>CM033270.1:22553493-22941422 GCA_019343175.1 Oedothorax gibbosus
AAAAGTCTCAACAACTTCAGTGCATGTACTGTGATTTTTTTTTGTTGCAATTATAACAATTCTTTAGACAACACACTAGAAAAGAGCACCAAACTAAAGTTACATGGAAAGGGAAGTTACACAATTTGCTTGATTTAAAAGTGATTCAGGTGATATGACCTTTGGTATAAGTAAACTGGCTTTTTTGTACACTATTTTACTTTTATTCGGGGCATAATCTTTTGGGATATTTTAGTTTACGGTAAAATGTACATAAAAAGCAAAAAAATGTTTTTTAAATATGTTAAATCTTTTCAAGGATAGTTGGAAAATTTGCCCCATCCATTTTTGGAAGTCTGGGAAAATGTATCCCGCATACGTGGCACGTTTTCCATCTCAACAAACTTGCATTTAGCCACTCGCTGCCAAGAAGTGTATTTACTTTTTACAATAGTAGTAATACTAGTTTGTAGCTAACCATGTGAGGAAGGCAAGGACATCTTATTTTCTTCAAAATAAATAAAAGTAAAAATTATACAATCAAAAAGAAGATAACATGGAAAACTGGCCCCGGGCTCCCCTAGAAACAACTTTATACGTAAAACAATCTATCCATTAAATACTAGAGATATTCACATTTCAAATGTAAAAAATTTGGCTACTTGGAACACCAACGGTGTTCTGATAATTGAAAAGTACAACACACCGATTTTGCATTAAAATAATACATCACACGCTATAGAAAAATGCAATAAGCAATAAAACCACAACATGTGGTGTATTGGCCTTATATACGTTAACCAAATATGCTGTATTCTTACCGAGAATTTTTTTTTGTATTTTAGAAATATTACCAAAAAATGCCTACTGTTAACAATGATGGGGCAAGGTTCGATTGTTTTTGTTTCAGTTATAACAATAGAGTACGAAATGCCAGAAGCCTCAGATTCTAATGGTGCCGGCATGCAGTCATCAAACAGGTAACCTTGCAGATCTGTGGACTCCTTCCAACAAGAACTCAAAACATCTCGACATCAAACGGAAATGCCGAGGAGGCTCTTGCCTTATAAATGGAGACGAATGGTGGCTTGTGATAAAATCATAGACTTCGCACTAGAAATTTGTCTCGCTCCTGATGTAAATTACAGGTGAAATTTATTAGCATGACCTACTAAGAAGAGAGAAATTGAATTAAGTCTTTTACTCCCCTCCTTCAATATATTTTAAATGGGATTTTAAAAAAATACATGCTACAAAATCTTTTTTTCTAGAAATATATATAATTTTTTTAAAATATGAAAAAATATTTGAAAAAATTATTCCATTTAAATATGTTTTGAAGAAAAACTTAATACTGTGTGAAACTATCTGATAAATAATTTTTTGTATTTTTTTTTTTAATTTTAATTAAGGGGGACCGGAGCCCTCCATTGAAGCCCATGTTAAAATGACCTTTTTATGTACCTTTTTCTCAGAATCTATTTGATACTTTTTAATGAAATTTTTACTTGTTGTTAAATAGATGTTTAACTATACTTTAGTGGAGGCATTTTAAAAATTTTGTTTAGTTTTGAAATTATAATTTAAGTGAAACTACATATTTTTTTACCTAAAAACATCAATAATATTTTTTTTTTAAGTAAGATACTTATAGTCAAATCCCTCCAGCGGTTTTTAGAAACAAACTTTTTAAATACGTATAAAAATTTTCTGGCTGATACTTACAGTAGATTTTGAGAAAAAGGTATATGAACATTGAAAAAGTAAGTTTTGATTGAGATATAACCGTTTAAAGTAAACAATAGTGGTTTCTTACTTATAAAACATGACTGGATTTTAACTAAACAACGTTTGTTAAAAAAAATATTAGAAATACTTCCAGTACTCGAAACTTTTAATGTAAGATATCGTTGAAAAGCTTCGTTGAAGAAGATTTCATATTTTAAGAAACACTAAAAACATTGAAATGTCATTTTTGAAAATTTTTGGGGATCTGGTCCCACTTAATGAGTCGAAAATTTAAATCCAATGCAGTGAAATCAAGTTTACACTTCACCCAAAAAATCATGTCTCTCAGGGTTGAGGTTAGTTTGGTTGGTAGAAGGTATATTTCCGGTTTGTGTGCTTGACCAGAGACCCGATTATAAACCTTCGTCAAGTAAGACAGACCCAGATAGAATTTTTACTGACAGAGAGAGAGAAAGTTTACACCCAGGGCGAAAGAGTAGAAGTTAAACTAAGTTATATCATGTTACTTCAGATTTATTCTCCTCCCACTTGTCTATATTCAAATATCCTTATCCGACATTAGCATGACTGATGAAGTAATTACGAATATCATAAAAATAACCCCATCCTAATTTAAATTATCGTATTTTTATATGTATATGCCCGATATGCCCATCAAAATATTTACTAAAATAAACTTTCTAAGTACCCAAGACGAATTCAAAACCTTCTGCCAATTCGTTCGAGGAAAAAAATCCCTTTCCGAAGCAAACAAAAACTAACGATTGCTTCCAATGCGGAAACTTTAAAAAATCGCATAAAGTCGAACGTCCTCAGAGGACACCACAGAAAAAATCGACGTATTTGCCCACTCTGCTGATGAAGTAGGCATTTCGATGCCAAGATCGAACGTCAGCAGAAAAGCGATAGGCCCACTTGGAGCACAGAGGAAAGCCGCGGAAGGAGACAGTGCCAGAAATTGAGACGCAAAAGAAAATAATACTCTGTTCATCTTCCTAAGTTTCTAAGTATCGAAAGCAGCACTTTCATTTGATAAAAATTGTGCTTTATCAGGGTTTTTTTCCATTATTTTTATTGCTTCCCTATACAACGGAATGATGACGAAAAAACAACTTTGTTGACGAAATCCAAGAACAAAGCGTTAAATTTTAAAAATATCAAGATAATCATTAAAATAGATTCAATTTCATACTTTAAAATCTAATGGAATTTAATTAATATTTGCCTATTTTGTACCAATATCAGCCAACACTAAAGACAATGATAAACCAGACTATTAAATTACAAATATTTTCAAAAAATTTTGTCAAATGCATAATAGTTTTCATTTGGCGAATAAAGTTGGGTTTCCACCTACCATTCTGATGCAAAGTGCAAAGTCACATGCTAAATTCTTATGAATAAAGGAACGTTTATTGAATAAACAAATATTAATGCCTCAATTATTGGTTTAAACTAAAAGAAAAATCTATTCTAACGAAATACCTGATTTATAATATAAATGCCAAAAACTACAGTCAAGCTGAGAACCAACCATCACAGAGGCATGACGATCGACAGAAGGGCGAGAGTTTTATCTTTGAGTAATCTTGAGTGTTAATCTATGAATGTTAATTTGAGAGAAATGTGAGTCTTGCCGTCATTGATTGGCATGTCTGACAATAAGTCCAGCAAATAGTAAAAGCAGTATCCAGGACTCAAGGATTCATTTGATTCGGCTATGTCATAGACACGACAAAAAAAAACCTGGATGGTAAATTCCGGCATGCATGCATAGACTTTTCTCAAACTGTATGGACATTTATTATTATATTATACATGAGAGAAAGATATTTTTTTCTATTATTCTTAAGCTTTTCAAAATCAACAAAACTATTTACTATTTGTATCTTTATATGAGAAAGTAAATTTGAATTTCCTTAGACTTTACCACACTAAACTAGTCATGGATGTGATACAGGAGAAGTTGCTAGCTAGAAAAAATTTCATCTTTTCTACTTCTATAATGAATCGTAAAACTTTTTTAAGTCCGTCAATAATTTTAATCAACAGTTTATTATTAGAATGTTGTTGTTTCAGATGATGTAACTCTCCTGCTTTAATTTTTACACTTTCTGCGATTTCATTGGTTGTTTTGAATTTACTCACAAAATGAGCGGTTTTTATTCTTCGCTATGTTTTATTTAGACTTCAATACGTGCAACTTGTTTTTATTACTCTGATTTATTTAAACTTTATCGGTTTTAATTCGATTAGATTTTTGAAGTATGCAAAGCATTACCAAAACGTCAATGTTGTCAGAAAACTTCGATGGATCGCTTCAGATGATATCTTGTCTTGTGCTCAGAAATTAAGTGAGATTGTGGGACATCAATTTAACGTGATTGACGAACAGAGAGAACTTTAGTTGTACTGAAAGAAAAGTTTGTACACAACATTCTTTTCAGTAAGCTGAGATAATATTGCGTTGTTTAAAACAAATGTAATTCCAGAAAGGCCAAAGAATGAAAAAAATACTGCTGGAACTGTTGCCACTCCTGAAGTGAAACATGCCCATTAAATAATCAACAAGAACATACAAAAACAGTTTTTTAAAAAGCCCATTCAACAGTTATTAAAACACGTGTGTCGTGGCTTCAGGAATCGGGAATCAAAAAGACAAGGGCATCAGCCACTGGCTAATTAAAAATCTAGAATAGACCCCCTTCACTCCGACTCATTATTCATCATTGTTAATGAGTTTTAAACATTGCGAGGCGTGGGGTTTGACTTACAATAGGTGGCCGACCTTGGGACAACTCGTTGCTCACTATCGTCGATCATTAGCAAGAAAAAACGTTTGAGGTATTCAGATTGATTAACTGAGTGAAATTGTTAAATGTAATGAATTGATAAGGATAAAAGACAATGTGTATAAAAGAAATTGTTAAGAAGTATAACACGGTTATAGCCTCATTCAAGGGAACGCGATGTTTAATTATAAAAGAGTAACGTTATAAACAAAGTTGAATATTAAGTGTAGTAACTCATGTAAAATACGTATTATATGATCATATTATTAATTGGTTATAAAATGACATCTATTGAATAGATTTAAACTTGTGCTATTAGTAGCAGTTTAATTTCTCCTTCTCCGGTTAATAAATTTTTAGCGGGAAATAAATGTCAAATTTAGCAACTTTTTGTATCATTTGGCAAATAAAATAACAAAGTAATGAAAACAAAAAACTGTATTTTTTTTTCTTTAAGAAGAACTTTTAATGAGAAGGGATATATCACATAAACGTATGTTTTAAGTGTTATAACCGGAGAGTTAATCAAAAATTGACGTTTTATTAAAGATATTATAACTTGAAGGTATATAGGCATTTTAAGAAAAACTTTTATTTATGGCGTTATAAACAAGTTGCCGTTGTAACCGAGTTTGATCGTAGGAGAAGAATACCCTGGCCAAAAGTTGCTCAAAATCAGTTCCGCCATTCCTCTAATAAATTACATGATTATCCCTTCGAATCTCATTCATTTTGTTGTTATTACTATTTTTTAACCGATTATTTAATTATTAATGGCGGCGATAGTCCAAATTATCCAAATTACATCACCAGATATTTTCATTTCAAATTTGTTTCTTGTTATTACTTTTAATACCTAATAAATAATGCATTAATTGTAAAGCAAATCTTTGACAGATATCGGGATTTCAAAAATAATCTATAAGTTTTATAGCCATTCTCCCCCTCTTACAGTGAATGTGTGTGCAATAATTTAAATTAGTTACTAAATAAATGCACCCGATTTCCTTTTTAAATATTATGCACTCCATAGTTTTATAAATATTTAATTTTAAGAGGAAAATCCTAGTGTCAATGTAAATACATATGTCATAAAATATACAAATTATATTTGACGCATGTTCACATACATACTTTTTCTCATCTAGTACTATTTCATATGACTTAAGTGCCTTATTCTAAATGAATTCTCACAACCGGAAATCGAGTTTTTCGCTTTTGATTGTCCTTTGAAGTTTGTTTCTAAAATTTTTGTTGGAAACTCCTCCTTGACTTAATTCAGTAGTAACGTGAAAAATAAGGATTTACGGAGAATATTGGTTGTCGGATGTTTATTCAAGACATCAACTTTGTTTCATCTGAATAGAAACATATATTTTAAACTTTAGTCAAACCCACCTTCATTGTTTTCTGTGTTGTTTCATGGGGTCCTTTTTTGATGTAATTTCATGCTAATCGTTTGTGATAGACCAACGGTCTATGAAATAATATAGCGACTGGGGAACTATTTTCTGAGACAAAAGCATTAAAAACTATTTTAGTCACCAACAAAAAAAAAATCGAAAATGTTAAATTATCTGTATAACTATTTGTGAAAAAAAAATCGTTTACCATCGCAATTACCGTTTGAAACCTGAATATTATCTTTTATATAAAATTTCAACGTTAAATATATATTCCAAATATTATCATAATAATTCTATTATTTGAGGTGTAGAACTCCAGATCTAACTAACGTAAGCCCCAGTGGCGGATCTAGAACTTCAACATGGGGGGGGGGCTAACTCGATGGCTCAACCGCGTAAGGGGGGGGGGATGCGATGTACATTTTTATGTGAACTAATTAGTAAATGCATTAATTAACTGTAAATGCTACTAATGCATACTATTTTCAATAATATGTAAATTATGAAATAATTAATTAAATTATGAATGTTAATTAAATTATGAATGTTAATTAAATTATGAATATTAATTAAATCTTACAATTTAGTTTTTATTATTTACTGTAAATTAAAAATTATTAAATAATATGAACTAATTTATAAAAATAATAATGAAGTTAATAAATATACATAAAGTGTTGTAATTTAAGCTATTTAGAGTTATTTAATATGTAATAAATGTATTTGATTGAATGTATAAGATTTGATTGACGTTTTATAAAAATTTCAAAAGCAAGTACAGCTATCAGTTCGAAAGAATTTTTAAAAAAATTTATTGCAATAAATCGGGAAAAGAAACTGCTTTGCGCAGTTCAAATATAATATTAGCATTTATAATTTTCTGAACATAATAAAAAGTTTAAAATATTTGAATTAAATTAAAGTTCAGTGTTATAAGTACACAAGTAAACGGCATATTTTAAAATAAGAAATCGAATACTAACTAATTAAACTGACGTATTTTGTAGAATTTTTATACTGTACGAAATTCTTTATATAAAGGTACTTGGAAAGCCCCCACCCCCCCCCCCCCCCTTTCCAACTACCTTTATAAAAAAAATTTCGGATAATGGAATTTGGATAATGGAATAATCACTCGTTTCAATTAATTTCGCAAGGTAGGAAAAAAAGTTATTTTCAAGAATTAACTAAATTTTTGTAGAAGGTTAGTTTGAATTATCGTCGCACTAAAGCTGCACGAGGGTTATAGACAACGGGCGTCGTAATTTAGAACCACAGTTAAGTGACGAGCCGACACATGAGTGAAATTGTAGAAGAAAGATAGAAAGAAAACATCAGTCTCAGCATCTACTACCCCCAAAAAACACACAATTAAAAAGACCAAATGAAGAAATGGCATAGTTCTGACGCATAAAAATCTTTCTTTTAACATTATTACTTTACCAAAACAAAAATTATTTTATTTTAAATTTTGCTATAATTTGATTCGAAAAGTCATAGTTTAGTTTTAAAAATCTTAGCAAATATTCTATTCATATTTAAGGCATCAGTAAGCATTGTTAAGCCAAAATTTAAAGGAAATTTTTTTTAATGGCTGTTAGTTACTTGACAAATTATCAAGAAAAAACAATTATTTAAATTCTTACAAAATTAGTTATTACACTATTGACTTTCAAAAAGTCAAATCTCACTATATTTGACAATTCTTAAATTTCTTTAAACAACTATATAGACCAATAACAAAAAAAGCTCTTTGACACACTGACATAATATTGAGGGCATTGTCATTTTATTTTTATGTTTTTTTAATGTGATATGCTGCATAATAAGGATTTTTTAAAAAGAAAATATTTTTAGAACATTTTAAAATTATTACTTTAGTTAAAAACAGAAATTGCTTATTCTCCTAAAAATTGCAAACTTAAATTATATCAAAGTAAAAGATTTGATTTTAAACACAAGAATTAAATGATTCTCTCAATAATTCCAATAAATGAAGTCGTAATCTCGCGTAAAATTTTCATTAGAAAACGTATTTTAAGCAGAGAATGGCTTTTTTAATATGTATTTCTATAAATTATGGAATATTACAACGACCAACTAACAATAATGACATAACCATTCAATCAGAAATTCCGATTCTTTTTATTTGTCTAATCTGTCGAAGAGTTAGAAATTTGTTTTTACACGTATAGAGCGCTAATAGAATGGAAATTTTAAAAACGGAACGATAATAATTTTTTTTTAAATTGTGGAGTCATGGGAAGGGATTTTTTATAAGTTCCCCTTGTCATTGTCGCCCAGTGACTTGATTTTCAAATTACTAGATGATATTTTTCTTTCATTAGCTTCGCCTGGTCTCCAGTGTTAAAAAAAATGCTCGGAATTAAACTATATAAAAATTATACAGTTAATTGAAAAATAATTTTTGAAAATACTATAAACATTGTATATATAATATAATACAATTTTTTTACCTTATTTTCAATGAATAACGTACGTAGTTCTACTTACTAGTTTGGGAGACATTACAAATGTTATGAACCGTAGTACTGTATAATTAAAAATATTTAAAAAACGAACTACATAAAAAAAAATTGGAAAACAGTGGCTAAAATATCTGCTTGCTCTTTGAAACACTGCGTAAAAATATTTTTAAAAAATTAATAAAATAAAAATAAGTACCCCGCAGGCCGCTTTACTTGAGAACTTAACATCGTGTGAGACATCAGTTGGGGGCTTGTATAGTACTGAAACTGAAACATCTTCGGACAAACAGAAGCAAAGAGAAAAGCATCTACATCTACAACAGAGTCACCGTCCAATTATCCCGTCCCGTTTGCAGCCCACGTGTGGTCACTAGCAGTAAAAGCATTATCCGATCCCAATCGTCAGCTTTCAAAGAGGATAGCGAAATTTCTCCCACGAATATCTTTCTTTTACCCTAATCGGAAAATAGGGGCAGAAAAGAGGGGTGAGGACATAATTGGACCGTAGGACCACCCCGCAGAGAGCCTGGAGCAAAGAGTGCTACTGCTATGTGAGTGCGATGCTGTCGTGAAGAAAGCAAAGCTTTTTTGGGTGTTTGCTCGTTGGCTAGGGTCTAATGTTACATTGGTATTTGCTGCTATTTTATTTACTATTTCGGATGCCTATGCAAAACTTATGCCCCAACACCATCATTTTTAATGAATCATTAAAATATTTTTAAAACTGTTTGTTCTCAATTGTTTGAAATTTTTAATCCCTACTCTAATTTAATACTTATAAATTTAAATATAAGTAACTTTACCACTACATGATTAGGTTCAATAAAATTAAATGGATATTAGATAAAATTATAAGTTATTGAATAACTAAATTAACAATATTTGTTGACGAGAACGCGAGAAAGATACATCTGGATTGATACAACTTGAGTGCTTGAGTTAAGTTCTAACGTTATATCACTTTGAATATAGTTGCGTTTTTGTGTCACAAATCTACAAATTGGTACTTTTGACAAACTTTCAATGAATATCCCCGATCAATCTGTTATGATTAATTATTCCCAATTATTTATAAATTTTTACATTATAGTGTTATTATATACACATAATTTAAAAAATTAAATATTAAAAAATATATTTTGTGTGTGATTTGCTGAGTAGACCCTGGAATCGTGAAACGCTTTGAAGAGTATATGTTGTTTTCAATTTGATATTAAATTTGTTCAAAATTAAATCAATAATAGTGTGATGTTCAAATTATCAGATTCTAATTCACCGTTATAGTCAATTAGAATCTAAAATAATTGAACTAAAATAATTAACTAAATAATTGAAATTAGTTGTATTTTAGTCGGTTTCCCATAGCGAGGAGAAACACTGATAATCAGGACTTTAGCTCACTGAAGCAGAGAGCACCGAAGTCTAGCTCAAGCCCTCAAATTATCGTATTATCGAAAAAAACTCAATCAAAATGAGGAGCAAACTTTCAAAACCCAATATCTCAAACCTTGACTTGAGCCACTTTTGTTTATAAGCTTATCGAAGCTAACTAAATCCTAAGTGTTAATGTTTAAGTGCAGAAGTGGTTTAAGTCAAAGTTGAAGACATTGGGTTTTGAATATGTTTACTCATCTTCAAATATAAACTTTTCTACAAAAAAAAGCTAAATGTTTTTGTTTTTTTTAATTCTCGTGGAAAAAACGTTTTTATATAGTGTAAGTTTGAGTCTCATGGGGGGGGCTATAGCCCCTTAGTCCCCCCCATAAATCCGCCACTGGTAAGCCCTATAATATGTAAATGCCGAAATAACTTCATAAATTATTCATAACCGTTTCCAAATGTCCATTCGAAAATTTCAAATTCCACACACAATTATGATATCACACGAAAATAAATTATTCAAAAAATCATTCTTTCAAATCTTAATGATTTACAAATGTCAATTCCAAAATTCAAAATTCTCGGAAGTGACTTGTGTATGTGTATAAACTTTTCTTTCGGTAGAGGCTTTTTCTCTGTTCGTGAATCACGTTGAATTGCTTTCCCACAATCGCCTAATTTCTCCGCATAAAAGAAATATCATCTAAACTGACATTTTCCAGCAAAATTGACGTTTTGGTAATGCTTTGCATAGTTGAAAATTAATCGAATTAAACCGATAAATTTGAATAAATAGCAGGATTTTAATAAATTGTGAAAGCTCTAAAACTTCCCTTTATAGATACAAAACATATAGGGTGACACGGGGTAATTATTGGACAAAAATCAAACTTACCGTAGCTCCCACGTTTATGTAATTTTCTAACCAGAATTTCTTTCATAAAGACTATTAGATATATCTGTCGGGTACCATTGTTGAAATTTACTATTTCCTCTGTAGAAGTTGAAAAAAAAATAAACATGTGTCCAAAAATTACCCCGCCGATTGGGGTAATTACCCCGCCGATTGGGGTAATTATTGGACAGTCGTTTTCAAACTGTTCTGCACAATATTTGGACAATCTACAAGGGGTAAATTGTGTGATAGGGTGTGTACTATATTACTGTGTATTTGATAATTATTTAACACCCCCACATGGCTTCTGTAAGAAATGTACAGGGTGGCGCAAATAAAAGTGGCCCCGTCATGGAGATAGGAATTAAGATAGAAATGTTGCCAAGTTGAAAACCAATGCTAAAACAGGTTTGCTAAGTGAAGCTATTGATCGCTTCAATATTAAGCCCAAACGCTTGGCAAATTATTTGCCGGCAACTATGCTATGGTTTGACAAGCTACTGGAATGTAATAGAAATTTAAGGTTTGTAAAGCTGTTTAAAAAAAAGCTATCGATAGTGGTTTTTTCGGCAGTTATTTATCCTAGAGAATCGGGCCTTTTTGTTTTTGTTAATACAAAACATTTTAAATTAATTACAAAACACAAGTCTGAGGTGAAAGTACCCAATTCTGAATGATTTCAACGTGCTAAACACGAATATGACCTTAAAAATTGTTAGTTAGTTCGAGTTTTTGAGTTACTGTCGTTGTTTTTCATTACACAGGATACAGCGAAATGAATGGGTGCATCAAACTCAAAATAAATTACAGTCAGTTTTGTTTACAGAAACCCTCCGAATTTTTGCTCATACAGACTTTATTTGATATTATTACCATAAAGGTGGGAGGAGATGATAAGTTTCAAGGTTTTTGCACCCATATTAGCAGCTTAATACCCCTTCGTTAAGTATAGAATCGTTCGCACGTCAAGAGGTGCAAAAAAAGAGCAATAAATTCCTTGCATTTCGTCCATGGTTGTTTTTAGAAGCTGTAGCATGTTTACGAGACGCATGGCTAATATCCTCTATAAAACTAAAAAAATATATTGGAGACTTGAAGGGACTCTTTTGTCATGTTAAACCGGACGCAGAGTAGAAGGAATTTTAGGCTATTTAATTTTTATCTTTTTCTAAATAACACCTCCTTTAACTGATGAGATGATGCAGAAATAACAGTCATTAACATGATTTGTTGGTTCCCTCCTAATCATAAAATGGCATTCCCTTTCCTTCCATAAAACGGCATTCATTTTTCTTCCAAGAAAATGGCATTACCTTTTTTTTTCCGTAAAGCCGAAGTGACAAATTTGCTACACAAGTCTAACAGCATACTTGAAGGGCCCATTTTTCCTGGTTTCCTATCTTGTAACCAATATTTTTTTTTTTTCCAATGCAGCTGGCGAGAATGAACACAGTTCTTTCGCCAGAGGTGAATACAGAGAACAAGAAAGATAGAACGTATATACATATATACAAGTCAGGGCGCGAGCCTGAAGAGCAGCTCTCTAGCCTCCCAATACCGAATAGATGGACTCTTCCTTCAGCGCAAGGCATAGACGGAGGTGGTCTGTAGTCATCGCCTGACCGCCGGGGCAGAGGGGACAGACAGGGCTGCTTAGAATCCTCAATTTATGGAGATTTGCATTGGGGCAGTCATGCATTGTTTCTATACGAAAAGCGGCAAAAGCTTTGTATCTGGGATAGTCCGGGAGGTTGCGGATAGACGAGTTCCAGATTTTGTCTTTTGTTAATTCTTCTAATTTGGAAATATGCGAATTCTTTAGAGCTAGGTTGATTTTTGAGGCGACTAATCTGTAGCAAACTTCCTCACAGGGGGTCTGCACGATGGTACATCCCTTTTTGGCCAAACTGTCTGCAATCCATATTCAAAAATGACTCTGTATCCGAGGAATTGCGGCGCAGTTACTCATTTAGCACTACCCAAGGAGCACGTGTAGCTTAAAGAATGCTACGGACGCGAGTAACATTACCCTCCAAATATAACAGAAGTTATTAGCACTATTAATGCATTTACAAGGCATTACAGTTATAGATTTATCACTAACACTAATTTTTGATATTCTACAGATTCGAAAACAACCCAAAGACGAAATATACACCCTAAATTTTTTTTCTGCGCCTCTTGACGTGAGAACGATTCTTACTTAACGATGGGGTATTAAGCTGCTAATATGGGAAAACCTTGAAACTTATCATCTCTCCCCACCTTCATGCTGATAATATCAAATAAAACCTGTATGAGCACAAATTCGGAGGGTTTCTGTAAACAAAATTGACTGTAATTTATTTTGTAAATCTGTATGAGCCCATTCATTTCGCTGTATCCTATGCAATAGCAAAAACGACCGTAACTGAAAAACTAGAGCTAACAAACATTTTTTAAGGGGATATTCGTGTTTAGCACATTGAAATCATTCAGAATTTGGTACTTTCATCTCAGTCGCATTTTCACTGTTGACCATATATAATTACCCCGTGACTGTAAACATGCATGTCATAATGTGACTATTCATCCTACAATGGTGTTTTACAGCACAAACCACCTTCATAAACATATCTAAGACTGTGCATTACAAAATTCAAGATCATGTAAAAGAAAACAAAATTATGCACAATTTGGCATCGCCTGAAAAAATTTTAAACCCTTTTTCTCAAGCGATTTCAGTTATTAATATATATTTTGAGAAAAATTACTTATCTAATCCCAATAATTTATCAGAGCATTACTGGACATGCAATTAACAAATTTTGGTTTGTTAGACGCAAAAAATTATGATGCATTATGGTTTTTGGGCCCTGTCCAATAATTACCCCCGGTCACCCTATATGAAATGAATTCGTTGACCGACTATTGATGAAAGTTAGTGCTGCCATCTATGAAATATACAACGAAATAAAAAAAAAAATATAGTATATTGCTACTTGTAACCGCGTGACGGCCTCGCAGTACATTTTATAACATTTAATCAATGATTTAGCTTTTATATTTTAAATAGAATTGTTTTAAATAATTACATAATGCCTGGAACAAATATCACTTTGTAGAAGACAAAAGTAACATTACAACTTCTAAATTTTACAGATACTACTTAGAGGTCCACATCGCTACTCCCAGTTACTATATTTGTCCCCAAAGTTACTATATTTGGTGATTCATTGCTTTTGCAGGCGCATATTTTTTAAGAGGGTGTCCAGACTACGCCATCACTGAAAACACCGACAACAAAAACACTGCAATTTGTACATGCATGCGTCAACGAAAACATTGGCAAACGGTGACTGCACCTCTACTGTGACGCACGGGTTTTTTTTAGCTTATTACGCATGCCTCAAATGTCTACGAGAATACTCTGATTTGGTGTTCATGCGGTATGGTAACTTGAGAGAGAAAAACCGAATTTATCATTTGCAACGTTTCAAATAACCAAATTTAAGTCAAATAAGCAATTAAAAATTCCACTCTCGCCAAGTAACCCTGAAAAAATTTGCAAGTAAAGAACCAAGATATTTGCAACTTTTCCTATTTAAAGTCATGTTATCTTGTTGTAGGGTTGCTATTGTCAATAAAAAAACAAAGGGGGGAAAAAATGTAATTGAAGTAGAAGCACATAAACTACTTTTCAATAAATTTAATTTGAATTAAATTTTCAAGACTGTAAATTTCTGCATTTAGTTTGGGATTTGTGCAAAGTATTTTTGCTTGCGTTTAAAATAATTATTAGTTTTAAATAATATTTAAAATTAGGCGGAAAAATTTAGATTTTGAAACTTTTATTGATGATATTAAGTTATATTTTTTTAGGATTAATATTTTTATGAATAAGAAACACTTTCATTGCGATTATTTTATTGAAACAATGGAGTAGGGGTATACTTTAAAAACATTTTTAAGAATCCATTTAATACACAGTAATATAATAATGAACTATTATTGTTATAAATTATTTATAAACTTAATTTACTAGTAAAGATTATACATTTTTTTATTTATTTATTAAATTGTCATTTATATAATATTTTGAGTAGTTATTGTCTTTTATTAAAATAAACAAGTAGGTTTGTAACAGAATCTGTCACTTAACCCGCTTCCACACAAAAGTTGTGTTAAACAGGTAAAAAGGCGCCAAACACTGCATTAATTCTATATCAAACATTTACATGCTAAATTTGGCTAGTTTTATTTATTTTATTTCGAAAATTCAATAATTATTACTTATCGTTTGCAAAAATTAATTTGTATTTCAAAGAATAAATATGTACTATTCCTCGCTTTTAAATAGAATGAAAATATTTCATATCAACATACAAAGAATTTCGTAGTGAAATATATTTGACGTCATTTCAAACTGATCGATGTCGCAAAATAAATTTATTTTAATTATTGTCTAAAAGAATTAAGTTTCTCGGGCAATTGTTGCGAATGGCAATGGTGATTTAATTCTAATAACAAACAGGGCCTTTAGCTAGTTGTAATTCAAACTTTTAAACGCCAAAATTAAACTATTTTCATTAATCTTCTTTCTCAGATTTAATAATTAGATTTAATTAAATTACAGTTCGAAAAATATATAATTAGTACAAATGATGCTTTAAAAATAAAAGCGAAACTTTGCACATTTTTTATGCCAAGTTAGAATTCTCTTTGCATCTTTCTTCATACATATATAATGAACCATCAAAAGAACTCTGTTGTTATATTACAACAATCCAAACTGAAACATAACACATAAATATTCTTTCAAATGTTTGTATTTTTTTAAATAAAATTTCTCGTACGTTTAACGAAATGGCAACAGTGAAAATATTGAATAAAAATGGAATTTGCATGTTATTTCAATGTAGATTAAATTTTTAGTTATTTAAATTTTAAATAAACTTCTAATTTAAATTTTTTAATGAAATTTGGAATGTAGCCTATTATGATTTTTTGCTTCAAAATGACGTATCCCACTTGTTTGTGGGACTTGTGGATGGCAACATTGAAAATATGAATAAAAATGGAATTTGCATGTTATTTCAATGTAGATAAAAAAAATTTAGTTATTTAAATTTTAAATAAACTTCTAATTTAAATTTTTTAATGAAATTTGGAATGTAGCCTAATCTGATTTTTTGCTTCAAAATGACGTATTCCACTTGTCTGTAGGACTTGTGGTTCTTTCTGTGAAAGTGGGTGACGGACGGACAGAAAGACAGACGGACTGAACGATTATAAAACCTTCCACTTTTTACGTTATAAACGTAGTGTGGAAGCTAAAATGAAGCGCTTTTTTGTATGACCTTTATTGATTCTGTGCTTGCTTCAAAATTATTTTTTATTTAAAATATCTAGTGCTTTTATTACTATAAGGTTTTTTTTTATGTGTTAAGGATTTTTTTTAAAGGTTATTTTTTGTAACTCTATTATGCGAAATTCCTCTGGCGTAGTGGTCAGCGCTTCTTGCTCTTATTCCGTAGACCCGGGTTCGTATACGGGTCCGGTAGGTCATGAATATACTCAATCCTTCATACAATAAGTACTAAGCTTGATTGATTGGAAAGTTAACTAAGGTTCATTGTCGAACTAGCCACTTGGCATGGACAATCAATATCGCTTGTGTAAGAGGTTTTTTCCGGATCAAAAGCATTGGGTTCCATCTGATTTGAATTTGGATGTTTTCTAAATGATGAAGGATCGAATTTTCCTTCTATGTAAACATTGGAAGCCGATCTCAATTCCCATGGCTAATTTTTTTAAAACTATAGGGCCATTGCATTGATCTAGCCCAAAATATATAAAATCCGCTAAATTAAAATTGTATAACTCCTTTTTTTTTTATTTAACTAGCGGCTGGCGCCTAGGCTAGAAAGCTCGCACATCAATGGATTAAAGAATGTCACATTCTTACGAATCACTATTCCTGAGATATCACCATTTCAAAAGTTGAAGTCGCATTCAACATACTATGCACACATTTCCGCACCACCTGTTAATGACCCTTAAATAATTTTGGCCTTCCGGTGGCCGATAGGGTGTAAGCGACGAGCCTCTCACCGAGAAGGTTCTTGGTACTGCCCTTATCCCAGCCATACTATAGACGTATTCGTGCTGGTGGAAAAAATCCTCTAAAAATCACCGGGGTGCCCGAGTACACTGCGATATACGTGCTCGTTAAATCTGTGGAGTCAGAAGTCCCGACAGCGTTAGCGTACGATGTCGAAGGAAGTTCCATTGGGTGCCCGCTCAGGTGTCGACCTCGTCACTTGACCAGGGTTCTAAATTACGAGGCGTAATTGGCTGTGTTAAAGCTCCTAAAGGAGGCTAGAAATAGGCAGCCGGAAACGATTTCATTACATGTCAATCTTGCCATATTTAGCGTTGAAATTTCTTTCAAATTAAAAATTTCCAACGATCATATGCTTACAACAATGCACAAAAATCCGCTCACTTTTGCCGCTCCTAGACTTTTGGATTCGAATTTCGAAAAATAGCTTCTTAACCCTTTATGTCCCGAATTGAGTTTTAATTTAAATTATTTGTCTTTGAACACTTTAATGATAGCTATATATGGCAGTTAATTAGAATATAAAAGGGTAAAAAATAGTATGGAACATAAAAAAAAATTCGTGGCATGAAGTACATTTTAACTTATAATTTCTAAATTACACTAAAATGACATTTTGTTGAATGAATAATTAGGTGTTACCTTTTTGGTCGTAAATAGGTTGAAACCAAATACTGCATTAAAAAAGCCCCACTACCATCTATTTCCCCTCGCAAGAACAAACGGCCTTTTAAGTGGTACTAATAAGTACCTTTGACCCAGTACTTTCGAATTAAAATCAAAACTTAAAGATTGTTTGCAAAAAATAGTTTTATTTTTTAACCAGTTTACATAGCTGTTTGTGCTGAACTTTCGAACATCTTAATAATAACACTCTAAATTGTTTATATTTTTTTTTCATATATAGAAGTTTTCTAATGACACTGACAGTAACAAGTTCAATTTTGTACTATTGAATATGCACAACTTAATTTTCTTAAGGTCATTTACAATTATACTTATAATATCAGGAATTATAATTAAATATAAAATGTTTAATTAAATGTAAATTCCGTACAAAAAAATATTAAATAAGTTTTACATATTGTTGAATAATGTGCCTTTTACGCAGTCAAAATACTACAATATAACCCCAAAAAATGCCTATTTTTGTATTTAGATACTAAAGAAGGAGGAATACTGGATGCCAAATTAGTTAAAAAATTAGTTACTAAATAGTACTCGAAAGTGTTTTGTAATTTTAAAATTATGTGACACAATACTTTTTAAAAGTTAAAATAAGCCGCCGAAATATGCATTATTATATTAAAAATATTTCATTAAATGACACACAAACTGCATAAACAGTTTATCGAGCAGTAACACAAAACAATATTTAACAGTCATGTAATATATATCATATATGTATATATAACTATTTGAAATTAGTATGTACAATGGGGGGAAATAAGATTTAAGGGGACATGAATTTCCAAAAACGAAATTTCCCCAATGCTAATCTTTGGAGAAATCGGATAGCTTTTCATGACTAGCATCCACAATTTTTTTGCCTATTGTTTCTAAACTTGTTGATATGTTTAAAAACAGATATGCTCCACATTTGAACTTTTAAAAAAAAAAATTGTAAATGTTAATTAGAACGGTTTTCAATTTTATGAACTGTCAGGCAAAACAATGATTTAGTCCATTAAAATAATCTTCAAAAGCAATATCAAGGATTTGGCCACACACAAACCTTAAGACTTATCAATACCTAAGCATACCTACCAACAAGTTCGGAAACAATATTCAGAAAAAAATTGTGGATGCTGTTATGAAAAACTATTAATTTCTCTGAAGGTTATCACTAAGGGAGTTAGTTTCGTTTTCGGAAATTCATGTCCCCTTAAAACTAAAAAAATACAACTATTGAAGTTATACATTTTAAGTGTATCCAGTGAACAAATATACACAAAACATTTAAACACAGTAGAAACCTCACTTAGGAAGTTTTAAAAAAATATTTACAAAATAACATGACGGATATAATAGCACTCAAAATATTTAGATAATAAACGCCTATTTCATACTTCAATTGGATAAAATTTGTCTAAACCACTCTTAGAATATTTAAGAAACAATATAGTCAAGCTATTTTTACTTTGACATGATAAAAAAATTGAAAACCAATGAGTAGCATTTTTCAATACATTCAATTACAAATAAATTATTTACAGGTGATATGTAAAAATGTTTAATGGAGAAGAAAATGTTTTTTTGGTGCATAGTCCTTTTATATTTTACATTACCAACACAACAGAAAAATATAGATCTGTATTTTTATTTAAAAATTGAACTGTACAAAGACAAGCACTGCATTGTTAAAAAGCTTATGTCACAGGAGATTCATATTTTTACATTTCCCTTATAGATAAATGTAGTTCAACTGTTGCATAGATTTATTTAATATTGATATAATTTGATATCTTGAAATATTTTAACTGAAGCATAACATTTCTGGCCGCATCAATTTCCGGTGTACAATGCAATATTAAAATGACATGTTAAAGGAGAGTGGCTAACAATAGAGGTCTATCATTTATAAACCGAGTCAAATAGAGAAGCTTTAATTACATACCCAATTTTCAAGACACACATGGTCAACTAAACAAATCTAAAAAAACTGCTAAAATAAATACAAAAGCTTACAAACAAATAAAATAACAAAATTAAACCATAATAGCCTAAAAAGTGAAACCTGAATAGCACTATTTCTCGTCTTATCAAACTTAAAAGGGTAGAAAGGTTTAATTTTAGTAAAGTTGTACGATAATTATAAATTTCTGTATAGAACAACTAACCGATAGATAGGTTAATTGCATTTTAGTAAAATGTAGCCCAACATACATTTGTATGGTTTGTTATAAATTAAAAATATATATAATGATAGTTATTTAAGTATCATTGTAACATGTTTTTACAGAGTGTGAGTAAGCATTTTACCTAAACAATTTAATTAACTTTAAACTTTATAGCGCAATATAATACCAAAAAGACTGAAACACTATCAAAATATATTCAAACTCTGCACTTATATGTTCGCATAGCAGGCATTTATATATTTGCATAGAGGGACAACTAGTTGCATATCAGGATAACGTAGTCCAACTTTTTGTAAAAGAGTGACTGGAAAACTGGTTTAGGGGAAGAGTATTTCAAAAGCTAGTAAAACACTCAATGTTAACCTGTGGATAGGCTCACAAACCAGGAATTTTTTACACCCTGTGAAAACCAATTTTTGAAACATCTTCGGCTACAAGTTTTCCAATCACCCATTTACAAAAGTCAATCTACACAGCTTGCATAGAGGATACTCTCACTTAAGCTCCAAATACACACTTCCCCATAAACGGAAAATGTGGCTCTTCTTTGTACAGGTATAAATGTTGGCAAAATGTCAGCGATCCGTTCTCAACAAATGAGGATGAAGGTAGGAATGGGTGCCGACTTAGAGCTTATTCATCGAGGAGAGTTGCACGTCGAGCAACCTCATTTTCTTCTCGTACTCCTGCTGTGCAAACATCAACTCTTGCTCGATGGCTCTAAGTTTTGAAGAGTGTTCCTCTTCGATGGCTTTCAATCGGGTGTTGTGCTCATCTTGCATGAATCGAAGCCTCGCCTCATGTTCGGCACGCTCGAAGGCAGATTTCTCAGTGTCTGCCTCAACTTTGGACTGAGTCTCTCTCTGGGACAGGAGGAGTTGGTCCTTGTACAGTTGCAGAATAGCCTCGTGTTCAATCTTGAGGTTGTCCAACCGGCGCTGGTGGTATTTTTCAACCAACTTGTCAATTACAGTGTTGGCCGCTTGGTGGGCAGAGTCCACGGCAGACTCAGTAAAGTAGATGATTTGTTGCTGCCCATCCTGAACCTATCAATTAAAATTGACAATTACTCAAGGAAAATGTCCCGAAATTGCAATCTAAAGAAAGTTGTAAATTGCAACTGAAGTTTAAAAAAAAAAGCAATGTCCGGTCATCATTTGACCATTTTAGAAGAGTTGCCGAAACAAACCAATATCCAATACCAAATTTACAATTTTAAACTTTCAAAAGAATTAAAGAATCTATTTATACTGAGGTTAATGTTATGGGCATTAGTATGAAACAACTCTTAGCCCCTTTCAAACATTTGGAATGGTTAAGAAAAATTAAAAAGGTGAATAATATGATCTAGGACTTTGGTAATATGGAATAGCTTTAGATGTTGTCAAGCTCGTAAGACATCAACATGAAGTGTTGGTTATAAATCTAACGTGAAATAGTGTTTAGTTAAGATTTCAAGTACAGTAAAAAATGTCAATCTTTAACCTATTTCAGTATAAAACCCTTATTTTCCAAAAATATTTAAAAAAAATCTCAGTATTTACAAGCTAAAATTATGTATTTTCCAAAGTGTGTCGTAATTTTAGCTTTAAAACCCCTTGTTTAATTTTTAAATGAATTTACTTTCCAAAAATCCAAAAGTCCTTTTTTCAGACAAGAACACATAAAGGAAAACAGGTTCTATGTCTAAGTACTATCCCAAACAAGTGTTGTTGAAATGTAGCCAGGGGTTCAATTCTTAGAAATAAGTCTAGCAGTTTTCACTGTTATCAGTCTACTTACTAACAACTGGGCAAAATAAAGTATAGTTCTCCAAAAGAAGGAAATAGATCCAAACCATAAATTGGAGCTTGCTGATAATGGTCTGATATGTTTTGACGTTTTGTATTATGGACAAACAGGATAAAGTTCCAGAATGAAAGTTAGGAATTATTCGGCAGTTATGATTTTGTTATCGTGCCCTGCAGCCTTTTTCAGCAATAGATTATTTCTTTGGAAAAATCAGTTTGCATGTTTTCCCATAAGAAATCTCATTCCATTGAAAAAAGGTTAAAATCTCTAATATTTGATTTTGAGAATAGATTCCAAAAAGAAAGTGATTGGCAAAATTTATGTTGATAATTTTATTGAATTAACACCTCACTAGATGTACACAAGACAATGGCTAGTGGGCATTGTAATTTCGAAACACTGTTATATAGAGGACAATATACTTAATTCAGTAACGACATTGTACGCAGTACACAGACTTTAGGTGAAGATAGATAATATGAGACCAATACCTAAGCAGTTATTTATTGGTGGAAATTTGATCTCACTCTATTCGTTTATGGGATGGCTAGATGAAATATAATCGAAGACAAAAATATTACTAATCAAAGAGATGGAATAGATTCAAACAAAAAACATTTAGCTTCATACAAACTGGAATAAAACATTGCTTTGTTAAGAGATTGATGAGCTTGCGTCATTAACTTAAGTAAAATTCAAAACTCTGAATGTTGAAAATTTTTTAATTAAATATTTTTCTCTCCTGCGGGATTTGAGAATCAGATTTGACTGTATAAAAAAGATCCTCTTAGTCTAAAAATATAGAAGTTGTAAATGTTTACATACTTGGGCGTTGTTTGGTACAACTCTTGCATCGCCATTGCTCTCTATATCATTGTTCTTGGTGCCATCCAAATTTTCTATAAAAAATTTTAATATATAACGATTGCAGCCTTTTATGTATCAGAAGTTAAGTAAAACACTCAGTTGTGAAGCTACAACAAACTTTAAGATGTCACATGTATACAAGACTTATTGGTTTTAATGAATTAATTAAATATTAAATTATGATTTTTTAATACAACTTCTTATTAAATATTTTTTTTAATAATTTGAAACAGAGTGAACATAATTCTTGTTTCTATTTTTAGTGACTTTCGATAGTTTCAGACATGTGTTTAACCAAATTCAAAAGGATATTAAATTTCCAAAAATGTGCTTAAAAGAAAAGCAAAAATATAAATTAAGGAAATATGGTTTTAAAACATATGGAAAATTAGCAAGATCTGATATTTTGATTGCATGAAATACAAAATTACTAATATTGATGAGCAACAGAATAACTTAAGTATACCTATTAAAATAAACATAAATAAATTAAATTTACACTGAACCATCACTTAGGATTCCAAGCAGGTTCAAGGTAAATGGGCTCAAAATTGAAACAGACATTACATGGAAACTATCAGTCATTATTTGTTGTGATATTCAAAAAAAATACAACAAATGCATAACATAAAAATTTAAATGATAAGTAAATGATCTCCATTTCAAAAAGCATTCATTGTACTTGACTCTTGCTGAAACTTCCCAGATCACGTGGAGAGTCAAGTATAAACTTTAACAGAACTTACGGTAGCTTGTAGTGTAGCTAGAGCTGTGAGTTTGCATGTAGCCAGGAGCATTTGTTTGTTGTTGACCTCCCTCTAAAAATCAGAACATTTGGTTGAAATAACAAAGTAACTAGCCCCTTTTGGACTTAGAAGCCTATTGTAGAAGACCTTGTCAAGTAAGAATGGAAAGTGAGTGGAAAAAATTGGAAAGTAAGGAATATCTAATATTTTTTATTGCACAGAACTGGAAAAATTACTCAATTAGAAATCGCCACAGTCTCACTACTTCAAAATAGAAGCAAGAAAAAATTATCATAAAATTTGTGATGACAGAATCTTGATAAAATAAATCATATCAAGAAATGATACAAGATAAACAAAATAAAATTATATTTTTACTGATCAGCTAATTGTATGCAGTATTCTTACAACAGTAGAAAGTAGTTACTCTGTAAGAAAAGGTAGTACCATTGCATATTTTAATAAACTTTAGGGGGCAAACTTTTGATTTAACTTTTCAGGACCATAACTTTTCAGCAGAAAGATTGAATAAATACTATGCTGTTTCAAATTTAAGTTTACTTAGTCCTGAGAAATAGATTCAAAGCCACCAATCTTGCATTTCCGTTGCAAAGCAGCACGTTTTCGTGAACTTCACAACAGAATTTTAAAAGGTAAGGAATGAAAAGAATCAAAGGTGCATAGGATCAACTAGAATAAAAAGAAACATTTATAAAGACATATCAACACGTGCATAAACTTACCACAAGAGATAGGAATGAGGTCAGCTAGGATATCTGAAGTAGTTTGCTTCTTTAAATGCCGCTTTGTTTTCTGATGCTTTTCTATGTCTCCCTTGTGAGCCCGGATTTTCTTGCCACATATTTTGCAGTATGCAAGAGTAGGATCCTCGGGAACCGCAGAGACCCAAGCTAAACAAATTAAACATGTTTTAAAACAAAAATGTTACAGATTTCACAATTACAAATTCAAAAGTAGAGCACACCTTGTTTAGATGAGTGTTTTAAACAAGTAGGTTTGTAAGCCAGCCCGCTTCCACACAACATTTGTGGTCAACAGGAAGAAAGGTGCACACACTTAATTTTATATAAACATTTACACACTTCTAAATGTATCTAGTTTCATTTATTTTCTTTCCATAATTCGATTTTTTTTTCATTCGCTAAATTAATTTTATTCAAAGAATAATACATAATATTCCCAAATTCCCGATTTTAAATAGAAGCAAAACATTTCATATAACATACAACCAAAGAATCTCTTTGTGAAATATATTTGATGTCATTTCAAACTGATTTATGTCGCCAAAATAAATTTCTTTTAATTTATTTAAGCAATTGTTGTGAATAACAATGGTCATTTTAATTCTTATAAAAATGGCTTCTTATGCTTTTTAAATGAGCATTAAATTTTGCAGGTTTTTTTACTAATTGAAATACTTAGAATTCAAATTTTTTTCTTAAATTTTTCATTGCCTTCTAATTTTGATGTGCTGAATTTTTTGACAGGTCATACTCGCATGTAGCATTTGTTGTTTGGAATATGAAAGTGGGTGACAGGCAGGCAGACGTACTGAACAATAATGCCTTCCACTTTTTATGTTATAAACGTAGTGTGGAAGCTAAAAGTGATGGGGTTCATACACATTTCGGTTCATGGGAAAATAAAGAATTTTTAAGAAACTTGGAGAAAAACAATTGTAAATAAAAAAATTAGAAGGCTATCGCAAAATAAAGCATAAGAATTTATACGCATTTGAGACAAAATGTATAAGGTCAATCATAAACACCTTTAAAATAAAAATATTACAAAACAGAATGAAAACTATTTCTTAATAAGGGATCTAATGATCTAATAGTTTATATCTTTAAGAGCAAAACTTATTTTGTTTATATTTTAGTTATGTGGCATGTTTAATACCCAATTTCAACATTCATTATTAACATTTTATGTATTTTTTAAGTTTTAAGGACTTTATTAAAAAGGGATTTTTTTTAATTCATTAGAAATGTGCACGGAGCTTTTAGGACTATATAAACATAGAATATAAAAAAAACTAAAGCGACTTTCCACCATTTGTAACTAAATATAGTTCAATAAGCATTTTAATTCTTGATTTTTATTGCCAATTATAAATTTTAAGTAGAGACAGTTATACTCCTATAACAAAATAAGGAAATATTGGTTTTGTTCACACAAAATTTTAACTATTTAGGTTATTAATAAAACTTTGCTATTATAAAATTAGATTTGAATTTGCTCTTATTTGATTTGAATTATTGAAATTACTGCCACATAGTGGACAATTTTCTAATGTATTTTAAATTGGAAAATTAGACTGAAATGCAAGGTTACAATACTTAATCAAAAAATTAATATCTGTATGATTAACACATACATAATAATTTTCGAACTTTCGCACAATGTACTATTTTAAATTATCGTGAAAAACAACGATCCTGTTATAACTACCTTTATAAATTCTAATAGAAAAACTAAGCATATCCGCCCTCAAACATATGATTTTGTTTTTAAATTTTAAATAACTTAAAAACTTCGAATTCAATCAATAAATGTAGCATTTGTTGACAAATTTTTAATCATTTTTAGAATTTTACATTAGGCCTAAAAATATTTTACCGCAAAAATAAGGTTCAAAAACAAAACTATATATGAATATAGAAATCGTTTATAAATATTTTAAAGTAAAAGACTTATAAATAAAAGAGACTACACCATTTATCAAAAACTATCGAAATCTTACTTTCGAATTGCAAGTACCATCCCAAAACTCCACACAAATAACAATGTTCTAGAATTTCCAACTCGACACAAAGACGCCATTTTAAATTTCGTAAAACTACCACATTTGAAATATGTTTAAAATTAATAAATAATTATTGTAATGCCCCTTGGCTGTGGTCATTGACGACAACAGTCGACAGTATTCATTTTCTACTATCAAGTTCTTCATTTGGCGTAATTTTAGTGTTACCTTAAAGATTGGCGTCCTGGGCGTCGGCCTGAAGCCGAAGCGGCCGCCATAACGACAAAAAGACATCGATCTCGCCAAAGCACGGCGACCACACTTACCGTATCTCTCTTCCCATTCCTTCTTGAAAACTCTCTTGCTGTCGTAGCCTTTCCATTTCCCGGTGGATTCACGACCTTTTTTGGCGGGCGGGGGGCCCGTATCATCTGGCTGGACATGCATTAAACTAATTTCTCGATTGATTTCAACTTCCATTGCCGATTGAGGATTATATTGGTGTTGTGTAACCACAACATTGGTTTGCTGCACTGGAACGACAGCTTGAGCGACCGCCATCTTTGAAAACGCCAAAAGCTGATTGCCGAAAAGTGGTGATCGTTGCTGGCGCAAAGCATGGAATACAAACCGCGGTGCATGATGGGAGGAACTGAGCTGTTTTTCGGAAGCTCCAAACGAAACTGAGCGGGATCGCGAAATTCGCCAAATAATTTTCAATATTTGGGAAGCGGCAAACTCGCCAAAAATGCTTCCTTTCGTCCCTTATAAATTTAAAAGGAATTTTGTAAGTGAAGAAAAGTCAATTAATGTAAACGGGTGTTTTAAAGTTTGTCCGTTTTTGAAATATAACAAAATTATGCACTCTAATTAAACTTGTTTTTGATTCACTGCGTTTTGGCAGCATAATTTATTTCAATTATGCAAATCGCTTGATAAAAAAAGACCTCGTTCTTTTATTTCAATAAAAATAACTTTCGATTTTTATTTTATAGAAAAAAACCTTTCTGATTTTTTTTTGTATTAAAAAAAATTACTTTTATTCTTAGTATTTGTTTTTCGTTATTTCATTTAAAACATAATTAAATGATTTTTCAAGCATTTTTTTTAAACAACATATAGTGCAGGTAGGTTTGGTAGAACAAATTATTAAGAGAAATCTCATGCCCTGTACTTTTAACAACTTATAGTAAAAAAAAGTAATTCAATAAAGATAAATCTGAATGAAACTATAATAATTGTTGTATCATTCGTTAATGAGTTTTATAAAATCATGTTTAAAAAACACCTGTTATTTATTTTAAAAACTAAGTAAACTACAAGAGAAAAACGTGTGTATCACTACAAGACTTTCAACTTTCGATCAATACATTTAAATTAATTACCGATAAGGTAATTTCAATAATTTTAAAACCTAGAAAGTTCTATGGCATCTAGGAACTCTTGTAACAAATTTAAAGTACGTAGCTCTTTTAGTTAGTAGCTAACCAGATTTAAATACCACTAGCTGTAAAGTGGTATCAGACAGACGGACCAATGTTCACAAATCACTTTTTCGTAATCAGCACCCTCCAAAACGTGTGGGAAAAACAAAATCTCTATTTCGGTTTCCGACCCCATGTCACAATTCTTTTTTAACCTAATATTTCATATTAGGTTAAATTAGGTATCATATTATTTCATATTAGGTTAAATTAGGTATCATATTATTTCATATTAGGTTTATAATTGAAAGCAAAATGCTTAAGATTTAGCATCTTATGCAAACCAACACAGCAGAAAAGTGTTTGGACGTACGTTAAAAAAATGCAAAGTGGTCTAAGTTATTGAAAAAGTCATTCAATATTTATTTATTATTTCTTTAAAATAAATAATAAACTCATATTAATAATACACACAAATAAAATTCAGTCGAAGGGTTTTTTATTCTTGTCCTTCTCATTCATCAGCAAATTTCACATGCAATAAAATATTATTTCGATCAGATTCGATCTGTTATTTGCTTTCTGATAGAACGTCTTATTAAGGGGGGTCGGATGGGTGCTTGGGTCAAAAATGCCGATTTTCTGTTTTTCCTTTTTTTTATTCTGCTTATCTTTAGCTTTAATTTAAGACCAAGATTATCGATTTCTGTTTAGTGGTTTTGTTTTTATAAGCAAACTTCGTAATATTATGTTCGTGTTTTGTAAAAAAAAAAAAATTGTGATTCCACTTTAGCAGAATTAACATAATAAAATAATTTTTTTATAAAATGTTTGTTTATTGAAAATGTTTATTAGAATAATTGTTATGTTAAATGTTTATTTAAAATAGTTTTGTCACAAATAATTCTAAAATTTTTAAGTTGTATTACTTTGTTTAGTAATAAATAATACTTTTTAAATTTTATTTATATTTGCATGAAAAGCAACTTTTGTAAAAAGAACTGTTCTTTTTAAAAGATCAGAGCAGAAAGCAACTGTTCTTTTAAAAGTACATAACAAATCACGCATTTCTGCTCTTTTTTCTCGTGGTGTTATTCAGAAAAGAACCACGATTTTGATTTATTCACACTTATTGTTGTTGTTGTCGTGTCCATGATGTGTGCAAAAACTAGATGGATCCGAAGCTGTCGTAGACAGCTTTCGCTATTTCTTCTGCATCTTCGGAGAGAATTAAAACTTCTGGGTCTTCAAACTTATTATAATCTATATATATAATACTCTTATAAGGCGCCCAAATTTCCTTATATTTCTATCTCTGGAATGGCAACAATCGAAATGAACAAAAATGCTACTAATTTTAAAATGGCCGGCTGAAAACAACAAAAAGTGTTTCTTCAGGAATGGCTTGAAAAAGGGAAAAATAACTATAAATATTATGCATAAAACATAGTTAGATACGGCAGAAGAACATTGAATGTAATTTTTTAAGAAAAGCACTACGAAATAACACAAGGATTGACAATTCCGGGAATGGCTGCAATAAGTCCAAAAAATGAAAAATATTATGTGCAAAACATTGTTCGATACGGCAATTAAACAGTTTTTTTTTAATAAAAACACAACGATTTATAAAAAAAAATGCCGAAGAATTGATTTTAAAAAAGTAAATAATTATTTAAAATCGTTAAGCATACAATTAATAAAAGATTGGTATAAAAACACTTCAGAATAAATTATATGCATTTGAGATTTAAATGGATTAACATTTAAAAATTGGGAATGCAATTGCTAATTTCGCCAAAGGTAGCCATAATACCAATTTGTCGGTAACCAGATTTGGCGTAAAATTACGACGTTTAATGTATGAAAACTTATAATTTCGATCGACTGAAATTAATAAAAAACGCATGGAATTCACCTAATTTGCTAAAATCCAGTTACGTCAAAATATTTGTTCACGTTATTTCATAGTTGAAAAAGAAAAATTCAAATTGTTTTTAACCACGGTATATATTGCCATAATACTGATTTGGCGGGGTTACCATATTTGGAGAAAAATTGCCGGATATGTTTCTTTAGATTAACCGAATTTTATTTTAAAAATGATAGGCTAGACTAAAATATTTCAATGTACGGTGAGCGAGCGAAGCGAGCCTGGATCGCAAAGGGAACCGGGGTTGGCGACCGATAGCGAGCAGGGGGTGTGCCCCTAGTTTCTAATTAAAAAACTAATTGGAAATTTGAAAGAAAACGCATCGAAGTATAAGGGAGACACACATTCCAGAAAAAGAATGGAGTTCTAAGATGAATATTTCATGGTGTTATGGCTTCGGACATTTTAAAAGAGCTTACTTTTTTTAATATAGAGAGATTTTTGAGAAACTATTAATATCAGTTCTTTCCACCTTACTTTTAAAATCTAAGGCTTATCAACAGTTAGGGACATTTTTCTCAGAGGTAAACGGTATATATGTATGTATGTATGATATATATATGTATGATATTAGTATATGTATATATGTATATATTATATATATATATAATATATATATATATATATATATATATATATATATATATTATATATATTTTATATATATATATATATATATATTATATATATATATATATATATATATATATATATATATATATATATATATATATATATAATATATATATATATATATATATATATAATATATTATATATATAATATATATTACTATATTATATATTTAAAACTGTTACCTTTACTTGAGAAAAATGTTCCTAACTGTTGAAAAACCTTAGATTTTAAAAGTAAGGTGGAAAGAACTGATATTACTAGTTTCTCAAAAATCTCTCTATATTAAAAAAAGTACGCTCTTTTAAAATGTCCGGAGCCATAACACCATGAAATATTCATCTTAGAACTCCATTCTTTTTCTGGAATGTGTGTCTCCCTTATACTTCGATGCGGGTTTTTTTTCAAATTTCCAATTAGTTTTTTAATTAAAAACTAGGGGCACACCCCCTGCTCGCTATCGGTCGTTAGCCTCCGGGGAACTGCTTGCGCAGTTCCCTTTGCGATCCAGGCTCGCTCACCGTACATTGAAATATTTTAGTCTAGCCTATCATTTTTAAAATAAAATTCGGTTAATCTAAAGAAGCATATCCGGCAATTTTTCTCCAAATATGGTAACCCCGCCAAATCAGTATTATGGCAATATATACCGTGGTTAAAAACAATTTGAATTTTTCTTTTTCAACATGATTTCTTCTCTTAAAATATTACAAAAAAGTACTATAATATTGATTTGTAAATTCTCACTACTGTATATCAACCAGTTGAAAATTATTTCAATTCAAATATTTTATTACCGAGTAGGTTTTTTGTTTACATATATTTTTTATATATATTCAGAAAAAATTTTCCTATGTCCTGATGACCGCCGCGTATGTTACTTTATGGTTGTGTTTCAACCTCGTCACTCTTATCCGTGGTTCAAAATTGCGTGGATTGACGCCAATAGCATTGTATTAAAAAAACCAGGGGTGTGCAACACTACACGACTTTCAATTACCATTCAATTAATCACTAACATATTAAAGAACGAAAGTTGCTTGTCCTCAAACTAAAATACTATCTGATTTTTTGTAATGCTTGAAAACCTGATGAAATAATTCTAAATTAGTTATTGTGCAACTAATTACGATTATGATTAATGCATTTGAACTATCTGAACTGGTATTGTAATTATAATCATTTTTTTTTTAATATTTTGATTGCTTCAAAGAATTTTACATCATCGTTTCGATAGTGTGAACAAAAAAAAATATATTCCTTCCTTCCAACTTAAGGATGGTGTATATTTTGTTAAAGAATCATTAGTCTCACCTAATGTGGCTGTTATTAAATTATCCCCGAATTAAAAATAATTTCCGAAATCTCATGAGTATTTTTTTAAATATATTCTTTACCTATGTACAACCTTCTGCTTTTCTTTTCTTTTTTGAATTATAATTGTTTATTAAATGCTTAGTGGTAATAAAACCTTTTAGAAAAAGTTTTTACACACACATCAATGTCATGTGTAATATTGTATTTTCTGAGTGCACTGTAGATAAAAGTTAGCTATGAAAAAATAAAATTATTAATTGAATTGTGCCGAGACATTTAACCTATTAATTTGCATTGTTTTCACATCGTTATTAAGATTGTGACTCACCATATATATTTTTTTTGAAATTGTATTATTAATAAAGAAACCCATAAACCATTGAATACATGCAGTGCTGACAAACCAAGAATTCAATATAACCTGTTTTTTTTTAAATTTTAATATATTACTTTTTCTGTTCCTTGATGGTGCCATAAAAAATGGCTCTCTGTTCATGGTTCAGTCAATGGCTCTCAATGAACAATACAGGAAGTTTGATCAAATATTTTCTTGATTGGCATATATCAATATCTTTTTACTAGGCAAATTACGAAATCTTGGCGATCTAAAATATTCAAAACATGATGATGTAATTTACTGAAAAATTTAAAAGGATTAAATCAAATTGCAAACGTATTTAGAAAACGATATGTTTCGTGAAAGAAAATTTCAGTTAAAAAAAGCAGTTATTGCGAGCCTTCTAAAGAGAATTAAAAATAGTTTTTGCCATATTTGTTGAAAATTAGACACACAATGTTATATTAAAATTATGTAACAACTTGATAGAAAATATATGTTCAAAAGCAGTAAATTTTATATTTTTTACTACCAAAATACCATTCAAAGAAGTACCAAAATACCATTCAAGTTTGGCTGAAAAATCATCCCCTCCCCACTCAATATAATACGATAGCCTTTGAGACGACTACTAGAATATGGATTTGGGAACTGTATGTAACTGTATCGGCTGGGCATTGATGCACGATAAAAGAGTCAGCCAGGACTTCTTCCTTTATAGTTATAGATGCAGGAGCTACTTCAACATTTCGTAATGACCTCAGAGGCAACTTAAGTATGCCTTTTGAGTTTCTCTTTGCTTGTTGAGTTACTTTTGTTATAGGATAATCTGTGCTCCCGATACCAGTGTATTTCCTTTATACTAAAAGCAACTAAAATTTTTTTCTTTAGATTGGAAAAATAAAATAGATTTTTTTTCTTTTACATTTTCATACAACTCTAATAAATATGCATGCATTGTTGAATTTGATACTGTAATCAACATTTATACATATTTAGTTTTATAAAATAAACAAAATTTTAAGGACCAAAATTTTTAAATATAACTTGCTTCTAAACCAGTATTACAAAAAAATAAGATATCATTTGTCACTTGTTAAACTTTGCATCATATTTATACTTTTGAAATTATAAAAATAAGCAATTAAACAAACTTTTGAAGGAAAAGAAAATAGCATTATTACAAGATAAAGTAACTCAGTGCACCCTACAATAAAAAAAGTCATAGAAAAATCATCTACCTATTTTAAATATTTTGTACTATTAAAGAAAAACATTAAATAACTCAACAGTATTTTAATCTTTAAAAAAACATTGATACATTGAAAAGGTCAAAATGATAGTGTGCTCTTTGAGTTAACGGCAAAAAAAATTTAAATTTTTTTTCTTGAATTAAAAATACGTTTGATAAGGTGGGAAACAGAATAAAGCCTTTGCTTTGACATACTAGAATTAAAAAATAACATTGATAATCTTTATCAACACTCAAGTGGGCCATCTACAGCAATTTTCTGCGGCAGCAAACAATTGTAAAGTTTGGAGACAGAAGTGGCCACCATCTGCTGCAAAACTTCATCCTCCTCACATTTCACTTCCAAAGTTCGCACATTGACTTCTGCACATTTTTCGTTGACTATAACAGTTAGCTTTTCTCCACGAACTATCTTGCTGACAGAGTCCTCACCGAACATTTCTGCTAACATCTCCATAAGACATTCTGTGAAGTGCATTTTGTCGATCTTGACCGTTGGAGGAAGACTCTTGTTAGTCATCTCAGAAGTCTCCGCTTTTAAGATGGCCGCAACAACAGAATCAGCGTACATGTCATTAATGGGGCTTGAAATCCATTCCAAAACAACAACGTTGTCCTCCTGGGAAATGCTGATGGAATCGTAAACTCGCAACATCAACTTACCACCAAACTTCTTAAAGTCAGGGATGAGCTTGGCGTTTCCAGATATTTGATTTAGAAAGAAGTGCAAGACCTGTAATGTACCCGAGTAGGGTACACTTAACCTCTGGCTGATGGTGCTCATTACCATGTCGGTGTATTTTGAAAGATCAGATGGAGCAAGAAGATGGTAGCTGAAATTTCTTTTCACTAGAACACCTGAAAGGGTTCGTCCCAAGACAGGTGGATTGACAGCAAGCGTCCCCATCACTTTTGTTGTTTTTTCACCTCTGAAATACAGCTCAACACCTTGAGCATTTCTAGGGTTGTAGACCTCAATGTTCACATCCGGATCATCTTCATATTCCCGGATGATCGCTGCTTTCAGTCTTCCCATTTCATTCTGTTCTCCATGAACAAGTACAATGTGGGGAGGCTTCAAGATACGAATGAACTCGCTTGTCTGTTGGTAGTCGGTATGGGCAGAAAAAGATATGTAGTCCACGGTAAGTTTCATGGGCAGTTTGTTTCCCGACATGGTGGTGATTTCCTCTGGTTCGGATAAGATGTGTTTTGCAAGGGTGCCTTCGACACAGTAACCAGCTATGATGGTACCGTTCTTGGCGTCTGTGCACCAGTTCTCGAATAACTCCCGAGACAAGCCACTTTGCATCATTCCTGGACTGGCCATCACAACACAGGGGCCAATGTCGTCAAAATGGTCAATGCTCTTAAGATTGGAAATGTGCTTAAACACAAATGGGTTGTTAATGGCGATCTGTCGTTTGATCCTGTCATTCATGGCATTAATGTAAGTCTGATATACAGCCATGCACTTTTTGGCCAATGAAGATGCATAATAGATGGGAATGTCATGTAACTCAGGATGGTTGGACCAGTACTCATCTAAAATCAGCAACAGTTCTTGAGCTCTGCCAAGAGCGAATACTGGAATGAGACATCTACCACCACGGTTTACAATATCATGGACAAGACCAGTGAAACGAGCCTCTCTTTCATCCCTTTTCTCATGAATATGAGTTCCATATGTTGATTCTATGATTAACACATCTGGTTGAAGGGTGGGAATTTCAGCAGCCATAAGATGCCTGTCCTCCTGTCTTGAAAAGTCACCGGTATACAGAACTTTCACGCCAGCTATTTCGATCATGAACATGGCGGCCCCCAAAACATGACCGGCATTGTAACACCAAAACCTGACACCATTCACCTCCTTCTCTTCGTGAAAGTTGATCGTTTCGATTTTCTCCATGCTAGCTTCCAAATCGGCCTCGGTATACAGCATCTGCTCGGTGCCGATGTTACTGACTTTAATGTAATCGGCCAACAAGTATCTATAGATAGCTTTGGTAGCATGCGTCATGAAGCATCTTCCCTTGAAGGGAGTTTTCAGCAGGAACCACGGCAGAGCTCCGCAATGATCCAAATGAAAGTGACTGATGAGAAGCAAGTCTATTTCGTCGGCTTCAATGTTGTCGACGAAAGGCAAGGCATCTATCCCAGATAAACCTGGATGGATCCCACAGTCAAGCATTATTTTCTTTCCCTTGAATTCGAGTGTAATGCAAGATCGCCCTACTTCTTGGCCCGCGCCGAGTGGCTTGATGACCAGTAAATCTGTCTCTTCCGGTGGTACTTGGGTTTCCACTTTTTTCTTGGTACCCGCCATGGTTATTTCGTAACTTCGTATTTATCAAATCAAGAATCAAACAATGACAAAATGCAATATGCAAACAAAAACACGAAGGAAGACGAAATTGAATTGACTTGACTGGTCGGCGAATTTGATGCCAACAAAGGTTTAAAATATTCGCAATCGACAGTGGGACATAGGTTACAACTACAATGAGAAGGAAAACTAATGCATGAATCTTTTTCATTACTTATATAAAAATTTATAAAAGTATTTTTACGATTGTTTTTTATATTACTTCATTCGATATCTTGTTGTTAAAATTTAATATGTTACCCCACTTTCTTAGGAAAATCATTGTTTTTTAAAAGATTGGTAGGCAGAATAGACCTCCAAACAAATATGGGGTTGTTTCACGGAGGATCTGGCAATAGCTCTGCGGTTTTGTTTTCATGTCCATAGGCTATGTCCTCACTACGACAACAAACGCCACAAAAGCAACAAAATTTGGCGACTGCCAAGTGCGCCAAGCAATGCAATAGCCTGGTGGCTGACTCTGCCAAGTCGCCAAATTTGTTGCTTTTGTTGCCTTTATGGCGTTTGATGTCGTAGTGAGGACATAGCCATAGACTTCTTGTCTCTTTTCTTTAGTTTTGGCTGCACCAACATTTTTGACACGGGCCGCCCGTTATACATTTATACGTACTAGAAATGGTTCCTAATAAATGTTTTGGAGCAACTGATCTTAAAAATCCTAAAAAGATTAGTCCTTACTCCTTTTAGTACTTATAACTCTTTAAAATCATTTGAGGAACAATTTGTATGAAATATATTATTTTATAGTTCATGCAGTTTGTCAAATGACCAGAACGCATTTTGTTAATTAATCTATTTTAGTATTGTTTAGCTAGATATTTCTTTAAGGGACTAATCTTTTCCATGATTTTTAAGATCAAGGGCTCCAAAACTTTTTTTTGGGAACTATTCTGGTATCGTAAAAAAAAAATTAACACTTTGAAAAACCAGCTATAAAAATGAAATTAATATGGAAACTTATGATTCTAGTTCAGAGCCTATAAACTTAACATTATTATTTATTTTATATTCAATTATTATTTCTCGAAAAAAATAATTAGGTCTCAATACTAAGTAGATGGATTTCAAAAAACTTGTTTACAACAAAATCTATCTTTTTCCATTGCAAGGAATGGAAAACAAATTCTGCATGGCAACACAAATAACCATTATGGGTTACAATTCTGATAAAGTCCCATGAAAATATTAAAATATATGATTTTTCCGATTTAGCTCCAAATGCCTCCATTATGCGCCAAATTGCAGCAATTGTACGTAATGACAAAAACAGATATTTAAAAATTTCAGTAATGCCTGTGCAGAAACAAGCAAATGGAAGTAATGATAGTGAAGTGTTTGCAATTGCAATTGCTGTTTCCCTAGCAAGGGGCTGTTGATCTTCAGGGATAAGTTATGTACATCATCTTTTAGGTCACATTTAAAGAAATGTTTGCAAAATGGACATTTTACCCGATTTCCAGAAACTGTTAAACGCACGGAAAGAAACAAAAATCAAAATCTGAATATGAGTATTGCTCAGTGCAGTATTTGTAAGGAGTGGTATCAGAAGAAGTGTGCAAAGCTCCCAGAAATTGTTTTCAGCAGGGAAAACTACATTTACAATTGTATGAACTGTCTGTAATTCTGAACTTTTTAAATATGTAATTACATAATACATACTATTTTATATAATTATATTATACATAATATTTTATTTCATTTAGCATGAATTTACATCTATAGTAAGTTTTTTTCACAAACTTCAAACTTGATATATATCCAGATTTTAAACTTATTAAATTTTAACCACATTAATTTTTTTTACATTCTTAATTTTCATTGATCATTGTTACAAGTTCATCAATTCAAAGTTATTTTTTCCTTTTTTAAAAGAAATTTTCTTTGTTCCTTATTGTGAATAGAATTATTTTTGATTACGAGTGTACTAACGATTATACTGAAAGATATGTATTTTTCATGATCCGTAAATATTTTTTTTTATAAAGATCATGAAAAATAAAAATACATTCTATTTACTTTATAAAAAATGCGTTAGTTGCTCGTTATTATTTATAATTTGTTTATTTCAAAAATTGAACACTAAATAAAAATTAAAACTATTACAAACTAATAAGATTGTGATCACATAAGAATTGAGTAAATATCCTTGAATACCAAAAATATATTAATATATATAAATTTGCATAAAAACCGCTCGTAAAACCTCATGCATAAAATGTTTATATGCCCTAAAGTGTAACCAAGCGCTCCCCTAATTGTTTTGAGCAGTGTATACACTGCTCAAAACAATTAGGGAAGCGCTTGTTTTAAACAATTTCACCCCCAATGATTCCATTTGGAATTATTTTCTTGCGATTTCTCTATCACTAAGTTAAGCTCGCACTAATTCACCCTGAAACAATTTCATTAAATAAATTGACCCTAAATTCTTCACGCTTGCATTCTTAGATGTTTCAAAATTGATTTTAACTTTTAGCTTCCACACTACGTTTATAACGTAAAAAGTGGTAGGTTTTATAATCGTTCAGTCCGTCTGTCTGTCTGAAACTGAAAGGGTAAACAGAAGTACGCAAAGTGCCCCCCTAAATTTTTTGAGCAGTGTATATACAATTTTATTTTTAAAAAATATCATTTTGTTTTAAATTAAAATCTTGAGTACTTTTTTTGCTTGTTAATTATCTGGCTTTTCAATCATATAATAATTATTTTTTTAAGTTGTAAAAAATATAATGTTTTACACTATGCCCACACAACGCTAGTCAAATTTAATGGACCTTTTATAACTTTATTTTTTTACTTCAAATTCCATTTTTTTATTTTTAAAAAGAAATGAAATAACACTATTAAATAATTTTTTGTAAATACTGTTTTATTCACTATATTCGAAATAAATGGTAGAATTAAAAAAAATTCTATTTGAGAGAGAGAAATTTGTAAAATGCTTCAAATTAATTATTATATAGTCTTAAGTAAAATCCTTCATTTCAATATATTTTGATATTTTTTAACCTATATTATAATAATTAAAGTTTTAAAAAAATTCCAGTATTTTATATAATTTTCCGTATAAAAATATTTTACTTAAAAAATAATTATAGAATTAAATTCTTCTTAAATTAACTAATATCGGATAGATAGGTGTTAATAAAGGGAATTTTTTAAAAAAAATTCTTTAATCTATAGAATGTTTTAAAATAAAACTGAATTAATTAGGCAAATTTAATTATTTTTTTAATGTTTCAATTAGTTTTGACGAATTTCTAAAAAAAATATTTTGTAATTGACAGAATTATTAAAGTCGAAAGAATATTAAAAAGGGATTAAAAGGTGGAAACGAATTGAAAAAGGATTTTTAAATATATATTTTATTTTTAAATTGAACTCTTCAAATCGGTTTCTGCTTTACTATTGAAGAGATAGATGACGCCCCTATTTTCGTCATTCTCCTACGTCATATGACGTCATGTCACCAGCTGGATGTGAAATCGCAAGCACCATTGACTTGACTGGTCGGCGAATTTGATGCCAACAAAGGTTTAAAATATTCGCAATCGACAGTGGGACATAGGTTACAACTACAATGAGAAGGAAAACTAATGCATGAATCTTTTTCATTACTTATATAAAAATTTATTATAAAAGTATTTTTACGATTGTTTTTTATATTACTTCATTCGATATCTTGTTGTTAAAATTTAATATGTTACCCCACTTTCTTAGGAAAATCATTGTTTTTTAAAAGATTGGTAGGCAGAATAGACCTCCAAACAAATATGGGGTTGTTTCACGGAGGATCTGGCAATAGCTCTGCGGTTTTGTTTTCATGTCCATAGGCTATGTCCTCACTACGACAACAAACGCCACAAAAGCAACAAAATTTGGCGACTGCCAAGTGCGCCCAGCAATGCAATAGCATGGTGGCTGACTCTGCCAAGTCGCCAAATTTGTTGCCTTTATGGCGTTTGATGTCGTAGTGAGGACATAGCCATAGACTTCTTGTCTCTTTAGTTTTGGCTGCACCAACATTTTTGACCACGGGCCGCCACTGTTATACATTTATACGGTACGTAGAATGTTTCCTAATAAATGTTTTGTAGCAACCTGATCTTAAAAATCCATAAAAAGATTAGTCCTTACTCCTTTTAGTACTTATAACTTCTTTTAAAATCATTTGAGGAACAATTTGTATGAAATATATTATTTTATAGTTCATGCAGTTTGTCAAATGACCAGAACGCATTTTGTTAATTTTAATCTAATTTTAGTATTGTTTAGCTAGATATTTCTTTAAAGGGACTAATCTTTTCAATGATTTTTAAGATCAAGGTGCTCCAAAACGTTTTTATTTTGGGAACTATTCTGCGTATCGTAAAATTAGAAAAATTACACTAGAAACTATATTTTTGGGTGAAAATATGACATACCCTTCGTGTTACAAGTGTTCAAAATCATGTGACATATTTCTTAGTATTTTATGAGAAATGTGAATTTTTTTTTAAAAATTGGAAAATAAGCATTAATTCCAATCACTGTTCTTGCTCAGAGTTTAAATGGTCTTTAATAACAAATTAATATTGTTAAAGTTAAATCTTCAGATTTATCTTTTGTATTAACTTTTAACACTGCATTTTCAAATCTTTAATTTTACTGTGTTTAAGGACCTAAATATTTAAAACCAAATATGTACAAAAATTTATTGTACCCTTATTTTTATTTACATTTTCCCTACATTTAAGTCAAGTCAGGAAACCTGTTCCTTAAAAAAATATATATAATAGTCAGACCTCGTTAACACGAAATTTGGCTTAAGATGAACTGATAGCATTTCCCCAGCCTATAAAGCTTTGAGCTAATGCTAATAAATCTCTTAATGCGAAAGACTAAATCCTGCTTAATTCAAACAAAAAATTCAAAATTTAACTTTTTCCTTAGTAATTCAAAGTTTCGAAGAACGAATTAAACAAATCTTTAAAAAGAAGCAGCAAATGAACATTATAAAAATATTCTGTCTTCTACTTCTGAGAAAATCACGAGTTCTCTTAAAAATTTTCCTAATTTTTCTGTAGTATATGTACTACTCCAAATGAACTTTATTAATTGAATTACTAATTGTATACATGTATTATTAGTGTATTAATACATTATTAAATTAGAATAATTTTATAATTTTTTGATGTTATTTTTAAAAAACTATTCAGTTGTGCAATTAAAACATATATTCCTGACGGTTAACATAAAATGTTTTGGTGCTCCCTTCGAGTTTGCGTTAATGGGGTTCAACTGTAGTTAAAAACAATTATTTAAAAACTGTTTTTAAATATTACTAATAATCAATTTTTTTAATTATTTAAGTTTAATTATTTTTAAAAATAATGATTTAAAATATGAATTTATTGATTATTTACTACAACAACATTTAGCATTAAAATTAATCTTAGAGTCCATAACCCCTCTCGCCTTAATGAAAAATCTGGATTACCCCTAACTTTTGTCAGTGCCCTAGGTAAGCATTTAACATTTTAATTTAAAAATCCATACGTTTGGAAATAATATTACTACAATACATTTTTTAAAACTTGTCAAATGACTTAAATCATATATGGAGAGCTCAGAATACAAGTGAACTAAGCCCATTTAAAAGCTTCATTGTGATACAGAGGTTTAAAGTTAAAGCCACTAGGCAGCAGAAATAAAAACATTTTTTAAGCGGAATATCTAGCAGATATTACATGAACTATAATTTTTTTTCATTATTGCACTGAAATTCTACATAGTTAGTGCATGGAATTGCGCTGGTAACTCAAAAATGACAAAAAGTGGACTTGGTTCACTTGTATTCTAAACCCTCCTATATAATGATAAGAAAACTAAGTGTCCAATTTAAATTGAGATGAAGCTCAATACTACTGATAAGTAGAAAACTTTTATTATACAAAAACTTCTGAATTATTCTTAAAGATTTATAACAGTTTGTAAAAATAGATTTCATATTAAAATATTATTTTAAAAATGAAAACAACAAAACTATTATGAAACTAACTACGACAAGATACTTTAACATTTCAGAAATCAATGCTATTCAGCTTTTATTTTGACGATATAAACAGTTATAAAGTCTAAGTACAGAAGATGATATCATTTGTTTAAGAACCTTGTCTCCCTCACATTTCACTTCAAGGGTTTGGATATTTACTTCAGCAATTTTTTCTTCAACATTAACTGTCAACTTTTCACCAGAGATAACATTAGTGATTGCGATTGGTTCAAACATATCATTCAGCATAGTCACAAGGCATTCTGTAAAGTGAGCTCGATTTACATCCATTGTAGGAGCATCGTCAATTATTACATTAGAATTTTTGGATTCTAAAATGGTGGCAACAATGCTGTCAGCATACATGTCGTTGACAGGATTCGCAATCCAATTCAGAATCACTTCAGTCTTGTTTTCTCTGAAGATGGTGATTAGATCACAAACCTGTAGTATCTTTCTCACTGGATGACTATCTGTAATCGCCAGCTTGACATCACCCAATACATGTCCAAGATACTGCTGCAGATTTTCAAGAGTACCTGAATATGGCACAGTCAGCTTCTGGTGAAGGGTACAAACTCTAACATCAGTGTACTTAGAAATATCTGCTGGGGCCATAATATAATAATTGAAATCTTCCTTCACCAAAACTCCTTCCAATTTATGTCCTAAAGTTGGTGGCTCAACAGCAAGGGAACCCAATACTTTGGCGGTTTTCTCTCCCCTGAAGTACAGCTCAACACCTTGACCATTTTTTGGGTTATATACTTCAATATCTGTAGTAGGGTCTTCTTCATATTCGCGATCAATGGCTGCTTTCAATTTTTCCATTTCACTCATCTCTCCATGAACAAGAACTATATGTGGTGGCTTCAGGATTCGAACAAACTCACTTGTTTGCTTGTAATCAGTATGTGCTGAAAATGATATGTATTCTACTGACATTTTGAGGGGTAATATCTCCCCAGTAATAGAAGTGATAGTTTCAGGATGTGATAAGATGTCTTTTGCAAGGGTGCCTTCAACACAATATCCGGCAACAATGGTCCCATTATTAGGGTCTGTGCACCACTTTTCGAAGAGTTGCCTTGACAGCCCTTGTTGCAACATGCCTGGAGTGGCTAGTACCACACAGGGCTGGGTATGATCAAAGTGAGCAATGCCTTTTAGGTTAGATACATGCTTGAAAACGAAAGGGTTGTTAATGGCAATCTGCTGCTTGATTCTATCATTCATGGAACTTATAAAAGTTTCATACACTTTCATACAATTACGTGCAAGAGCTGATGCATAATAAATTGGAATTTCGTGTAATTCTGGGTGCTGAGACCAGTACTCATCTAAAATGAGCAACAGTTCTTGGACACTTCCAATAGCAAAGACAGGAATGAGGCACTTTCCTCCACGGTTTACAATTCCATGAACTAGACTAGTGAGACGCGACTCTCTGTTGCCACGATCTTCGTGAATTTGTGTTCCGTGGGTGGCTTCCATAATCAGTACATCAGGTTGCAGTGCAGGTATTTCAGCTGCCATGAGATGTCTATCTTCTTCCCTAGAAAAATCTCCAGTGTATAAAATCCTCAAGCCATCTATTTCGATCAAAAACATAGCCGCCCCCAAAACATGCCCAGCATGGTACCCCCTGAATCGAATACCGTGTAGCTCCTTTTCGACATGAAAATCAATCACTTCGATTTCATTCAGGCTTTCTTCAATATCGGACTTATTGTACAGCATCAGTGGTGTACTGTGTTGGGTCACTTTGACATAATCGCCTAGTATGATAGGGAAAATCGCCCTGGTCGCGTGTGTCATGAAACATCTACCCTTGAACCCGGTTTTGAGTAAAAACCAAGGCAACGCACCACAGTGGTCTAAATGGAAGTGCGTTATCAAAAGCAAATCTATTTCGGAAGGATTTATGTAATCCATAAATGGCAAAGAATCGATGCCATTTAAACCTGGATGTATGCCGCAGTCCAGCAATATCTTTTTTCCTTTATATTCCAAGAGGATGCAGGATCGACCAACTTCTTGTCCTGCACCAAGTGGTTTGATGAGTAGTAAATCGGTTTGTTCTTGCATAATTTGTTTTGTGACATTTATTCTAGCCGTTTTCTTAACAGGTGTTTCCATTTTCTTATTTGCTATGCATTGCATTTCATAACGTTTCAAAGTTCAAAACGAAAACAAAACAACACGACTAAAACTTGATGCCAACCCGATATTTATTTGGCATTAAATCTAGAAAGTGGAATGTAAACATTTAATTATTTATTATTTTGAAACAGCCATATGTAAAATTTTTGTAAAATAGAAGGTATTGCAACCACACATTTTGAATTGTCTATTACTTCTAGATCAATTTCCTCCCATTTCGTAATTTCACATTAAAAAGAGCTTTAAACAGTAAGACGCTATTTACACAATAGATGGCACCACTATTTCAGTATTAAACATCGTAAACAAATGGAGATGAGATCGACTGTTTAATTTTATAAAATCTAAAAGTTAAAATGTAAGGAGGATAATTGTACTTAAATTCTTCACTTTAATTTTTTTTAAATAAAGTATTTTATATTGCACTAAAGGCAAGAATGGGCTTGTTTCAACACTTAGTCAAAGAAAAGAAAACAACCAATGAAATTGCAGGTCGGAGCGCGTGACGTTATAAAAAACCAATGAGCTTGTTTCAACACTTTGTCAAAGAAAACAAAATAACCAATGAAATCGCAGTATTTAGAGCGTGAAGTCATAAGAACTATCTCCATTGATTTTTAACAAATAAATAAATATATCAAAAATCAATCAATAATCACAATAAATAGCATAATAAATAACATAACAAATAACATAATAAATAACATAACAAAAACAACATAATAAATTATCACAATAAATAACATAAATGCTGTGTAGTTATCAAAAGTACTTAAATTGAAAAAAAAAAATCTTTTTTGAGGCAAGGTTTGTAACAGAAACTGTTACTTAGAACAGCTTCCACACAAAATTTATGGTCTAAGAAAGTGCCAAACACAGCATTTAGTTCTATATTAAACTTTTAAACGTCAAAATTAAGCAAACTATTTTTTACAGAAAATTAAATCATTACTACCTATCGTTTGCTAAATTTATTTGTATTTCCAAGAAGAAATGTGGAATATCGCTCAAACTTAAAAAGAAGTAAAACATTTTATATCGACATACAACATTAAATTTATCTATCAACTTCAAAACATAACTAAACGAAGTGTCGCGGTCGTTAAATACCATTTAAAAAAAGCAAAAGACAATGAAAAAAAAACATAGCAAAGGAATGATTAAGTTGTTTCAAGTGACGTAAATCATTATTGTTTTCATTCATGGATTTAATTGGTGGTTTCGGTGATTAATGGTATGACACGGTAAGCTCCACCCACTAGTCCCACTACATTAATTAACCAATTAATACCTCATTTTCATTCCTGTGGAGCTGTTGTGCCTCTTTCTAAACAAATAAACCATACCATCAAAAAATCTTATTGTTACTTATATTATATATAATGTTATTCCAAACTGATTTATATCACAAAAATAAATTTCCTTAAAATTTTTATTTAATATAAATAAAGTTTATTGGTGGGATTGTTTTGAATGGTAATGGTGATTTAATTCCATAAAAACTGACCTTCCTATGCCTTTGAAATGAGTATTTAAATTTTGCAGTTTTTTTCATAATTGAAATATACTTCGAATTTTTTTTCTGATAATTTCAATATCTTCTAGTTTCAAAATGCGCTGAATTTTTTGACGTATTACACTTGTCTGCATCATTTGTAGTTAGGGCTATGAAAGTAGATGAAGGATACATACGGACGGACATAGCCTTTTTATAAGTTCCCACTTTTTATGTAATTAATGTAGTGTAGATGCTAAACGTTATAAAATAAAGTAAGTGCACTGAAACGGTTCAACTTTGTGCAGTGCATTACTTTAAAAAAATTAAATACTACTTCTGCAGGATCACATTAACGTTTACGTTTAGTTTAAAGGAAACAACTGATATTAATCTAAATAATTATTGCATATTTTAAAAATTAAGGTAAAGGTATTGCACACAAAAATGTCACTAAAATACTTTTTTTTGTATTTCAAAGAAACGTTTAGAAATCAAAGTATATTCCTGTGATTGTTAAAAAATTCCTACGCAACTGCAATCGGATACAGATTTATTAAGGATAAAAAAATGTCAATAAAAAATAACTCGCTTCCATGACGTCAAAGTAAACCGGTTATGAGTAACTAAAAATACGATTATCTTACGATTATTTTATTTATTTTTTGGAATAAATATGACGTCACTTGACCATATGGTTGCCGTACAAATGATTTTTTTTTGTAAGTATTACGGACGCTAGTGGATTATTAATTGACAAACGTTAATGATAATTGTCACGTAGGAGAAATAGGGTTTTAAGAAAAAACCTCAATCAAGGTGGACCGGTTTTGATTGTTTTCTAAAAGAAAATGAATTCTTTTTATTACTTACTGTAATAAAAAATTAAATATTTTAATGATAAAAAGTTAATTTACGGATGAAAATGTATTTTACATTTGATATTCAGACTGTTTCACAATAAAACACTATTTAAAAGCCATTTGCTTTTTTGTTAATCGGCCTCTCTCGTGGTTCCTGCTGAATTGAAACTTTTTTAATAGTTTAACAAAAGTTGGTAATTTACAAACCCAATATCCACTACTAAATTCATTTTAAGAGTCCTTGAAAACACGATCATGCAATCATGCATTGTAATTAATTTTGTATTTTAAATAGGTATATAAACAAATTCTCTTAAAAGTATGTTGCGGTAGAAAATATTAATATTTTTTTAATAAAAAAGAACTAATTCACACACAAAAATAGTTCAATTTTTTGGGAATTCAAATGACCAAAGATGAAAAATATCAACAAAACAAGAAGTTCATAAAGAACTAAAATAGCCTACTTTCCTGTTACTTAAATACTTACTGAAGTTCTAATCGGGAAAAAACTAGGTTTCTAACAGTAAATATCATCAACAGCCGTTTCTACACTAGATTTATACATATTAGAAAAAAAAATCGAAACACAGCATCCAGCTAATAATTTAAACTTCTAAAAGCCAAATCAACTATTTTCCTTATTATTATTTCGCAAATCAATTAAACATTATTTATCGTCTGCTCGCGATTTATTTGTAGTTCGAGGAATAGTTAAATATTTATTAATAACAAAAGTAATGAAACTCCAAACTGCATTAAAAAAATAAGAAATGTAAATTAAAACTTAGCATAATTGCATGCAAAAGTATGCCTTGCCGCTTTCTTGTTAGATAATTAATGAATAATCCAAGAATCAAATTGTGCTACATTTTATGACGTCATTCCAAACTGATTCATGAAAATATTATTTTGCTTCAAATATGTTTAAATAAATAAAGTTTCTCATGCCATTGTTGATTTGGCAACAGTGATTTAAATGACTCAAAATTGAATTTCAATGCTAATTCAATGGGAAATTCGCCGACAGATAGTAGATTTATGTCCGTCCGGACGTACAGATAGACAGACGGACAAAAGTATGAAAGTTGGGTATCTGAGGTCATAGCTTTCTAACAAAAAAAGAATTTTTAAGATCCGATGGATAGAACCGATTTTGGAAGGGGGGTACGGACAGACAGACAGACGGACAGACAGACAGACGGAAAGACAGACAGACATAAGAACAGACAGACAGATGGACATCAACCGCATTTCAATACCTACAGTGATTTAAATGACTCAAAATTGAATTTCAATGCTAATTCAATGGGAAATTCGCCGACAGATAGTAGATTTATGTCCGTCCGGACGTACAGACAGACGGACAAAAAGTATGAAAGTTGGGTATCTGAGGTCATAGCTTTCTAACAAAAAAGAAAGTTTAAGATCCGATGGATAGAACCGATTTTGGGGGGGGGGGGGGGTACGGACAGACAGACAGACGGAAAGACAGACAGACATACGAACAGACAGACAGATGGACATCAACCGCATTTCAATACCTACAGTGACTTAAATGACTCAAAATTGAATTTCAATGCTAATTCAATGGGAAATTCGCCGACACATAGTAGATTTATGTCCGTCCGGACGTACAGACAGACGGACAAAAAGTATGAAAGTTGGGTATCTGAGGTTATAGCTTTCTAACAAAAAAAGAATTTTTAAGATCCGATGATTAGAACCGATTTTGGAAGGGGGGTACGGACGGACAGACGGACAGACAGACAGACGGACAGACGGACAGACGGACAGACGGACATCGACCGCATGTCAATACCTACTTTTTCATTTTTTTAATTCTTTCGAATTAAAAAAAGAAAAGTAGGCTAAAAATCTACTTAAATTTAAATAGGGACTCATAGAGTTAATTAAATTAACCCATATCATCTCTCTATTCAACTCGGAGATATTATCTCTTTCGCAATCGGTACCCGGTCTCAGACGTCCGGCAAAGGCTCTTATCTTATCTGTTCCGGATCACGCCCTATATCCATGGCTTCCCGGACGGCTGCGTTCAAAATAGGAAAGTGACACATGCTGCTTGCGTGGCCGTATCCGTAAAAACAACCCTTTGCAATGATTAAAATCGATATGTAATCAAACTGAAGGGTGACGAGAAAAAGAACCCTACCTGGTTTTAAATAGACTAATTTATAAGAATTTTAGGCATATTTATAGTTTATATAAGTATATATGATTTTGGGGGAAAACAACTCGTAAATAAAATAGTGCATCAATCGAAAAAGTAAGCACGTAAAATGTATTAAGAAAAATTTAAACAAAAAAACCTATTAAACTCATATTTTCTTAGGACCGATAAAATGTACTGTAATTTGTGCACCATCATTCAAAATAAATGTAAAAATAAAGAAACAAATAATTCAACGCTGCCAAAAATGCATTTCAAGTAATGTAGGGTTTTTGAGCCGATTTAACGTTTACACCTTAGATCTTAGATGGTTTACACCGGTGATATAAAGGAGGGTTAGTAGGCAAACTATTATATCATTCGAAAGGGGAGAAACTTTTACTTTGCTTTTTTATGTTGCACTTTTACGATTAAGCTAGATTTTCCTTTTTGGTAAATAACTTTTATTTTTTGCTGAAAGGTATATCTTATTTAAACCAATTTTAAAATGTAAATGACTCATAATACATCCTGGAGAAGTCTGACCAATAGTTCTATGAATTCAACAATATTTTTGTTACACAGTTTACACTTTCAGAAATTTTTTCCTGACTCATTAATACTCCTTATTTTTAAACGTATAAGTTTCGGAATTCCATGAAGCTGATTGAGCAAAATAGCATTGGCAGCTGTTTCAGCAATGACGTGCGAGAATGTGTTTGTAGCATAGTCGAGGAAATTTCTCCTACGTTTAAAATGTGGTATTTACTACTAATGGATTGCAATGGATAAAATTGTAATTTTATTTATTCATACCAAAAATCATGTTATTTACTTTAATTTTAAAAATATGGATATTTAAAAAATTTGCGATCGCATTTAATCTATAGAATCCAGGGAGTTCAGAATACATTTTTATTGCAATAAATATAAATTATTTACATTGTGGTTTTTTTTAATATAAAACGGTATATAAATGTCTTTTATATAAAACATCATTTTTTTTAAACAAATGGACTGGAGAGCTGAATGAAAAAAATAATTATGAGTAAATTATTATTATCATAGCATTCTCCTTTTCTCAATTTCATGAGTTCCGCTTTACATACAATATATATCGTATATCATACAATTTAATGCTTGTTTAATGCTATTCAACTGTGATATCCTCAGAAGCTAGACAGGTATTTTCAGAAAGCGAAGAAAAATCGACAACGACAATCTCGTGAAATAGTATACTAAAATAAATATACTTCGATGGTAATAGCACACATTGAATAAATTTGTTATACTATATAAAAAGAACTTAGTAAAATAACAATTTAAATTCTATTATCCATTCTACAAGTATAACAGAACCATTATAAGTTATAAAAGTATTCAAATGTAGTTTTGAATATTTTGTATTGTTAAGTAAGGGTTTTTACAACGGATTTCAGGATGTTTTTGTAAACTTTTATGTAGATAAAACTTATAACACTTCTTTGAAATTCAAAAAATGTGTTTGATAAATTTCTTTTCCTCTTTCTTATTTCTTCTAAAAGCTTTTCTGTTGCTAATTTAGAATAAATTGATTTTTTTAAAATCTAGAACTGTTTTTTTTTTCTAGTCTTATCCAGAATACCAGAAATCATACAATACTGATATGAATCATTGACGGAAAATCCCGTATGGGTTGACAAATTGCTTGACTGAAAAACGTAATTGAAATGAACCAGATAAAAAATATTTTCGCGTGGTACTTAGCGGCTAAATTATTACTTAATCAGTGAATCATATTTCTTTGTAAAGAGAACTTTTTAAATGTTTTTGTAGAATATACGACACATTCCATACACGTTTCATAACATATTTAATATTTATTTACTTAAATTAATAAGATACCTCCTAATGGAATATTTTCCCCCTAAATTACAAATAAAGTTTTAAAGAAAAAAGTTTATAAGCTTAATAAACTTAAAATTATCAATCTATGGGACTATCATGACATAGGCAATTTTTTGATTCGTTAATTAACTTTTTGATTTGATACATTAATTATTGTAGTTTAAAAAATTATTTTAGAAAAAATATTTTCTTGTCAAATAAGACATGAGGCTATAGTATACAAAGAACATAAGTACACTAATAGTTTTTCAAATTCGTAAGTTAATTTAGATGTGGGGGAATATACAAACATATTTGAAAAATTCAAAGCAAATCGACAAAACATTTAAAGAAAAAAATAAAATATATCAAAATAACAGAAGTAAAATCGAGTTGCTTTTCTCTCACATAATCAGCTTTCAAGACACACTATTTACCAAACCGAAGGGTAAACGATGTAATTGCGTGCCAAAAACGATGTTCCTTTTGCTAAACAATCAAGCCAAATTCCAGCCCAGAACAAAACAATAATGCGCCAAATGCTGCAACCCACTTCGCCAGGTAAACGCGTAGTAAACGAGAGTACAAATCCTTCTTGGCCGGAAATAGTAAAGTTGCGCACCAGAGATGCGCAAATAACGCACCACACCGGAGAAAATCTACTCCAATGACTCATAGTAGAAATAGAAAAGCGTGCAGAATCTTCTAAAAAGCGCACCTGAAAGGTATTTCAAAGCAAATTTCGGACAGTAATCGATGATCTATTCCATTGATTATTTCGGATAAAAAAAAGATAATCATGTAAGTAGATGATTTTAAATATGTTTCGTTTGTTGTGTTGTGATTGTTGTTTTGGGGTATCACGTGTTTTGTTTTTACCTGCCGCCGTTCGTTACCTCGCTAGATTTTGGAACGGCCCGCGACTGCAGACGGTTTCGCAGTTTCGGTGTTTACAAAATGAGAATGAGACAGAATAGAGTTTTAATTTTGGAAAATGGAGGTTAATGAGACTTTTTAAAAAAAAATATTTTTTTAAAGATTGACAATGTCATGAGTTTTATTATGTCATGAGTTTTTTTTTTAATTTCTCAAACGTTGTTTTAAATGCATTGAATATTTATATGAGTTTAATAGAAAATAGTGTTGTTTCTCCTCTTCATTGTTAAATATACTCTTTTTAATGTTTAATGAATTTGTAAATTTCTTTTTTTTTAATAAAAATGTAATTTACGAAGAATATTTTTTTTACCGAATAGTTAATAATTTTATAAACTACGCGACTAAATTATAAACAGTGTGCACAAAGATATTTTGCGTAAATTTTAGAACAGTTTTTAGAATTTTTCATGCAGTAGTTTAAAAAATAAAAACATTGTTTTTTTTTAATATTTGTAACTCTAAAAACACTCTTTTGCATCAAAAATTTAAATTTTATAAGGTGAGAGAATATTGTATTGTTCAAAACAAATGTAATTCCAGAAGGACCAAAAATGAAAACAACACTGTTGCCACTCATGACATGAAACATGCCCATTGTTATGTGACTAAATGGAATAATATTTAAATTAGCTTTTTTTTAAATTTTTGTTTTGATTTAAAAGCCCGGTTATAATATAAAACTAACTAGTCATAGTTAAATTGTACATCAAAATTCAAATTACTTTTTTAAAAATATAAAATTAAGTTAGTTACGAAAATTGTGCCGTTTTTGCATTTTTTTTTTAAAGCACGGAAGAGCCATTTATAACCTTCTACTATAGAATTTAATTTTAATAAGTTTAAGAAATTAAATTTTAAGTTAAAATTTTTAATTTTAATCTCATGCAGTGAAAACAAGTTTACTCTTCAACCAATTTGCGTATCCCTAAGAGGGTTAAAGAAATTCCACAAACTTTTCTTTTACCTATTCCCTTCCTGCAACAACACGTGTCGTTGCATATTAAACAAAGGAAGCACGCCTTGATGTTCCCGAATCCCTGACTTACACACCTCAATTGTTTTCCCGGCAGACAGAGTTTCTTTTCTGTCTTATCTTTTTCCGTGACTCTTTTGCATTTTAGTGTTATTGGTAGGGTGACCAGATATTTTCAACATCAATGCAGTACAGTGTTGAAGAAGCAAAGAAAAAAATAATCCCCCTTTTCTCGGTATCATTAATTTTTTTAAAACAATATTATTGTAATTTCAGGCTTGTAATTAACTCGAGTCTTGTAATAAGATATAAATATTTTTAATTATATGATGAAGTCATAGTTATTTTGCTGTTTAGGTTAAGATAAGAGTGAGTTCTCTACAACAGAGGTGCCGATCCCCCCCCCCAGAGCTAACGACGCACCCCCCTAGAATTTTTTTTACCCCCCCCCCCAAAAAAAAAACCGGTGTGGATTTTATATTTATATATGGATTTATGGAGTATACTGAACCTAAGTAATTTTCACCACACAGTGTATATATAAATAGGAATCTTTACGGTGTATACATGAAACTTTATAGTAAAATTATATTTTAAGTACCAGCGAATGGGTAACTTTGTCCTAAGAAGTAAAACACAAGAACTGACTTTCTTCTGAATATTTTTCTAATGATAGGTCAACGCAGAGTTGCCCCTAATTGAAAAGGAAAGCACATTTTAATAGCTTTTATATTACGGAATTAAAACTTATGTTTAATTTTCCTTTAAATATATTTTTTTGCAGCAAAAGCTATCGGGAATCTAAATAATCAGTAAAAATTCCGCTCAAAATTTATGTAATTATATATATTTTTAAATTAATAAAAATAGCCGGACACGTGATCCAATCAAAAACAGCATCCAATTCCTTCTCTCAATTCTTAATGCATAAAAATGCTCTCTTCGCTTTTTATGTAATGCAAACAATTTGACATTATCAAACTAAATCGGAATTATTCTATTATGTTTACAGATATAGTTTCACTTAAAAAAAGATACTATTTATTAAGTTATAAAATTAAAATTAAAGTTAAATAGTAAAAAAATTCTTACCCTGAAACTCGGAATTGAACTTTCTTAACTATATTCAATCACCCACACATTTGACACCAGACGACAAGTATCTTCCTACTGTTTCTAACTAAGGCAATGGCGGGAAAATGGCTTGGGCCTGAGTATGTATACTAAGCCAGAAATATTATCGAAGGTCATTCATTCATAGAAATGTTATATACAAAATTCTGAATATTTATGATGTCTGCTTCAAATGCTATAACAGTGATTAAGAAATGTTTATGAGAAATAATTGTCAGCACATTGCTTTCTTCCGACGCCGGGCCTCTTAAAATAGAATTATCATTTTGCAGATTGTTAAAGTTTTTATTTGTGATTCCTGTTTTATTATGTGATTTATAAATAATTAGAAAATTTTCGAATACGTTTTTGTTAGAAATTTATATTTTCAGTTTTTTTTGTCGTTGTTAATATTAAACATGAAGTTCTGTTATAATTGATCACGACTTATTTAGTGCCAGCTACTGTTATTGTTCAAAATCACCTTCACAAAACTTCAACACTTTCAAACAAAGCGTCGCCGATTTGCTTAGGAACCTAAACACTATCAAGATCAATCGACAGAATATCCCATTATTTCCTGTTTCAGATTGACATAAAAACTATCTATTTTAATATCTAAATTAAAAATTGAGGTATCAGAAACACGTAATTATTTTTTGTACAATTTAGGACTACATGCAGTCGGTTTGAAGCAAAACAAAAAATGCTGTATTCCATATTTATAATTTTCAAATACAAAAAAGGCAACTATGTTCATAAATTAAGAAGCCGCTATAGGCTGTTACCGTTTTATGGAGTAAAAGATACACCAAAATTTCACATTGTAAAATGCCAATATGCAAAGCTCTTTGTTAAATATTTAACAATGTAAATACTTTTAAAATTAAGGCAAAAAATCAATAAATATTGTTGTTGAACTATAATAGTCTATAACGTAAAAATTTAATTAAGAGAAAATGACTTTTAAAATTATTTTAATGCAAGAAACTGAAGAGATTTAACTTTTGTGTCAAAAATGTTTTAATGTAACTTTGAAACTCAAATTATCAGTAATATCAAATATAATTAACTTCTCAGTATTAGAATCCTTTCTTTATTTGCCCAACCTTCTGACAGACGTATAAACCCGTCAAATGACTGTTTTTCCAGCAACACACATAATTTTTAAATTTTTATAAATTTAATAATTTTATTAAATTCCAAAATTTAAAGCATGGAGGAGTCATTTATAACCACCTGGAAATTAAATTTTCAGTTAAAATTTTAATTTAAATCTCAAGCAGTGAAAACAAGTTTACATTTCAGCCAATTTGCTTTTTCAGAGGGTTAGCAAGATTAAAATTATATAATTACGAAAATCTTACCGGAATCACGGCCATAACACTTCAAAATAAGCTTGGGTATTTATAGTACAGTGCATTTTAACTTCATTTAGTTTAAAATAGATCAAATCAATCATTTAATAAAGTGTATCTTTGATTTGATGCTTCCCTCCGTTTCGAAAACAACAATCTAAAGCTAACAGCTATATATTTTTTTATAACAACAATTTAAGTGGGAAAATTGCGAATTGTATGTTATACAGACTGCGTGAGATTTATGGCATGAGAAGGGCAGCTGCAATTTTTTTGTTTCAGCTTTAAAGAAGTGATGGGTTGTTTATGGGTAATAAATGTCAAAAATATTCGCCAGGCGCAGACACGCCATATCCCATTATCCCATTTAATCCCATTATCTATGTTCTTCTTTTCGTAATGTTTTTGATTTTGGTTACATTTTTGATTCTTGAAGGCTGGGGCGGGGCGGGGGCATCCCCCAGGTGTATGGGGGGGGGGGAAAGACAGATGATTAGAAAGAACTAGAATTTGTTAGAGTTGTATCTTAGATAAAATAAACCATTTACATTAAAAAAAATTCTAATTTTTTCGACCCCCCCCCCTAAAATTTCAACGACGCAGTCTGCGTCGTTGACCCCCCCCCCCCCTGTAGGCACCCCTGTCTACAAAGAAAATGTTAGACGGTTATGAAGAAATTTTAATTATCACTTTAAATGAAGGACATTTTGCAGTACAAGTACAAAAAAAATCAGGACACTTTCAATTTTTTAGGACTTTTTGAAACAGGCAGGACAAATACCTAACACGAAGTACTGTACTGGGGGGTGAAATGCAGTACGGCTGGTCATCCCAGTTATTGGGTGCCTTATTTATCTTCTGTACAGAGCTTAAACACAGCTAATATTTTGCCCGTACGTGTACTTTGTTAAAACTTCGCCGCTCGGAGGCTAGAAACAGTCAGTCGAAAGCACTCAAACCAAACCACCAAGGTGGGGGGTCAAACAGAATCTTTCCCCATCCACGTTACATGGGGGAGAGGGATTTTGCCAAATGTCATGTAATTTCCCCCGCCAAAAAGTGTAAAATTGAAGAGAATTTATTTAGATTTAAGAGAAATAATTTATTTTACTTAAATATGGCACAATTTATAGACGCTCCCTAATTTATTATTTTTGATGATAACTGGAAACTGGAATAGAACATGGAGCACGTTGAATTCTTTGATCAGCCGATGCTTTTACTGCTAGTCCGACGACAACCCAATGTTTTATTTTTGGCCAATACCAGTTCTTGCTCAACCACGGTAATTCCGTGATAATATGCAGATGTTTGCTGACCTAAGAAACGTCTGCGCAACGTCTGTGAATTGTAGTCACTGCTAATTTTAAATGCATAGCTTCATACATGAGCAAAGTTTATAGATTCGTAATGAATTTAAATAAATGAGTTGGATTGTCTTCTTTGTAATTGTTGAGATTTCTCCCTTTCTGCTCTAATGATAAAAATAATGATTTTTCGAGATAATTCTGTCAAAAAAGTATGTTAATTAACACGTTGAGATTTTTAAGCTCCTCATATCTACCTCTGATTTTATTATTTTTCAAAAAAAAAATATATATTAAACGAAACATAAGTTAATTAGCATATATCAGCTTCGGCGTATCTCAAAAATAGATTGCCTTTATCAGATTTTAATGACCCTTGAAATTTGTGTGCTCGCGTCTCATGCCTATTCGGTACTCTTGCACAGAATTTGTGTTGATATGAAAGTAGTTAGTATTTGAAATCGATTCAGTATTATTTTTCTCACAAAATGTGTCCAAACACACACGAAATAAATGGCATTGTGCTGTGGTTGTACAGCTGGGGAAAAAAAACCGATCCACCCTTCGGTTTTCGGCTGCTATTGGTCAAGGAATTTTGTGAAAGGTGTCATTTTTCAGGAAATAGCGTAAGGAATTGAGAACTGGCAACACAAATTGTATAAGGGGTCGTCTACATATTAAAATGAGTACCAACTTTGAAAATTCCAATGGCAACACCCAACTTTTTTTTTATATAAAAATGTTTATCATCTTCAAAATACCCCAGATCCAAAAAAAAAATTATTAATTTGCTTTTATTTGTTGAGATATAAGCATTCAAAGTTAAACGCCCATAATGTTAAAAAAGTTTCACAAACTTTTGTTCATACCTCCACAAATAAAATGAATTAAACCAAATTTTTTTTCATTAAATACTTCTTAATCTTCCAAAAACAAATCACACAAGTTTTTTCAACAATTTTTCATTATTATTATTTTTTTATTTAAATTTAAATAAGAAAAAATAAAACATGAATAGCAACCCCTAATTTTTGTTACATAAATCGATAAAGTAGATCTAGTAGAACCAAAATCCCGAATTTTTTTAATTCAACAACAATTATTTGCCGAGTTATTGTAAAAATACTGAAAAAAAAACGAATTTTAGGGACCGTGTAAAAAATTACTTATCAAATTGGATCCTAACTTGCATTATCGTTTGGTGGTTGAAAAGCGTTTTTGGTAAATGTTTATTCAAACTATTGATGTCTGTCAAATGTCTAAAAATCTTTTCTTGTTTCAAGTGCATACAATGTATTTTGTTTGTATAATTAACATTAAATTATATCGATTACTATGTTTTTGAATGTATGTTATTTCCAATACAATTTCAAAAAGTGTGTTTTATATTAAAAATTAAAACCCTAAAATATTATTGGAATTCGGTGTTTAGCATATATTTCATTGTTACCACATTGATTATTTAAAATGATTAGTGCCCACTGCCTTGGTTAAAAATAATTGCCAAATCATTCTGCGTAATTTTATTTTGCTTTCCTTAAATATCTTGCTTTCCTTAAATATCGTGTTAGGATCGTAACTCTCGTTTTGTAATATGTGGTTTATATTACCGATAAAGTGAGTCGGGGTTCCGGACACAATCCCGAAAGCCGAAATACCGACAAGCCAGAATCTCGAACGTCGAAATCCCGAAAAGCCATAATCCCGACATAGATGAAATCACAAATGGGTCGAAATCCCGAAAATAGATTTTTGTCCATTTCTCGATTTTTTACAAAAAAAAAAAATATTAAAGATTACTTATTTATTTAGTTAGTTATTTAGTCAGTTAGTCAGTCCGTTAGTTAGTCAGTCCGTTAGTTAGTCAGTCCGTTAGTTAGTCAGTAAGTTAGTTAGTCAGTCAGTCGGTTTCGGTTAGTTAGTCAGTCGGTTAGTTAGCCAGTCAGTTAGTTAGCCAGTCAGTTAGTTAGCCAGTCAGTTAGTTATCCAGTCAGTTAGTTAGCCAGTCAGTTAGTCAGTCAGTCAGTCCGTTAGTCATTCAGACAGTTAGTCAGTCAGTTAGTCCGTTAGTTAGTCAGTCAGTTAGTTATGTTAGTTAGTCAGTCAGTTAGACAGTGAGTCAGTCATTTCACTGACTAACTAATTGACAGTCAGTTAGACTAAGTTAGTCAGTCTGGACTAACTAACGGAGTGACTAACTAACGGACTGACTAACTAACTAACGGACTGACTAACTAACTAACGGACTGACTAACTAACTGACTGACTAAATTACTGACTGACTAACTGACTGGCTGACTGGCTGACTAACTGGCTGACTAACGGACTTACTGACTGACTGACTGACTAACTTACTGACTAACTTACTGACTAACTTACTGACTGACTGACTGACTAACTAACTAACTAACTAACTGACTAACTAACTGACTAACTAACTGATTAAATAACTAATTGACTAAATAACTAAATAAATAAATAATCTCTAATATTTTTAAAAAATCGAGAAATGGACAAAAATCTATTTTCGGGATTTCGACCCATTCGGGATTTCGGCTTGTTGGGATTTCGGCTGTCGGCATATATCCCAGACCCAGTGCGCCGAATTTTAAACAAACTTTTTGTATCAATATGAATGAAACAAAAATTTGCATAAAATGTAAAACATAAATGTAATAATCATGTTTGTCTATCTGATTGTAACTAATCGCATTTGAAAATCTGCTCGTTATAAATAATCGTATGTGTGACTTAATTTAAAATTAAAACATTTTTTCGTCGAACCTTTATTTTATTTCTGAATTTTAAAATCCAAAATTAAAAAAAGGGTAAAAACATAAAAAAAAATCACAATATTAGTGACGAAGGTTTAATTCTAGGATTCTTTGGCGAGATTATAGTAACCCTTTTGCTAGCTTGTCGTTTCGAAAAGACACCCTAAATATTACCTTTTCAATTTGGAGATTTCCCCCTAAACGAGTTCAAAATTAATGCTTTAATATCTCAGCAAATAATGCAAAATGAATAATTCTTTTTTATACCTGGGGTATTTTGATGGTGCTGAACATTTTTATGTAAAAAAAAACTGGGTGTTGCCATTGGAATTTTAAAGTTGGTACTCATTTCAATATGTAGACGACCCCTTATGCAATTTTGGTTGCCAGTTCTCAATTCCTTACGCTATTTCCTGAAAAATGACACCTTTCACAAAATTCCTTGACCAATATCAGCCGCAAAATGAAGGGTGGATCGTTTTTTTTTCCCCAGCTGTACCTCATGCCAGGGGTGCAGAAAATGTTTTTACTCCCAATATTTCCCCCAATCCGTTAAAAAATTTCCCCCAAAATTTTACTATATGTTATAGACTTAACATAAATTCTGTATTTCCTTAGGTATAGAAAATTTTACGATATACAGGGATGTTAGTGCTTGTTGAACAAAAAAGCTGAAATCCAAACCAAATGCTTGGTTTGAAAAACCAAAAAAGCTGAACTAAGCGTGACCGATAAAATTTTAATTTCAAAAATTATCACGACAAGATAAATTTTAAATAATTATATAATACTATACTATTAAATGTACTTTTAATATCTTTTTAAATACTTTAAAATAAGTACATTTTCTTTTATTTATGGTGTTTGGGGAGGGGGTCATATTCATCAGATTTCTCTATAAACATGTTTTGCTGTTCATTCATTTGGTATATTACTTTCAAGTTTTGTCCGTTTGGCAGTTTCATAAGGCTGGCAATTTATGCACCAGGTTTTGCAAAAAAAATAATAATAATCTTGAGTGTATTTTTGGGATAGAAATCGTCAACTTTTGGTCTTATTTGTTAAGAAAAAAAAATTTTCAAGCACTTTTCCAGAAAAATTCAAGGACTAAAATTTACTAGCCACATAAAACCTAAATATATTTAAAGCGTGTATACACCGACACTCCATTTAAAAAAGAAAAAAAAAACTAAAAATTATCTAAAATCAGAAACCCCAGTATATGCCGAAGTAGAAAAAAGGTTCAAATGTAAAACAAAAAGTATTTTAACATCCATGCTGTTCTTGTGATCACTACTCAAAGACGCCGTGAGTAGGACACTTGATCAGAAAAAATATCCTGGTCGTCCGACTTGGCCTGAACCGGAGCTACGAAAGTAACGATATACTCTTCCGATCACGCAGAGCCAGAGAACTGTCAATCATTCTGATGCAATGTGACGTCATCGGTAGATTTCGTGAAAATTACTAGGCCGCAAAATAAGCAAATCAGGAAAGCATTATTGGACTACTCTTCGAATGGGAGATTGCACTGGCTGGACGAGATTTGAAGACATCCTTTAGTGTAACCTAATCTTAATTCATCTTCCCATTTTGATTGAAATTTTATCTTCATTATTAAAATCTGTTATTTTAACCTATAGTTTATTGAAATTTAAGTTTATTTTCACTTAATTACGGGCACCGTATAAATGGTACGGTGCGAAGAAAAAGTAAAATTCGTTTTAAAAAAAAAGAAAAGTGCATTGCAGTTGTAGCGAATCGGTTGATTATTTTTATCGTTGTTTCGGTGAATTTGCACCGAACTTGATGCGATACCACTTAAATCGAACCCTGGTATGGACCATCCGTACAGTAGCTGGCAATTGAATATTTTCCACAAAATTTCCCCAGATGGCTAAAATTTCCCCCGATCTAGGATCGCCGGATCGGACATATTCTGCATCCCTGCCTCATGCTTTTCATTTAAAAGACTTTTCTAACATTAGTTGATTGTTGATAAGTTCAAGTCTTTGGATTGGATGATTGATTATTTTTGGAGTGTCCAAACTTACTTCGGTTGATTGATTTAATTCTTCAATTTCCTCAATATGTCCTGAAACGTCCTTCACGTGTTGCGGTTTGGCAGGGCTCGTCGGATGCCGCGACTCATTTCCGAAACCAACGCACAAACCACAAGTCATCCATTTCACCTAAGGCCCACGTGTGCAACTATTCTCATTTGTCAGGCGGTGTGGGCCGTCGCCGCTCGGAGGACTTCTACTATGGGAATTTGACAAGGTTTTAGCTGATATATTTGCAAATAAGTCCTAGACATTGACACTAATATAGTAAATAGACAGAGAAAGTCAAAATGAGCATAGCGATTATAAACGGCTATAGCTATTTAATGGAAAATAATTTATCGATAAGATTAACACAGAGTGTATAGACGGAATCTTAAAAATTTTGTATACATTTGTCATAAATGTTCTATCTGACTTCTCTTGGTCACAAGGACATAGACGGTAGTCCATTTCACGCAATACATAGGGCTGTCCCTTTTTGCACGGGACTCACCATTTTCAGTAATGATACGCCCGTAATAAATAGGCTTCTTGTTGCAAATTTTCAACTTGGGCATGCCTAAGCTTCTGCTTGACCGCACTACGTAAAGAAATTTTGAAGTTCCGTGTACATTCTGCTTGTAAGAGTAGGGAAGTGATATGGGGCAATAGCAAAATGACTCAAATTCAAGACTCTTTTTCCAACTCGACCCTCCAGATAACTTGTGTCAAATGTAGATTCGTATTGTCCGACTATAATTCAAACAGATACCGATATGATTCAAACAAATACAACGCTATTTCTTTGTGAATTTTTAGCCTTATCTCGATGATCTATTGAATTTCGCTGAACGAAATATCATTACTCGACAACCGCTTATTTCTTATCTTCTTTTCCACAATGTGTTTTGACCAGTAGTTCCTATTTTCCCAGCCACTTTAAAATTCAACTTAATTTAAGCCTCTTTCTAAATTTGTTGTTTCCTAATTTCTCGGAATGTCTATTAGAATTTCGTCAAACCAACCACAAGCATTTGTTGAGACCCTCGTAGGAAGTTGAATGAATGGTCCAAGCATAACAGGAAAGCCCTCCAAACTGCGGGCTTTGTGAGGGGAAGGTAAACATCTGAACTGGGTCAGACCTTGTTAAATATGGAGTAAAAATAAACTTAGAGGGGAGGCATGTTTAGTGTTTTTCCAAAGAAGTATTGTTTGCTAAGACTTGTGTATTCTGAAAAGATGGATTGGCTCTTAAATGTAGCAAGTTTTAAGGGCCTAGGGTTTTTAATTTTTTTTATTTCAAGAAAGTTGTCTCTGTCGGTTGCATTCTAACTTATTTAAAACGTAAAACGATTTTCTGTAAAGGTATTTCTGAAATTGAATTATTGCAAAAAAATATTGAGTGATAATTTATTTTTCAAATGTTGATACATTTATATATATGCTTCTCTTTCTCTTCTCTGTTTCGCAGAATAATATATTTAATATTAATATAGATGAGCTCGTTCAAATGAGTGTGCACTCTTGGTGTGCTTGATAATGTTGTAGAAATTAATCTTACTAATATATATTCGTAGTCACAGTGGTAACTTTGGTTAAAAAAGAGCTAAAAGTTAAAGGTAAAAAGTAGAGGACGGAGAGTTGATCCTTACAAAATATAGACATTTACTTACATTTTTAACAAGTTCTATTTCTCCAATCGGTTTATTCCACACACCTCAGGAACCTTTATTTAATTAATCAGAATTAACAGCAAACGAAACCAGCGTCAAAAAAATCTGAGATAATATTTTAACGCCTTATAGCATTCATCTTTTTTTTTTTTAATTAATGTTAATTCAAGCGATCAAAAGCGCAACCTACCATTTACCTCGTTATAAACCGCAGACGACCGCCGCACTCTTGATTTAAGGTACTCCATCCCCTCCCACCCGATGTAGCCTCTGCAATTCAAATCGGTACCATTTATATTCCTTTTGGCGGTACAAGGAAGGCGCCAAGAAGACACCACCCCTAATTAATACATCGCAGTGATCGTTAGCGGATTGGGATGTGAGAGACCACTGGGATGTGTTTTCTTTTACGCGTTGTTTAAGGATGAAAAAAACCTGCGTTCTTATTAAATTAAATATATTTTGGTTTTATGCGAATTGCTAAATTAGAATTGATTTTTTTTTACCTGTTGGCTCTCAGGAAAGGTGTATTTGGTTGTTTCAGGTGGCGAAATTCGTACCAGCTTTTATTTTTGGCTTCCTGTGATCGGTGCTTCGATTAGTCCTCTGTTCTGACGTGACATGGATTCACCAATCGAAGCTCGAGAAATAATTAATTTTCAATTAACATTTCTGTTGCCACTCACGTCTTGAAACCTGCCCATTGACTATCTCTTAGATATTTTCCAATACCATTAATGTATTGTATAACCATACTTTCATTTGGAGGCATCGGTTACTGCATGGCTATTTGCTTGCACTGGTGGATAAAGTTTTAATATAGCTATTTTTTTTTACCAAGATTAAATAAAATTTCAAAAGTGTACAAGGTTACAGATTTCTTAGCTAGTTTAAATCTAAGCTAATCATCTCCAAGCTCTCTTTTGCATTGATACGTTGTAAATGACAGTTATCTGCAATACATGTCAAGTTTTAAATAATATTTTGGTTTAGTTTCACTAGAACTATACGAATTTCATTGGCGACGGACATTATAATTTTTAACCGCGGCTTAGTAACGAAGCTGACATCTGAGCTGGCACCCAACACAACCCTATAGCGATATCGTACCTAGCGTCGGGACTTAAGACCACAACCTATTTAAGGTGCACCTATCCCATGTACAGAGTCTTATGTATTCGTGGGCTTTTTTTGCAAACGATCTGTTTCTAGGAAAGCAAAGATGACAGAATCTGCGAAGGTATCCTCCATTTCATGATGCCTTAATCTAAATGATATTATCATCCCTTAGTTTCCTATTGGCTGTAAAAACTCTGATACGGGAACTAAATGAACTGTTCTCTTAAAAAAAGTAATGATCACCCCTTATTAGACGCCTGGTGCACCCTTCTTCACACAAGAGGTTCTTTTTATTATTTCTTGAGAGGTGGTCTTTCCAATTATCCTCTCATCGTGGAAGTTCGCTGAACGATTTAACTAGGGTAGAATGCACTCACGATGGACCCTTCACTGGGGGTAGAGTTACGGCGTGTCTATCGGTAAATGGAGAAGGTGTGTTCGAATTGCAACGAAAAAAGTGTGGGAAAAAGAGTAGTTGTCAAGGGTTTGCGAACAGGAAACTAGTGATTTTTATTAGTTTTTTAGATTTTGAGAGAGAAACAAAAAAAAGTCGAGTGAAGGCATAAAAAAATGCTGATTATAAGAGTCATTTAAAAAAAAATCGTTTAAAGCGACAGTTTATATTTTCTTGAAGTTATTTGTTAAAAAATATTCTGTATGAAAAAATATAGATTAAAATATTTTATAATTATATATATTTTTTCATCCAGAAATACTACATCCTTAGGCGATACACCGTAGGTCCTTTAAAATGTTAAAAACATGCTAGCTCAGCCTATCCATAGAATAGACTAATAGAGAATAAACGTAGATCGACCTAAAAGATATTGGGTACTTTTCTTTTCAAGAAGTACTTGTTGAAGTCTACTTGGGAATCAGAAGAGTGATTTGAATAAGTCTCAGAATCTCTGCACTGGAGGGGAAAACAAATCCAAAAACGATAACTCAGAACTTTCCAGAAAACCGGGAGAGTTCTGTGCAGCCATGCATCCCTAAAAAAGAAAGTATCGACACGGTCTCGGCCCAATGCCAATGGAGTAATTCGCAGGCATCCCTCGGAATCGGAAAAACTTTTCATTTAGACCCTCCTTTAGGTTTGACAAAAGTTTAACAGACGTCTTTGTAAAAAATAGTTTTTTATTTGTATCGATACTTTTGAATATGCTCTTCTTTTCAATACCTAAATTTCTTTTGTAAAGGTATGTATGTAGTAAAAAAAGGTTTTCTGTAAAATTTGAACTGTCCTATCTCCATTGGCAGCGAGGTGATCTTATGGGCTAGTTTTTGGTCCTGTACAAATCGAAATACGAAATTTTTCATTTGAAATTTTTTCTTCGCAATTTTTCTCCTACATTATTCGACAAATTTTATTAATCTAAATTAATTTCTTCGTTTTTAAAGAATATCGATGGCTTCTTTTTGTATTTTTACAAATCTTGACCTGGCCACTCATCAGCAAATTTCGCGGTAATGTGGAAATGCGTCTTTCGCGCGTTGTTGATGGACCTAATCCACAGACATTCACTAAAGTGTTATTTCTTGCAATATATTTTACTGACTCTAAATCAGTTGAGTGGCAATTGCAATTTTGACAAACCGAAACATTGAAGTGTGGGTGACTTTTGCAGTTGGGATTGTAAGCAGCAGGAGCAATAGCTTCCATTCTTACCTCTGGCTCTCTGCCATACTTCCACCTGGTCTTGTTGAATCGGCAATCAATTACAGTTGGAACTCCGAAAAGTCGTTGCAATATTTCAGTCGGAGACAACCAAACCTGTAGCTTTACGTATACGCGAGATTACTATGTGCTTTTTTGAGGCTAAGGTTGCTACTCCAGATATAGACGCTTTCTTTTAGATTTTTATATTGTCTTCCGACTTACTTTGGTGGCGAATTTATATTTTGTGTTTTTAGAGAGATTTTGCATACGGTTCGGTGAACCGTAACGCTAACGCTAACCCAAACCTTAACCTCTCGACCAATCAGCGTGCGCGTAGAGATAAGGTTAAGGGAATCGCTTCCCTTATTTCGGAAATTTAGCGTAACGCCTAACGCTATCCTCTAACCGTAAACGTTAAAGTCACATGTCTTGTTAGTTGTATTTTTGGTTATGGCGTTGAGTCTCGGTTTGTTTTGAAAAGTAACGAGACAAAAAAAAGACTTTCGCATTATAATTCAAAACATTTTATATTTGAAATCACAAATATAATAATCGAAAATGTGAAAGATAAACATTTCAAAAGTTTTGCTTAAAAAAGTTCAAAAACCGTAAAACGCTTCGAATCGTAATAAAAATTGTATTACTCCGTGTGCATATTTTTGAATACTACCCGTTATTTTTCTGTAAAAAGTTTTTTTATTTTATATTTATGATTCAAAAAGTTGATTACTTCCAGTTTGGGGTATATTTATTTACTTTCAAATTTACAAAATTCCTTTTTTAATTGTAGTACTACCACGAATCTTACAGGGTTGAATGCTCATTACTTAAAAATCAACCTACACTTTCATTCATGTTTGTTAATTTTAAAATTATTCAAACGTGTTCAAAGAGGAATATAAAAATTTATAAATAGTTCAAATTTAGCTAAAAATTGAAATTTCGGAACAGAAATCGATTTATAAATGGTCTCGTTAATTGATCAAAATAGCACTTCCAACTAAAAACACTTAAAAGTAAATTGTTTTATGAAACTGATTAAAATTAAGTAAATAATTTTTAATTTTGACTATTATGAATTTTTCAAGCTCAGTTTTGTCTAGGAATGTGTTGCACTTCCATGGTTTAATAGTACTTTAAGCATGGGACACCCAAGTATCATTTTTCAAATAGCCAAGTGAAGGAAAACACTATGTGCAAAAATACTTTTTTTTAAATCCATTTTGTATCCTAGATTTTCATTTTGTATGCAGAGAGCTTTTAAAGAAAGTATAAAGATGCTCAAATTTAGCTTTTAATAAAAATTTTAGAGCATAAACTTATTTTGGCATTCATGATTAAGCAAAACAACATTCACAAAATATACATGATAAATATTTTTTTATTGAACTTTCAGTGACTACAATCAATTTTAAAAAGCAAGTTCTATCTAGTGATGTGTCATTCTTTCATGTTATAGGGATTTGTTTAAACTTGAGACCCCAAGACCTCCCTATGATACTGCCTTAGATAGTCGAGTAGCAGTAAAAAAAATAAAACAAGGCTAAAACCCTTTGAAAATATTTTCTCATTGTTTTATCCACTATATTAGTATTTAAAATACACAGAGCGTTTCAAAAATATATCAAGTTGCCAACTGTAGCTTAGAATGTAATTTTTGGATTCACCGTTATTATTAAGCCACTGTTCACCGTTATTATTAAGAACTGTTCTTGACTGCAATTAATTCTACTGGATGAGTTCTATCTATGGATGAGTCACACTTTCGGGTTCAGTTATTTTTTTAAACTTGAGGATCCCCCCCCATAGTACTGCCTCAGATGGTCGACAAGAAGCAAAAAAGCCAACAAGGTCCCTAAACCTGTAGAAAAATTCCCCCTCATCTTTTATTATTGTATTGTATTTAACATACAGAGAGCTTTTAAAGAATATATAAAGTTGCAAACTTTAGCTTAGAATTTCATTCTTAAACCAGAAACTGTATATTTGGATCTACAGTTATCGTTAAGCAAAATAACATTCACAAAATGCACCTGGCAAATAATTTTAATGGAACTATTCTTGAGTGCAATTAATTCTACTAGATGAGTTCTATCTATGGATGAGTCACACTTTCATGTATATTTTTTTAAACTTGAGGACCCCCCCCCCCCATAGTACTGCTTCAGATGGTCGACGGGAAGCAAAAAAACTAACCAGAACCTTAACCCTTTTAAAAATTTCCCCTCATCTTGTATTATTGTATTTGTGTATTTAACATAGAGAGAGCTTTTAAAGAATATATATAAAGTTACAAACTTTAGCTTAGAATTTAACTTTTAAATCAGAAACTGTATTTTTGAATTCACCGTTATCATTAAGCAAATTAACATATTCACAAAATGCACCTAACAAATAATTTTTATGGAACTGTTCTTGACTGCCATCAACTCAACAAGATGAGTTATGTATATGGATAAGTGTCACACTTTCATGTTTGATTATTTTTATTAACTTAAGTACCCCTCCCCCCCCCCCCCATAGTACTGTCTTAGATGGTCGACAAGCAAAAATCAAACCAGGACCCTAAACCCTTTGAAAATTCCCCCCCCCCCCATCTTTTATTACTATATTTAACATACAGAGAGCTTTTAGAGAATATGTGTGGTGGCTAACTTTAGCTTAGAATTTAACTTTTAAATCAGAAACAGTATTTTTGGATTCACCGTTATCATAAAGCAAAATAGCATATTCACAAAATGCACCTGAACAGTGAACATTGATATTTATGGAACTGTTTTTGACTGCATTCAAATCTACAAGATGAGTTAGTTCTATCTATGGCTGAGTGTCACACTTTCATGTTTATTATTTTTTTAACCCACCCACACACATTATTTCAGACTGTCCACTGGAAAATATATAAAGAGGCCAATAAAATCTGCAATTTTGTGTTACAAATTTTTAGGTTAAACATTTTATTGACATTTTCTTTCCCAAAATACATGAAAACTAAATTTATGTGTCTTTTTAAATCTCATGCATGGTATGACAGCTTTTATTTCTTGTGAAATGTGTGTCAACAATATATTATACAATCAATTAGTAACCAGTTTTTTTTTACAAAGGTACCCCAAAAGAGCTAAATTGCATGGCAATAACTGCAACAATTTTTTTTTATTCCACAGAAGAATCTATATTTGAAAAATTAATATGTTAAGTTAATTATTAAGTTACCATTTAGTTAAAAATTGTCTGCAACTATCGTAAGATCGCTAAAACTTTGTTGTTTACTTATATGTTTGATAACCTTTATTTTTTGCCTGCCAACTTCCATTAGTACCCTGCATTAAAAAGCTTTAACAAAACCATAAAAGATGCAGCATAAAAGATGCAAGGGACTGAAGTGAGGGGTGCAGTACAATGCTGAGGGGTCCCGTTAGCCTAATGTCGAGTTAAGTGTGACGTCGTCAGAAAAATGGTTCCTTTGTGCAGCAAGTATGTAGTCAAAACATGCTAAATATGAATGACAAAGGAGGAAGAATGTGCAGAATGTACCGTATATTTTGTGGATCCGTGTGGTATATGGGGTGGCAGAGCTTCCCACCGATTGTTGTAATTTTGAGTCATGCTGTGAGAGTTTTATGGTAGTGAGTTTAATTTTGGTGCCTATGGTACCATTGGCTTATGATAATGTATTTGATAATATAAAAAAGGAAAATGAAAAATGAAAATTAAATTTCCTATCGTAATCAAAATGATATATTCGAAACGGAATAACCCATCTACACAAATCAATAATTCGTTTGTATTGTTTATTATTAAGATCTTTAAAAACACTTAATTTTAAAAATACATTATTAATAAATTAATTTATTTTACATATTAAAATTTTTACAAGGTTTTTTTTTGCCAGCGGCACTCTTAAATTTGTTTACGGTGTTAATACCCAGATAAAATTGACAGTCTCTGGGATATCATGAATAGTACTCTAGCACCCGGATTAAATGTCAAATAAGCTGAGTTGCAGAAAATGTAACTTCGGTTAACTTACTTAGGGTAAGGCTTTGTTGCCCAGAATAAAGCGGCATGATTTAATCGCAAGCTATAAAGTATTCGTGTTAAATAGAAATGTCCTCATTGACATCGCTTTGTAACGTTTAATTGAATTAGTCGGCATATACCAGCATTATGCATTTGTATCGTATACGACGTATTGTATGGCGGCTTGCAATGGTTGGTTAGATCAACACCACTATGGAAAATGGGCTATTGGTAGAGTTTCTGGTTAGTGGTTGGTTTTGATTACCGTCACACCTACGAAGCTGCACAATGGGCTATTTGCGACGGTTTGGGTACTGTTGCATAGACGATAGCGATTGGGGTTTGGCGAATGAAAGACCTGATGAGACTAAGAAATCTTGAGCCATGATTAGATTTTTTTCTTAGTTTCGGGAATTGGTGATGCGATGCTATTTATCGCATATATTTAGTTATTATATCAATTTCATTAATAGGTCTTCTTTCATGGCGTAGCTTTAATGTAACAGTAGTATGTATCTATGGATGTGAATAAACTTTAAGCCAACAAAAACTCGTGATCCGATCGGCTAGTTTTAAATTATTTAACAATTAGCCCATCGGTTATTACCTTTTCTTCAAACTAAAACAATTAAAAAAAACCTTCCCATTTAGCAAATCAGTGGCATTTTAACAGTAGTACAGTGACCGAAAAAAGATTCATTAGGGAGCCATGTTTTCCACGCCAAAGCAATCATTGGCTACCCTCGTGCGTGTAGCGAAACGCGATTCTTGGGCCCAATGGCTCGGGACAATTTAAAAAAGCCCTATAAACACACACAGTATGGAAGGAGCTCTTCCGCACCATTGCATGATTTGGTGCAATTACTCTTTGGCATCATGGCTGGGGAATTTGGGATCTCTATTGTCCGGAGATGGTTATAGTGAGCTTGTCTTTACCTGGGTCTTGCAGTGCTGTAACTCTGAGTGTCTTGTTGTAGTCCAGATCTCAATTTTCGACCCGTGACGTTATGTTGGGAAAGCCACTGTTAGTTCGTAAATAAACGTTTGTTTAGTTGTAATTAATAAAACGAATTTAAATCTATTTTAAAGGATCATTTTAGGCATTATAGACATACATTTGGGCAAATCTATCGCATAGTATAAAGACAAACTATATGGATATTTGAAGTTCTTGTAGTTTGTGAACTCAAGGTTTCTAACTGGTCTCGAGCCTATTCGTTACAAAAAAAATAAAACTTCGTTTTATATATACACCTATAATATATTTTTTGCAGCATGAATGGCATAATTCTTTATTAACAGGTAATAATATCAAGATTGTTCTTTTTATTTATTATCACCACATGTGTGCCAACTCAAATTGGTACTGCAGCTTAAGAAAATTGATTGAAAAGGATATTTTGTAGAGAAAACGCACAACGATTAACACGGTGTTTCAATTGAAGGTATATTGAGAAAGTATATCAACGTAATTGGAGAATCTCATAAAGTGTTTTTGAACCTACCCTTTCAAAAATGTAATATTCATTCTAAAAACGCAATCTTTCTCTGGATAGTGTTTGGTTAAAAAAGGAGAAAGTTTATCATTTGAAAACCATTTGGAGTGTTCTCTTTCCTAATTCAAAACACATTTGGCTTGTAAAAGTTTGTGGATACTTTTTTTTTTGGTTGACGTGCTAAGTGCCCTGCTTTTTCTGATTTATTATTTTTTTAAATTTCATTTTCTTTTTTGTTATTTAAAAAATAATAAAACAACAACATTTGTTTAGTAAAATGAAAAACTAAAAATGGTTACAGTTTTTTTGAAACTTTTTCAATTTAATTGATAAATCTCTGAGAACTTGATTGATAAATCTCTCTCTATCAAAATGAGAATTTGAATTTGTTGTCAGTGCTTTCTTTGAAAAGTTACATATGACAAAATTATAATCAATAAACATAGAATTACACTTTTATAATAAAAATGCCTTGCTCCACTATATTACTTGTTTTCAAACATGTCTGATGGAGGTCCTTTAATTAAAGGTGCGTTACTTCTACGTAATGTCTATGGTAAAAAGAATTTAAGTAACTTTTAGTGTTAAACAATTAAACTCTAAAACGCTTTTTCTAGACTTCCCTTTGACTACTGAAACAATAATAAGTTATCTTGTAAGTGATTAAGTTTGATTAATGTACACACAATTTTAGGGAATTTAAAAGGGGACGGTGTATTGAGATTTTAGGTAATTGGGTATTTGAGAAAAAAAAGTGTTATTGTCTTAAATTCAGCAAGTATATAAACTATAATGGACACATAATTTTCTTAATTATCGCATAAAAACGCCGTAAAATGCAATAAGAAGTTTAATTACATTAGCCGCTACTAAAAATATTGCTTCATTTTTTTTATATGTGGTACGCCATTCTGTACTAAACTATTCTCAATCATCTATCACGTGACGCCATTAAATGATAAACAGGACTAATGGTTCAAATTGCCAAATAGCCAAAAATAAAATTTTTAACTATCGATATTTTAAATAAATGTTTAAAAGCAGACATAATAATTTCTTAGAAAAGCATTAAAACAATGAATTTACCATTATAAGTTTCTTTACGAAAGTAATAAATGCATTTTCAGGCAAATTGCTGATTCATGTCTGACCTATTCCATTTTTAAAAACTAGATTTATTCATTTAAGATAAATAACTTTTATTTAATAAGTTAAAGTACGGACTCAGCTTCTGAAAGTATGTTATGGCTAGCTCGAATCAAAAATGCATATTGAGCCTCTGTTGCTGTCATTTATATCAATGCAAATACTTTGACATAAGGGCTTGTCTCACCAGCGAAATTGCATATTTCAGTCGTGTAATATGTATATATAACGAGATCAAAGAACTTTGCAGAAGTGCTAATTATAGCATATAATGCAGACAGGTATCACATGTTACTCAAACTGAAACGTAAAAAAAATATTTCAAAGAAAAATACAAAACAAGTTTATCATTTGTTTTGAAATTAGGCCTTTTTTAGTATTATGGATAATTAATATAAAACTTTAAAGTACTATTGAACTTATAATTTGGTTTGATAACAACTGGATTTTTTTGCACAAAGTACTGAATCGTTTCAGTTTTTTTTCTCTAAGTTTAGATTCTAAATGATATGAATTTCATTTATGCAGTAGAATTCTTAGTATGAGATACGGATCGATCAACGTGTGTGATGAATCGAGCAGTTTTTTAAACTTTCTGCGTTACGTTTTGGAATCTTTCTATCTATAACTGGTAAATATGTCGTAGATTTTAAAGAAAAAGTTTCTTAAATTGTATTGAGTTATTATTCGAAGCAGAGTTATCAAAAATCGTCATTTTATTCTTTAAGAGACTTAAAAATTACTCCAATATCTTATCGTAATTGTAGCTAGTCAAATATAAATATGTCAAATTGAGAAGCAATTTAACCCTCGGTTGATTTTGATGACATTTATTTCTCTGGTGTGGTGTTTAACTAGAATAGATTCATACGTGAATATCCAATACATGGAATTCTTTTAAAATTTAAAAATTAGTATGTGGAAGACATCAAGTCAGAAAGGGACACATTACTTACTTTCAACTTTTATCTGTATTTTCCTTTGCACGCATGGTAGCTCTGAATTGAGGAGATAAGTGATACTATGACTATATGAAGTGACTATATGAAGGGTCTAATTGCAAAACTCAAATTTTCCAAAGTGTATCTAATCAATAGGGTCCGGCATGTTCATTAGCGACTTTTGACGATCGTACATTCAATTAGATGAAGTCGCCAATGAAAAAATCTGACCTTATATCTTAGTTATATTTTGCTAAATATAACTAAGACGTAGGGTCATGGAGAATGTGAGTTTTGCAACACTAGACCCTTCATTTTTCCAATTTGATATATGAACGATAAAAGAACTCATTATTGACTTATTACAATCATATTTAGACTTAAAGGTAAAGGTAACCAGAATTATCTACATTTTATAGATAAATAAGCATCTATTATACTAAACTTATGATAATCGGACCATTTACTGAATATCTGTCCTTTATAAATTACATATCATTTAAAGGGAATGTATAAAATATAGATAATTGTTATGGTACAAATGTAGATTGACGTACGAATGGAACAATGGTTCACTACAGAAATATCAAATGCATACTCATAATCATATTTAATAGGTTTTTATAAATTAAAATATAAATATTTTTTTTTATCTAAATTTTTTCATGCATTAATTTAAAAAAGTTATTATACAGAAATCAGAACTGCACAGTCTTTTTTATTTATTTAGTCTAAAAAATTCTAATTCATATAAGTTATTACAAATTTGAACTGAAGTAGTTTTAAATTATTTCTGTGCCCTAAGATACATTTTAATGACTTGATCGAAGTTTTAAAAGCTAAGATAACAAATTACACAACTTGCGTTTCAAACTTTTCGTCAAAATAATCTATGCAGCACATTATCTTAATGAAGGTTTATGACAACCAATACTTTAATTACTGCATATGTTAGCTGCTCATATATGCGAATTTCACGACATACAATATAAATTTGCTTAGTTCTGTTCATTACCTTCTGTTATATTATGCTCGAATTTCTAATCAGTTCTAACAGCATCAAACGAAATTGCTCTTGACATGGCAGAATTAACTTCGTATTAGACCGAAACGAGAAATTATTGCTCTTGAAATTTGAGCGAGTAAGTGCTGTTTTAAGTGACATTGCGATTATGCAAATCACCAGTCGATAAATACTAAGGACTGCCAGGCCACTTCAGATATTGACTGTGGGATATTTCTCGAATTACTATGATTAAAATTAAATTCTCGAAAATTATAATTTAGGAATGAATCGAGAATTATTCTAAATTTAAGTTTTTTTTTATGTAGGTGTTTTAAATGAAATTTAATAATAAAATCATCATCAATTTTATTTATTCTGGATTTAAAAAACAAACATATATTACTTAAATACCTGCCCAAAATTATTTTTTAGATGTCTTGGAAACATTTTAATATATATTTTGTTTTGAGGACTTGTACACTACTTGAGTACTTGTATCTTAAGTCTAGTTTTAATTAACCAAAAAAAAAAAAAAATCACGCGTTTACCTATAAATTATTACAATGGGAATATTTCTTATGATGTCATGCTCTCGGTACTGCGATTTCATTGGTTGTTTTGTTTTCTTTGACAAAGTGTTGAAACAAGCTCATTGTTTTTTTATAACGTCACACGCTCCGAACTGCGATTTCATTGGTTGGTTGGTTTTCTTTGACAAAGTGTTGAAACAAGCCCATTTAATTTTGTGCTTTTGTATTTATCCGAAGAATTAATATTTCCATGCAATATTATATTCCATGCAATTGGATATTATTCAAAAAAAAGTTTTCAGGATTATGAATTTTTGATATAATTTAGTTTTAGAGAAGTGAAACTAGTTAAAATGAAATAAAAATTCTTAAAAAATAGATTTGAAAATAAGGTCTCAATTTAATTTTAGACTAATATTATTCTTCATTTTCAAATAATAAGAGGCAAGATATGGATTAATTTGATGTTAAAAATACATCGTTATAGTTTACCAGAAAACTACGTACATTATTTGGCCGACTAACAGTAATCTTTATACTAACTCGAAGCCAGTGGCTCTTTTAATCAAATATGTTGTGAAAATGGGATTATTCTTTCACATAATTTGTCCTAATTGCATCTACTCTAATTGAATTGATGAGTACTTGGGAAAATTGTTTTTCAATTAAGGTTAAACCTACTGCTTAATCGTAAACAGTATGTGTGGGGTTTTGTGTCGTTCAAAGGTTGAGTGCATTTAAATTTGTCATTGTATAAATTAAGAGTTTCATTGGTGTATTTTCTCCCACATAACGTTGGAATTATTCATTTAGCGCATAAAGTTTTTTTTTCATAATTAAAAAAAATATATATTCTGGATGAAAAGCAGAATGTAGAAACTCCACACATTAGACTACTTTTATGCAAATTTTATTAAAACTTATTTAACTACACCAGCCATATTTAACTGATACTTAGTTTTATTGTAGTATTCTTTAACATAAAGCGTGGAAATTGGATGCCGTGATGGGTGAAATTGTTCACTGCAACATATCTCTGCTGTTTTTTTTATTGGGACGTCTGAAATTTTGCTTTTCTTGAACATTTCATAAGTAGATTTGTAGATAAGTCACAAATCTGTCTATTGTTGTCCAACTGTTGAACCGATTGATTTGAATCATTGATCCCATCATTTTCAATGGAAAGTACCTCATTTTGGAATACTCTGTATCTGTATATATAGCCACACATAGGATAATATTAATGTATTTCTTACGATTTTTATTTACAGGTATGCTGCAATGAGCGATTTTAATAAATTGAACGTTATAATAAATTTGACTTCCTTATTATTCACTCACCATCATTTTAACATCCCTAGTATCACGTTTCGATGTCAACTCCATAGTGCAATGTCAGAATGATATGGGAAAAATGTCAGAATTATATCATGCATGCTGCTTGGGATGAGTTAGAAAAGGCCTATAACGATCCAATGTAGGTATATTAAGCTTCCTCCTTCACCAATTGAAGCGTAACTCCCGTGTAGTCAGAGCAGATGTCCCGAAATTTAACACCCTGAGTGTAATATTAGACGGCCTTTTAGAGCATATGGCCGACACCGACCATCTATCTCATAGAGGGGATCTCTTTGTATGGAAAGACAATATCTGTCGTCAATTCTGTTGTTCTCTTGTTCACCAATGCCTAAAAATTTTGGCGACGATTTTTGATATATTTGGCGCCTTTTCAAGAGATTTGGAAGAGGATGTTACTTTTTTTAGTGATCTGTAAACAAATCTGGATATTTGTTATGACTTTTGGAAATAAATTTGGTTAAGGGCTTGATAAATACCCAGTGGAGTTGCAAAAATACATTCATTTCTAAGTTAGATTTTTTTTATAGAGCTAAATTTTTATGGTCTTAAAATTCTTAATGTATTGTATTTACATTCCCCCCCCCCCCAACTATTTGCAAGTTATACTATTTATATAAAATATCATTCGCTTATCATTCGTTTACATCATTTTAACATTCCTCTAGCATAGTACAACATATCGTATGATCACTTTTCGATGTCAACTCCACATTTCAATGTCAGAATGATATAGGAAAGATGTCAGAATTATATATATATTCTGGTATATATTCATGTATGCTACTTGGGTTGAGTTAGAAAAGGCATATAACGATCTAAAGTATGTGTATTTAGCTTCTTCCTTCACCAATTCACCCTTTTTTTTTGTGAACGCTTAAAAAAAAATAAAAAGTTGTAAAACAAATAATACTCGCTCGTAATATTCTCACACCTATAATTAAGTGATTAAACAGTTTTAATTTTCTAGGCATTGAAATTTTGTTATTATTTTTTATCTAAATAATATGCATATGAATGGAAGTACACATTTTGGGAAGGTAATTTATTTTAACAATTAAAATATTTTATGTGAATCTCCGATTTCGCTTACGAAGAGCATTTATTATTCTTACCAGAGGTGCCGATCCCCCCCAGAGCAAACGACGCAACCCCCACCCCTAGAAAAATTATTACCCCCCCCCCTAAAAAAAACCGGTGAGAATTTTTTATTAGGGCAAATGGGAGTACCTAACCAAAGTAGCCTCTAACTACATCTTTACGGTGTTATATAGAAAACCTTATAGTAAAATGATGAATTTTCAAGTACCATCGAATGGGGTAACTTAACTTTATCCCAAGAATTGAAACCCAGTACTGACTTTCTTCTTAAATATTTTTTCTACTGATAGGTCAAGCAGAGTTGCCCCTAATCTAAAAAGGGAAGCACTTTTGGAATATCTTTTATAATACGGAATTACAAGCTATTTTAATTTTCCTTTAAAAGGTTTTCTTTACAGCCAAAGCTATCGGAATCGAAATAATTGGTAAAAAATTCCGCTCAAAATTTATGTAATTATATTATTTTTTAAAACATAAAATAGCCGGACACGTGATCCATTCAAAAACGGCTTCCAATTCATTTCCCTCAATTCTTAATGCATAAAAAAAGTTTATCTTGGTATAGCTTTTTATTTATGCAACACATTTGACATTATCAAATACATCAGAATTATTTTATAAGGTTTACAGAGATTGCTTCACTTAAAAAAAACCTAAAATTTAAAAATTAAAGTTAAATATAACAAAATTCTTACCGTGAACTCGGAATTGCACTATTTAATTATCTTCAATTACCCAGAAACGTCACATTTGAGACAAGACGACAAGTATTTTCCTACTGATTCTCAAGCAATCATTTAGTTATTTTGGCTTCGAGTCTAATTTGGCGGGAAAAAGTAAAAAATATTATCCGAAGGTCATTAATGCGTAAAAATGTTATACAAAGTTAAGTTCGAAAGATTTATGAGCCAGCTGCAAAATATGGCGGGAATATCTCATTGATTCCATTGGCAAACTATAATGCGAACGTCATCAATTCACGAAATGTTTTATAAACTGCGTGCGATTTATGAGTGTTTACACTTTTTACAAGTGTAAACACCCCCCCCCCCCCCGGTGTTGCGTCGGCTGGTGGGGGGTGGGGGTGGGGGGCAGATAATAGTAAGAATCAGAGTTAGCTGAGTTTTTTTTATCAAGATTGGCTGTTTATTTATAATTTTTATAAAAAAATTCAACCCCCCCCTAAAATTTCAACGACGCAGTCTGCGTCGTTGACCACCCCTTGTAGGCACCCTGATTCTTACAGGGCTAAAAAATATTTATATATATTGTGTGAGATGTGAGAGAAAATTAGTGATACATATTTTATGAACATTAAAATTAATAGTTTGGGTTTGATACACTAGATGGCATTGCATTTCAGAGAGATATACGAGAAATCATTTCTGTATATGTACCTACGGTATATCCAAGACCTGCCGGGTAATTTCGTAACTCCTACTGACTGTTGATTACATTTTTAAATTTTTATTAATTGAACTGTAAAATTTACTCCTTCTTGCGGTTTCACAACTTTCTTAATAATATAGTTATGAAAGAAAGCAAATGATAATAAGTCTGAAGTGATGTTTGCTAATTTCTTATAGCTATATTGCTTTCAAGTTTAACATATTGGTTCTACTCTTAAGCTCTTTCAGAAAAGGATTTTCTGTGAAAACTTGAACTGTAATTTAAAATATTGGCGTTTAAGGAAGGCGTTAAGGAACGCGTTTATGGAAGTTTTATTTTAATGACACTTATTAGTTAAAAGAGTAATTAATAACATTGAATGTAAGTAAAAGTATAATTCCCCCAAGAGTGTTTTATTTCTATTAACTTGCGCGTGCGCCAACCAAATTGGCTCTTTACTATAAGGTAATTTCATTTCAGCCTTTATATCTAAAATAACTCATTGAAAAAAAAACTTTTAAAAAAAAGCCGTGCTGGAATCCATTTAATAGAGCCCCAGAAGCTGCATACTTACTTCTATTATCCACAAAAACACACTTTAGGCGAATCCTTTAAAAGATTACCATGAGATATTATTTTCCCAGTAACAACGTTACACGGAGAAAAAAAATACGGGAAACGTATAAGAAATGCTTTATCCTGCTCCAGAAAGAAATATATTACTTGTGCGTCCCCTACTCTCCTCTAATTACATTTCCCTTTCTTGAAAACTCTTTGAGTAAAAATTATGCAAAGCGCCCCTGTTTTCACAAGAACAAAAGGACGGCGGGAAAAAGAAAGAAAGAAGAGGGATTTATTGCATTATTCATGAGGCCCAGGGGCGAAGAGCAGAGAAATTGGAGGAAAGGGAGCAAATGCACTATAAGACAATTTATTTCTTTGCCTTCCCGTTGACCTCTGATATAAATGGAAGACGATGGAATAAGATTGCGGTTTGGTCCCCGAATGTTTTTTTTTTTAAGGATATGGGATTGGTTGACGGTGATGCGTGTGTTTGTGTTGAAAAGAAAAGTTTTTTTGTTAAAATTTTATCCTTTTTTTTTAAAAGAAGAGAAACATTTAAATTTTTCTATGTTATTTTTCGTGGGGAAAGGTGTCGATGACAACATGAAAAGCAGACAGTACGGAAAAAAGAAATATTCTATGTTTTATGTCATAAGAAAAAGGTTCTCACACTTTGCACAGTGGCTTCTTTGGGTTCTATAGATACTTTACCTTACGTTTTTACCTAACCTTACTCGTATCCACCATAATGTATCTAAAAAAATCGTTTTGGTCCATTGTAACACACTAAAAAAAAACATAGACCAGCCGTCTGAAGATATAATAGCTTAGGTGTAGAATTATTTCTAGACATTCAACAGGAAGAAACTTGTAACATTAAACCTCCCGACGTGAGACGGACCTGACATCCCTTTAAATGGTTATTTTACGTTCAACTACTACAAGTCATTTTAAACTATTAGCACTGAAATGGACCTTTAGAAGAATATCTGAAAATTACTTTTCAGCCTTTGATACAGGTGTTTATTTCTATAAAAATAATGAAGTTGTACGAGAGTCAACACGATTTCGAAATTTTTGCAAAAAAAACTTTACCAACCTGAAAAAAAGTCAACCAGTAAGTTTTTAATACATTTTCATTAAACAATGTTAGAATGAACTATTAATTACAAAAAAATGATACAGCTTGTTTTTGCACTTATAGCACACAATTTTTTTTTTGTATTTTTAGTGCTAAAGACCTCAAATTTCACTGAATCGACGGGCCCCTCAGTAATTATTAACCGTTAATTTGTTTAAAAATTGCTAGCAAGTCATGCTTTTATTTAATCTATATTGTTTGAAAAATATGTTTATATAACGAATATATGTGTAGGATTTTGTTGAGGTCTTTGGGGGTTAGAACACAGATCCGCGTCGCTCCATCAACACGGGGCACAACGGAAGGATGTCGCCCATTGTATCCTGTTCGCCAGGCATTTAGCGCGCGTCCAAAATGTCACTGAGCATTAGTCGAGTGCGTGGGTCAATCGGAAGAGAGTGTGAAAACATGTTCTACATCAGGGGAAGTTTTTTCAAAGTGGGAAGATGAATTAATGAAAAAGACTCTCCTCTAAAAACTAGGTCAGAGTCGACATCGGATTTTTATTTCTAAGAAAGGAACTAAGGCCGCTGTTTCAATTTGACGACACATCGGTGTTCGAGACCATCCTCCTCCAGCGACTGCTTAACTTTTGTAATGCAAAATTCTATACAACTGGGAAAAACAATAATACAAGTACTTAAATTATGATTAAAAAATATTTACTTATTTCTTTTGAAATATAACACTGAATTACGTATCTTTTTTTTTTTAAATTTCCGATTGAAGGGCATTCCATGGACATGGTTTGGTATAGGATAAACCACAAAATCGCCTTCAAGTTTAGTCCTCGTGATTATTTTTTTTATCATGTATAAAGGTCATCAAGATTTAGTCTTAAACGCCAACTACTAGTATAATTATACTAAATTATTCAAGAATTCAGTATCGCCTACAAAACTCCGGCGCCAAACAAAGCAATCACAACACTCTTTTAAATTTGGCATGAAAATAGCTATAAAAATTCAATAATAAATCTTCTCCAATTTGTTCCAGTCACGAACTGACCCTACAAAATATATAAATATATCAGTTTTCCAAGAACAGATTTAAAAGTGTTCTTTCTCTAAACTAATCTTACGTGGGTTTCTATTTTACCGCCACAAAATGTTTTTCGTAATTGAATGATACTTTGCACTGAATTTACACCCTAATAATACACCCGAATTAAACTAGTTATAGCAAGTAGGTAATAGGCTGTTAGCTAAATTTAAAGTAAGATAAATTGTTTCTACACAATGTTCTCCGTATGTTTTCAGTGACATGGTAAGCTACAAATCTTAAAGTATTATAGCCATTTCTAGATTTTTTTTAAAACGTTATAAATTTATTTCTCCTGATGGTGGATAATTTGGGAGTCTACATCTAATACATACCAAGAAAAATACTATTGGCATTTTTTTTCTTGCCCAATTACTTTTTTAAAAATTCTACATACTATCTTTTCTTCCTAACTGGGCGATTATTTTTAAGCTCATTTGCGAAAGAAATTAAATGTTTAAAATATCACTGTTCGTGTAAATAGGCATTTAAAAGTTGGAAAAGTTATTACTAGTCAGTTTAAAACTGAAAAGTAAAATCTTTACAAGCTTAAATAAATGTTAGTGCATAGCTTGTTTGAACAGAAGAATAAGAATTTTTATAGATTATAAACATTAATTAAAATTAAATAATAAAAAAACCCGAGCAACCCTAATGACGAAGACCTCTGTATAATAACTACGATAAGCTCTTGATATAGCCATGTCAGAATGATACATAATGGCTATATATCAATGGAGGCTGGATACTCACACATTCTTTAATTTCCGCAAGTTTAGCTTTAAAATTAGGAGCCTTATCTCAAACTTAAACATCAGATGCACACTTTTCTATCCAATTCCTTTGCAAGTTAAAAATTGCTCATCCCATTTCATTTCTAAACAGTCCCTTTGCTAAAATCCTCTTTTCCGTCACATCGTACAAAGCCCTAGTCAGATCAGCTACTTTCTTTTAAAGGAATTGTCCTCCCTCGAAGTCTTATTTTTTATGCGTGTCGAAGCTAACATCGACCGCGATATTTATCTTGAAGATGCAAGATTTACTTGTTCTTCGGAGTTTTTCGGGAGGAAGGTTATTTGTTAGCAACTTGGGCTTGCATCCAACAGCAGATCTTTATCTTTTGATGCTTTTTTAAAAATCTTTTGGGGAGTTCTTGATGTGCGAGTTGTGGCCTTGTATTTTTTTACTCTTAATATTAGATTGATGGAAATATATACTTGTAAATAATACATATAATAGTACATATTTTTTTTTTCTAGAAATGCACAACTTTAGTTAATATGAAATTCCACAAAACTTCTTATTGATAACAAATGGAAATAACACAAAAAGATTGTCTCTCTGTATTTTTCTGGCTGATTTAAAGTTATATTTCAATGCAATTTTAACTTTTAAATATGGTATTTAGGACATTTGTTACTAATTTTCCTTGGTCACGATGCTTTCTGTACAACAAATTCTAAAGCATTAATTGTCCAGGTTCATTTTGCTACTTTAATTGCGTTTGCTTCTAATTTTATTTCTCCTTTGGGATTTTTCTGAGATAGATGATTTTACTCCTTTGAGATTTGTATTGTGTCCTTGGGTTTCACCATGATATTGGTCCTAGAAGCTGCAACGGCTGAATGGTGAAACGTTCCACCATATTTTTGGTATTGGTTGAACCATTCTAGGTTTTTGTTCCAAATCCAGAAAAATGGTTCAACCAAACACCGAAAAAAGGTGAAACATTTCACCATTCAGCCGTTGCAGCTACTAGGAACCAATATCATGGTGAAACCAAGCAATATCATGGTGAAACCTAGCACCAAATTTTTAACAGTGTAGGTAACACAGCCGCGGCACAGGTAAAGCGCTTGTCTTGCATGCGAAAGGGCCCGGGCATTGCCAAAATAACTACCGTCCTGTAAACGGTCTGTGTAGCTAAAAATTACGACAAATGATACCCCGTGTAGAGGGAGTGCATGTTAAATATGCTCCAAAGTCCCGACGACGCAGAACGATGTAGCTCTTAAAAGTTGCGTTGGGTGACTATTTAAGTGCTGGTCACTTGACTGTGGTTCTAAATTACATCTCCTTTCGCAAAGAGAGCCCTTGTGTAGCTTTAGTGCGGCATTACTTAATTTCTTCCGCTATTGGTGGGTAAAAACGACCTGCCTCCATAAAACACTTAAACGCAGCTAATACTACAGCACAAATACTATTAAAAGTAATGTTTACACATTTTTACAGTGTGCACCAGTACATTGTTCGCCCCTTAGCAACGAATGGTGAACTGTAATCACGAGCTGAAAGGATGGTGCGTATAGAAAAATAGGAAGAGGTTGATGCCGATAACCTAGATACTTTTTTCGAAACGGCATTTCCTCTCTCATTAACGGTTATTTTTAAGGGATGCTTATTGTTTCCCTTTTGAGTGGTTAAGTGACAATTCGAAATATGCCGCAGATTTTTCTTAAAAAGTGAGTAAGTTGTCATATATTTTATGAAATTATATTTTAAATTTTTTTTAATTGAATATTTGAATTTTTTTCCAATTTGTTCTTTTATGGGTTTAATTGTTTAACATTAAGAACTTGCAAGAAGAAGATGGAAGAAGATTAAGAACTATGGAAAAGGATATTTCGTGGTAGTTATTTTATTTCAATTATGGACCTGCTTGTGTAAATTTTAATGGATATTTTGTACCACTAAATTTAAGCTTATCATAATTAATTTGGTTTGTAATTTTGAATTTCTCTTATAAAAAAAGTAAAGAAAATACTTATCGGTCTTATAAAGTGCATTTTTTTAAGTAAATGAAATCATTTCTCATTATTGATGTTATACAGAAGGAAATTTGTAATTTTAACGCAACATCTCATTAAAAAAATCAAATTTTTTATATAAATTGTTTATTTTGCTATACAAAATAAAGTTCAAATTATCTAAATTCAGTTCTATTTCTTTTAGAATTCAGTTATTTCATTTGCCCAATCATAACTAAAGAAAATATCGACGAAAAGCTTTTACTCCCACTCTCTATCTATACCAAAGAACCAAATCCCCTTTAATTTCCATTTCAATCGTTGACTCTTAATATAATCTTAACAACACCATCCCGAGGGTAACAGGAGAAAGTCGAAAAGTGAAAGATAAAAAAATCAGTTCTATTCCCCCACCTGTTATCATGGGCATCTTCTCATGGACATCCCCCGATTAATCACATCCCCCCTGTCAGCAGCAATGGATAAGTGAGCGATCACGAAAACCACTCACGGCACTGTATCACGAACGTCACGATAGACGTGGGAATTGAGGGTTTCGTTATCGTTTTATTTTAAAGATCGCCTTCTGTAGGGATCGGTCAGACTTGTAGGGAAGTTATTTTCTTTATAGTTAGTAAGTCACTCAGTATCGATAACTTGAACTAATTCTTATACTAGTCCCGACAACTAGTAGTTTTGGCGAAGGCCTCCTTTCGCCGCCTGAGACAATTTAGATTTAGTTTAGTGCCATTCAATGATGATCCGTCGTGTGTATACGAGTGTTCTTGGTGAACGCGGGTTTCCATATCGGTTGTCACGACTCTGTCTGCGTTAGTCGAGTCAAGGAGGATTATGTTAGACACTGAGCAATTTTTACAGAGGGATTATTTGGGGAATTTTGGGTTATTGAAATTTTTATGACTTGATGGAACTGGGCCATGGTGAAATTATAAACATATTTATTTTTAAATATAAAAAATTCTCTACTTGCCTAAATTAATTTTACAATGTGTACTTGTTTGGTATGCGTAGACTTAGGTTTAAATCTGTGGACTAATTTGGGCATCCATAGGATTAACGAAAAGACCCATAAAAACCTCTTGATTAAAATTAAACACATTGATTGAATAATTGAACAATGCAAAAGAAAAATAAGGAAAATTTGAAAACTCCGATTCTTTTATTAAAAATAGTCTTATATAACATGTTTTTATACAGTTTGTTAACAACTTGTTTTATGTCGTCGATATTTCAATGTAATTTTCTTTCCTTTGTTTACTCATACTTAATTCTTTCAAATTAGGGTAAACAATTTGTTAAACTTAAAAATCTCTAATCTGAATATCTGACATCCATCTTGTCGAAGAAAGTAGCAACTGAAGAGAAAGAAACACTGTCAAGGTTCTTTTTTCCCTTTGCTTTACATTTACATTTACTTTTTGATCCGCCGAAAAACCTTATCTTTTGAAAGAGCTTCTGTTTAGAATTTTTTTTTAATTTTGTGTTGTTTGTAACGAAAGATAAGGGTCAAAACATCCAGTTTATACATATTGAGCGAATGATTTTTTTCTCTCTCACGAACGACTTTTTCAAGTGTCGTGTGACTTGATTTCTCTTTACAATGTTGTCAATTGAGCGTTTCAATCTTAAATTCCTCGTAATTTGATTGGATGAGGGAGTAAATTTTGGGTTTGGTCGAAATTTTTGAGTTCTCTTCTCTGTCAACTAACTCAAAACTTATCGTTGAAATTTGTTAGACCTTTAAAGTTTTGTATGTGTTTTTTTTTAACTTTTAAACAGCTAAATTTATCCGTTGTTTAACTGTCAGATCACCTGATTTGAAATCTGTTTTAAAGAAAGTATTAGAATGTCAGAATAATTAGTTTTTAGTATATTAAATTATTTGTATTATTTAAGGTAGATTCTCTAGTTTAGCGAATTTTTATAGTTTTGTAAAAGCAATTTCAAATTTTAACAAGAAAATATATAATTTGCCAGAATGATCATGTGTTTTCAGTTAAGAGTGAGTTATTATTTTGTATGTGAATGGTGAATATAGCCGATTAATTTCTTTCTCATACATATTCCATGTTTGTCACTTACAATCCTTTACTCCTTTGACTCTTCACTTATTCACTTATTCAGACGACATTCTGTTTTTCTATAGAAATAATCTCAGAGAAAATTCAAATCTTTACTAAAGGAAAACTTTCGTAATCCTGGAACCAACCTCTTTGCTATTCATCTATAACCATAATGGATGTATAAACTTCTTGACAAGTTTCTCAGCCATCATTGACACTGTTTTCAGCACTCCAAAACTTGAAGGAAGCAGGACGCATTACCAAGTGAAATTATCCCTCATTTCCAGAAAACGGATTGTTTCCGGGCGGTTCAATTTATTCAACGAAATTTCAAGCTTTTCTATTTCTGGGGGATTCATTTGAATTTCTGTGAAGTCCATTCATTTGAAAGCTGGACAGGATCGGGTCGATAGCTATTTGCATATGCTTCACATAGTGTGAAGTGTGCCTCAAGGGGTTAAAAAAACTTTTGAAAATGTTGGTTTGTGTTGAGGTTCTATGTGAAGTGCGTTTATCTATTCATCGTATTTGTAGGAAAATATAATAGACTGTTTAAAAAAAATAGTTTAGAAAGTTGTTGTTCGATTTAAGTGAAAGTTATTTATCATAGTTATACAAAAACATTTTCTTAAATGTTAAAGTAAATGGGGTAAAAAAAGTAGTAATTGATATATTTTTTAAAATATATATTTGCTTTTTTTGTAATTTAAGCATAATATGAGTATTTGGAGTAATTATAGAATAATATTGTAACTTTTAAACATTTCTTAATTAAGGTACTCATTGTATGCAGTAATATTTCTAGTTTTAAAATCGCTACGGCAGTTTATTTTTACTGTTTGTTTAACATAAAAAATAAGATAAAGCTTTCGTATAAATTATAACTACCATACATTATTTCATAAAACAAGTTGATTCTCCAACATCACATTTTCATTAAAAAAATAACGATACAAAACATTTCATATGCTTATCTAATTACAAACCCCATAGGAACCACATCAATCTTGAGCTCCCTAATCTGTGTCACAAACACCCTTTGCATCGAAGACTTCTACATTGTTCCTATCAAAGATAATTCAGACCCCCTACCGTAGCCCCATGGGCGTAACCCAAATTAAGGGAAACCCATCGAAAAAGGATCGTCTTATCACGGCGAAGGAAGAAGTGAGTAGGCGGCCAGCTACCTTCTTCGATAAAAATATCTTGGTATTTTTCTGTGTTCTTTTAAATGACTTGTCTGTTTTGCCTGACGTTCAAGTTTTGCGTGTGTCTGGTTTGATAAAGCTTTTTTTTGTTAAGTTTTCCTCTTGTTTCAATTTAAGATCTTTGTTCTATGGTCTTTTAAAAAAGAATTAAAAAATCACTAATTAAAATAATCCTCCACTATTTGTTTTATTTCGGTTGATTGGAAAATAAGATAGTGGTTAAAGTAAGTGATCAGTAAAGATAGTGGTTAAAGTATCAGCCATGCCCATTGCCCATAGTGATTTGTTATTCCATTGCAAGCCAAAAACCAAAAATGATCTTATGTGCATTGTTATTTGTTAGTTATTTGAAATCACTTCCTAGAGCAAGCATGAGCTAAGTGAAAGTTATAATGTTTTTGATTACTCATCAATCCTGAAAATCCAGCATGCCAAGAGCTAAAGTAAACTTCCAATGCTTTTGTTTTTGTTCAGTTTTTTAAAAAAATATTTACTTCTATGCATCGTGTTTCTAGAGAAACTAAAGTTTTCTGAGTTGTTTTGTTTCAAATATAAATGCAAGTTCTTTAAATTGTTTAGAAAGTTGTTCTATTGCTGGGTTGGGTCGAAATGAGCGGAAAAGGGAATAAATTAAAATTTGAATCAGAGTATAAATCATTAGTTATTTAAATAGGATGTATTATTATTCTCTTTTCTGCTCGTTTTTCGACGTCTTCGACCTGACTCAGAGTGCTATGATTGCGCTGTCAGACAATATGATTGAAATGAAAGGTATTCCAAAACATTCCAGTTTCCAATAAAATTATTATTAAAAAAACTAAGCGTTTTTATTAAAGATTAAAATAAAGAAAGGAATAAGTAACTGATGAGTGTTTAAATTATTAAATTTTAAGACTGTATTTGCTTATTTTGCGATTTTTAACTTTTAAAAAAGCAATTGAAGCTTTTATAAAACAGTGTGGCGAACCAAATCAACCTTCCAGTAATTAAATCGTTAACTCATTAACGACAATTGGTAAGAAAATTTGCCATGCAAAAATAAGATTTCTACTTTAGTTTATCTATATAAATAAATAAAATATACTATAAATAAAGTACCAAATAGTGAATAATTTTTGTAGGACAACTGACGTTACACGTAAAACGAATATTAAAAACATATAGTTAACATTTTTAATCGCTAAGTAACCTGTTAATGGTATTCACAGACATTTTTTTTAATGTGTTAACACAGATCCGCTGAACCACAGCTCTTTAGAAAGCTCACATAGTGTATCTTCTACTCGGAAGTAGACAATGTTTTCTTGGCGAAGTTCGCACGCGGGGCCACGTGTCGACCTGCCCATCCATTTTGTGCCAGGGAAGATCCCCCATTAAAACTGCTGGTGGCCGTTGAGTCAGCCGACACTGAACCCTCAATGGGTTGGCCGCACGCCCAAAAGCGGCTGTTGATTACCTGCGTTTGCAGAGTCGCTGGAAAGAAGTTTCTTTCTTGGCTTGTTCGGAGAGGTTTCTAGGTGAAGGGTGTTTGTTCATTCACTGCTAATTAGATTGATAAATAGATTTACTTAATTCTGTACTTATGTCGAGCATAGACTATGGCTTAGTTTCCCTTTCCTTCCCTGAATATTCTTCTCCACGAAAGCTTCATCATAAGAAAAAGTGGCCATGATTTGTTTAAGGAAAACTTTATTTCTTTGTACCTTATACCTTCGTTTGCAGAGTCCTTGGAAATCGCCAAGTTTCTTGGCTTGTTCGTAGAGGTTTCTAGATGATGGGTGTTTGTTCAATGTTCATCCACCGCTAATTTGATTGAAAAAATAGATGTACTAAATTCTGTAACTTGAGGGGGCCTATGCCGAGCTTAGACCATTCATTAGTTTCCTTTTCTATGAATATAAATCTCCATGAAAGTTTCATAAGGAAATGTGGCCACCACGATTTGTTTAAGGAAAACCATATTTCATTGAACCTTATGCTTTTCCGATTAAGGTGTATAGAATTAACTTTGCAATGGACAATGATGTTAATATATAGTATGATTGCTGATTTGTGGAAATGCATACATTATCCACTTACCGCGATGTTGCCTTTTGGGCCTTAGCCAATTGGCCCAGCTGCTATAGTCCATCGTTATAACCATTTATTCTCACTTGGTTGCAATGGAGATGCATAAAATTTGTTATAATCTAATTATGGATTGTAATATACTATTTTTTTCTGTAACTTATTTCTTAACTTATATTAGTGAGAGTTGATCACAAAACATGTAATGAAGTAAAAATTTCAAATTGCTTTTCTAATTTAACTTATAGAGTACTAGTACCAAGCTTTTTACTCTACGCATAAGCAAGCACTATTATTGTAAAATTACCAATTTGCCAGAAATAAATTACAGCTAGAAAAATGAGTTTTGAAGATTTTTCTTGTAGCTCACGCCATTGCAGTTGTTGGCTGACGCTTCCAACTCTCTAACGAGCAATGGCTCCCCTTTTTTTCCTCTTTCAAGGCTCTTGTTTTGTTTCAGTTTCTTCTTTGTTTGTATTGAGTGTGTGCCCAAAACAGAGCGACAGATTGTATTCCTGAGCGTGAGATTTCCTTGGCCAATTTCATTTTTCTGTGGTGGGGTTTCATTTAAGAACCGCAAATACTAGTTTTGAGGTTCATTCGGGAAAAGGGGCCAATATTTTTTGTTTTTGCTCTTTTTTGTGAGAGCTTTGTCGAATTCAATTGTTGGAAACGTGTCCTTGCTTGAAATGGTTTTATTTTTGTTCACCGACCAAAGAGGAATAATGCATTTTGTAGAAATATAGCAGTAAAACAAATAAGTTAATTTGTCTTGTATTTTTTTATGTGCAAAAAAACATATTTCGAATTGAAATAGTATGTCATTGTGTACGACTTGAAAGTTCGTGACAGTTAGACATGTACATACATTTTCTGGGGAATGTCAGGATTTAAGGTCCCTGGATTGTTTTTGAGTTAATATTTGCTGTCCCAATGAAACAAATTTAATCCATTTAAAAAGGGGGTTTGTGCGTAATATATCCAGTTTGTTGGTAAATTAATCGCATAGTAACTATCTAGTCACGATATTTCATACTCACAAATTTCTCACGATTTACACATTAACATTACAAATTTGCATTTGGTACACTTTACTCAGACATAATTTACAATTTAACAATATTTAGTTTAGACTCTGGGATAATAGTCCGATGGTATTGGAAAAACCCTTTTCCATAGAATAAGCTAGTTTAAAGGTATATTGGTATATTTACTAGATTTTCATTCAAAAAGAGTTCAAATTCATATAGAGATATTTACACAGTTCATAGAGAATAGTTTTTGGTTACAGAAAAATTGTTTACTTGGACGGCGTTGATAAATTCCAAAGAGCATGTATATATTTTTTTATTTTCTTAAAAAACTTATGAACGATCCTTGTACATCATACAAATCATATGTTGCGTTAAAAAATACGGAATGTAGACGTTTTCTCGAAGGACATGTGGTCAGAGATTTCTGTGTTACTTTGTGGCGCCTTCGCATCAAAAACACATCATTAAAGTACGACTACTTCTCGGAGATTCGCATAAGGAACTCTTTATTCACATATATTAAAAAAATATTTGATGCGCGTTCTTGCATTTGCATATCAAGTTTATCGGAATACTTATTTACTAGATATTTTTCTTAATTATGCATATTTTTTTTCATTAATTTGTTTTGTGGTAGGGCATTTAGTTTGTCGAAAAATATTTAAGTTTTACTAGCTCATATTTTAAATTTAAAAATATCAATTATTTTATATTGATATTGAATTACAAATAAAAAAGAATGATTTTATTGTCGTATTTCTTTTTAAATTTTTTAATATTTAAAATATTTTTTAAATGTGGAGAAATAGAAATTTGTTTGTTTTATCCAATTGTAACTAGATAAAGTGGAGCAGTATTTTGAATGAAATTAACATACTGTGTAAAAAAATTGTCTCTTGTTTTCAAACATTACCATAAAGTATTGAATTTTAACAATGCTCCACATAGTTTTTTGTTCCTAAAATAATATATATTCCAAACAACGACACTCCTAGAAAGAAATAAGCCACCACGAAAAAGAATTCAAAGTAAAATATACACACTTGTTCTACTTTAAACTACTAATGACGGTGACAGTTTCTTTTGTGGGGACACAGAAAAAAAAATTCTTTTTTTCTCCAACAACACATTTCTTTTAAAAAGGGTAAAAGAAAAAATACGTTCGCCAAAAAACCCTAATCCCTTCATGAATCATAATAAATTATTCGTTTGTGTCCCACAAACTAAAAAGTTAGAAAACAATTGCTCCCAGCCGGATCGAATCGTACTTCAAGAAACAAAGCTGCGTGGCAGTTATTGCCCACTATTCGCAGTTCCGACGCCATTAATAACACAGACGACTGTTTCTTGCAGTCCTGCGGGAGTTATTATATCTCAATAAAGCAACCGCCGCTAATAACCGAGGGACACTGTCTCTGCCGATAAACCATGGGCTTGTAGGCCATTAAACCTTAATTTATTGGATCTCCAGGGGCTTCAGGAGAATGGATTCGATCTTTTCTTTTTGTTCTATCTTTCTATCTCTCTGGTCGTGATTTCGCTTTTCTTAGGATATTGAAGATGTAATTTGTGTCGATTTTCACCTGTTTATTAAAGAGTCCAGGTATAAACATTTTTTAGTTTATCTAATTATGCAATTCCTTTCATCTTATGTTTGCTTATAGTTTCAGTATAGTACCATCATTATTGTAGTACCATTGCAACACCCGTTAAAGCCTAGTTAGTTTCTGCTAAAAATTTTACGTTGCTTAACTGATAAACATCATGGTTGTTGGAGACGGTAAAAAACATAGCTTTTAAAAATCGCTTAAAAAATAATTAGCATTCGAGCTAAGGTGTGAATTTAAGTACTAATTTCCGTTTTATTGATAAAATTTTCTATATTTCTATACGAAACTTAATTTTTTAGCTTCCCCACTACGTTTATAACGTAAAAAGTGGAAGGTATTATAATCGTTCAGTCCGTCTGTATGTCCGTCTGTCCGTCACCCACTTTCATATCCCGAACTACAAATGCTACGGACAAGTGTGATACGTCAAAAAATTCAGCGCATCGAAATTAGAATACATTGAAAATTTCAGAAAAGAATTCGAATTCGAAGTACAAATTATTTTAAAAAAAACTGCAAAATTTAATGCTCATTTAAAAAGCATAGGAAGCCATTTTTATTAGAATTTAATCACCATTGCCATTCGCAACAATCGCTCGAGAAACTTTAATTCTTTTAGACAATAAATTAAAATAAATTTATATTTGCGACATTGATCAGTTTGAAATGACGTCAAATATATTTGATACGAAGAATTCTTTTACTTGCTAAAAAATTTTCATTCGAGTTAAAGGTGGGAATTTAATATAATTCTTTTAAAAATTTTAATTTTACAACGAAACGTATTTTTTGTTTTGAAATAAATCATATGAAACTAGCCTATATTAGCATGATAATTATAAGACAGATATCTATGGCCAAATACTTTTTTGAAAACTGAACTATAACACAGAAGTACGGTTACCTTAAATAAATGTAAACGAAGATCTTACTGTTCTTTTGCAAAGTGATGGTTTTATGGTTTACTTGTGGTGGGGGTGTCAGCGTGTCTTAAACTGCTGTTGCAAAGACAGACGGATAGCTTCCTTTTTTTATATAATGGTTGTAAATAAACTTTTGTGAGATGTTTTGTAAAAAAAAAATGACATTTCTTTTGAGGGTGAGTTTTATGATGAGTTTGCTTCTGCAATAATGGATATGAGATTCAATGTAGAAATCATATATTGTACAAAAGAAAATTAGGAGAAAATGCCTCAAGGCAAGGAGGGAATTTCCAAAGTGCAAAAACTAAAATCTTAAACTGGTAATAAGGATATTGACGTCAAATCAAAATTTGTGAGAATGTTTTTTTTGTTTAAATTTTTGTGGAACAAATGTTATGTTGAATATAGGGGATATGAAAATTGGGATTTATTTTAAGACGATTGTTTACTGTGTGAACTGAACTACATAAAATATAAATTGAAATTCTGTCATCGTTGCGTCAGATTACTAAAGAAAAATAGAAATCTGCAAAACATATAGGCTGTCTGTTGTAGTTATTGTTTAATGAAATTGCTAACATATTTTAATTATAAATACACACCAGAAAATGTAGTTTTGAACACAAGCAATAATAAAAAAAAAGCTCGTTTTTCCAGGTCTTCGTGCAGCACGCTGGACGACAGCACGTACAGCAGCACCAGCGAGGGCGAAGACGACGCAGAGACTACGACGACCCCGCGAGCAGACGACGAGGTCGACCCCGACACCCTGCTGGGCACGTGGCTCGGCCAGCTGCAGCAGTTGGAGAGGGTGAGGACTCATTTGTTGTCTCCTTTATCATCTCACTTTGGGGCGTCTCTTTGGGCTCCGGCTCTCCAAATGGGGAATCCTTTTATTTTGAAGAGCTTTCCCTTTATTGTAATGTGGAGGAGGTGATGGCACAGGATAAAAAGAAGTGTAGAAATGGTTATTAGGGATTGGTAGTTGGTTTTGTTAAGGGTTGGTTGCAGTGTGTGGAGTCAGTTGTGAAATGGCTCGTAATATGGTTTTTATTGAGTAGTGTTTTAGCGGAGAATTTTGTAAGCTATGTTTACATTGTGAAAACATAATTTGATATAAAAACACACACCCGGTAATTAAATTTCGGAATTTAATTAAATTTTTAATTAAATTTCGATCGGGATCAATCGTGATTTAGTTAATAAAGGTATCTATATATTTTTGGTCGATAAAGAAGTTTTGTTATAACCAACAATTGTTTTCGTGGTAAAAAGAGGGTTATAACAACCACTAAGCTTTATTCGTTACCGAAGAATGTTGTACTGTAAATTCTACAGCTAACACAGCGTCATCATTCAATGTGAACACATGCCAGCTTGTTTTAAACTATCTAAAGATTGTACGTTTTATATTTTTGTGCGTGGAATAGGGTGTAGTGAACAAGGGCGAACAATCAAAGTCATTTAGGAAAATCGCCTTTGTCTTGCTTAAAACAATTGACTGGGATTGGAAGCCATAGTACTTTTTTACATTAAATGATTGTCCTTTGATTTCTTGCTTGTAAAAGCAGCAACGAGACTCATTTTGTCCATGATTTTTGTTTGTGTTTTTATGCCGAAGAGAACTTTATGCCGAAGAAAATCGATTTAAATAATAGTCGATAATGTTACTTAACAACTTAAATCTACCTGGGATAAATAACTATCCCGGTAGCTCTAGGATTAAAACTTAGAATTACATTTTCGAACAAAGAATTTTTGCTCCTATATGGTCAAGTAAATGTAAAAGCTCTTTAGAAAGTTCGAAGGGGGAAAAACTTTAGTTGAAGTTGACTGTGGAACTGTTTCTTCTGCGATTACAGTTTGACAGCAGGGAAAATAACTGCCAGGAAAATAAAACGAATTTCTTACAAGAGATTTCGTTGTTAGCCTTTTCTTTTGGGAGAAAGTTGGTTTTCTTTGATTACAAAAGAAAGTTAAAATTTTACCAAGTAAAGACTTGGGTTACTTTTGATTCAGGTTGTGGTTTGGGATTCGGTTCCTACCTATTTTAAATGTTTGTTATAAAACATTGAACATAAATGCAGTTTATATTAGATGACTGTGTTCTGTCTCTGTGTCGTTGTTGTCTCTTATTAAGATCGATATCTTTAAATAATAAGCTTTTTATTTAAGAGCTCCGTTCTGAAAATGTAATGGACAATTCGAACGGGGGGATCGTGGTTTGTTTGTAAGAAAGAAGACAACGATTGACGTTACTGTGCGTACTGTAGGCGTGTCACCGTGACCGTTCTATTTTACACGAATTGTCTGCGGGGGGTTTGTTTGTGGGGTTTTAAGACAACGGCTGACGTAACTGGGTCGTCACTTTTGGCGTGGTCGTTCTGGTTGTCTACTTAAATATATTCTAAATGCATTTAAAATATAAACATCCCTTTATTATAATTAAGTAAATTGATATATCGCGATTGTGTGTGGGCATACGATTAATATCAAAGAAAACGGTTTATTTAAGACGTTTCACTGACACGACTAAGAATTTTAACGTCTTACTCCTTTTGATTTCGTCTCGAGTGAATTCATCACAGTTAAAAGTGGCGCCACGAGCTGACTTAAGTCAGTCCTAGCTATTAGTTAATCGGCGGCGCCCATCCCAGAAATAGAACTGCGTGACATCAATGAAGCTCACCACTTCTATAAATTACCCGACCTCTTGGAAGAAAGTGTATCCGGAACCTGTGACGTCAACTTTTTGTTGACGTAACTATTTCATTCATAAAATGTAGAGAACACTGTAGACGTTTCCTCGCCTTGTCCTTCGCCAAATAAGAAAGGATGTAAGAGAGAAAACATATAGCTTTTTTTGCCTGTTTTTTAATAACAAGAAAATAACATGTTCTTAAATTCTCAAGCATGGTCTTTTGAGTTTTTATCTTGAACTTTTTTTTATCATATATTTCTCATATATTTTATTGAATTATGGTAAATAGTTAATTTTTTAATGATATTGAAATTATCAATTTCTGTTATTCCTAGAAATCATTAGAAGTTCTTGGCTCTAAAGACAACATTATTCAAATTAAATTATTTTATCGATCAAAATAGTATGAACATTTTATTTCCCAATTCTAATAATATTTTCTTTTATAATTTTTTTTTTTTGAGTTTCACCATGTCATAAAAATTTTGATTTGTACATAACATTTTTGTTGAAAAAAATAAAAAAGTTTTTTAAAATGACAAATAACAGAAACATATAGCAACTTTTCTTTTTAAAAAAGTAAAAATTTCCCGCGCTACAAATGAGTTCATTTAGCTTGAGCCCACCCTTTCTTTAAGTTGTTTTTCTTGGCGATAAATAGTTTCCGCTCTCGTTGTCGCAGAAAGCAATACTCTGAACGAAAAAGGGTATGTTTTCCTAAAACGAACTACTTGTGAAGAAACACACATTATTTATTCTTTTCCTGTGTCGTGGGTCTTACTTTATCTTTTGAAAAAAAAATTAGAACTTTTTTTTATCAGTCTCATTAAGATTTTTATTTATCTGAACTTTTTATTTTTGGAATTTTTTTTATAGTTAACGACATTTATGTAAGTTATCATAAAGTATAGAAAAATCAATTTGACTGTCACATGATATGCATATCATTTCTAGGTGTCTCATAGTACATTTCAAATATGATTTTACTGATTCACATGAAAGTGTATAAATTATAATACATTATGTAATGAACTAAACGCTGAAAAAGACGTATAAGCCAAAAATAAGTATTTTTCTGGATAATGGTATTAAGTTGTGCTTTTTCATTGTTCTTTATACAAGGATCAGCTTAACCGATCGTTTTAAAAATTGAACTAATTCATGTATCTTAAATGTTTTTAGTATTATAACTAAAAAAATCAATTCTCAGATAATTATTACTTATTTGCTTACTATGCGATATGATATTAAGGAGGGTTTTTTTAAATGTAGCTAAACCAGTTATTCAGGAAACACTGAAATTCGGTAACATTTAGTTTGACAAAATTTCTCGGTATTACTTAAACGTACTTAGTGTTTTTTTTACGATTTTGTTATATCGTTATTCTACATTAACAAATTATTCTAGGAATATAAAATAGACACAAAATTTTAAACTAAATATCGAATATAACTACATAGATAGAACACACAATGATTTTTTGGCGCAGATTTGTTAACATTTATCAAGCTTTAATAATTCCTTTCAAACAAGAATTATTGAATTTGTAACTTATTTATTGAATTTTTTACATTTATTCCTTCACATGCACGGCTATAAAGAAATAGCGACCTACCAAGCGCACACAAATTAGAACTGACATTTACAAATCCAGGGCTCGAAATTCAATATCGTCCTAATACCTTCGTAAATCCTTCCATAAAACATTTTTCTTGTCTTTCTTGCATTTGTAACTTTTGGCAAATACTTATCGCATTATTAGTAAATTCTTTTTTGCATTTATTTCAACGAATTGAAAACAAAATTCTGATTTCGTCCTGATATTGCCTTTTTGATTTTTCATGTCTTCGAACGAACGAGTTATTCTGCGGATTAATTAAAAAATACTTTTTGTTTTAAATTTAAAAATAAAAGTTTATTTTTTTTTACAAACTTTAACAATGATTCAATCAAAATAACTTTCATCTGCTTTTAAATAGAAATTCATTTTTAAAAGTCGGTATTTGTATTTTTAATGGGTTTTCTCTTTTACAAACATGTGAATTACATTTCATTTCTTTCCTTTACTCTTTTTTTATTATTTCTTATGTCTAACTTTTTCCTAATTGTTTCTTTAATTTATATATTCTATTTGCTTCGAAATATTTAAAATATTATTTAGAAAATTGTATATAACTTCTGTTTTTTGTGTTTTTAATTGATGAATGAGTTGATTGAATTAAAATCTTAATTTTTTATTAACTTTATGGCATATATTTTATTATTCTTTAGAAAATTATATATAACTTCAGTTTTTGTGTGTTTTTATTTGATGAAATCTTAACTTTTAATTAACTTTATGCTATATATTATATGAGAACAAACTGAAACGGATTGTAATAACTTACACCTGCGAAATAAAAACTAATACTGTCTGAGCCTAAATACATTAATTATTCCCCAGTAGAAACAGTTTATTATGCGATAAAAATAACGTCTTTAATCACTAAATAAATGTTACACTTCATTAATTAAACTAGCATTGCTTCCACATTCAAAGAGGAAACATATGGTTCATCAAAACACAAACCACCTGCCTGTCGCATTATCCTAAACACAAAGTGAATCGGGTCACATAACAATTCAATGCCAGACTTTTGTCTTACATAATTAACACTTGAAAGAGTTGCCTACATTAACACGATTCCATTAAATGAATGCAGAAATCAGAAACTGACGTCTGTGGCCCGATGTTATCATGCATGATGAGCGTTTATACTAGACTTGAGAAATGCTGCATATAATAGGAGATAAAAGGAATTGATAGGGGAGCGCTAAATCTATGCATTTGGATAAAAGGGTAGGATGCGGGTAAGGGTATGGTGGTATAGCCGGGTCTCCAAACCAAGTCTTCTCTCTGTGTTTATCCTACGGAAAAAATAATTTTCTAAACCAAATTACTCGGGCTGTATTGAATATTTTTTACAAACGTTTTTTTTTATCTGATAAATGTTGCTGGTTTGCAGGGCTCTATAATTGCACTTTTTAAAAAGTGGAATATTTCGAATATTGTGTTGTAAAATTATTTATTGAAAATTAAAAAAATAAATATTCTAACCAATCAGTAATTTGGCTTAGAAAATTATTTTCCCCCATTGGATTTGTTGTTTTGGTTGAGAAGGGATTGATGGAGGGAATTTTTGCCAGGGGTCACTATTTTCCACCATTAAAGTTACTTTACAACTATAACAATAAAGTTAGTGCCTTTTATAGTTTTTTTTTACTGGTAAATCAAATGTTAGTGCTGTAAAAATAGATGAGAAATGTTTCCCATGTCAAAAATGATTAAGTACTCCCTTACATCTTAAAAGGATTTTGATGTTATTTTTGAGCGTGTTCAATGAAATGTTTTACTAGTCTTAAGAGTTTTGGTAAAGTAAATTGAAATCTATGCATTTATTTTTTGCTTCTCTGATTATATTATAATTAAAAAAATTATGCTGGTAATCTAAATTACATTGGATTACATCCATTTTAAACACCTTGTCTTATTTTAATGATTTCATAAGAGATCCTTGAAGTCTCAGTCATTGCATCGACGGGTTCTTTGAAGTCTTATTTTTAGTTTTTGGACTCTTGGAAACTCTAAGACCTCTTCACTTTAGGAAATCTCCTCACTCCTGAAGCTTATGGGATAGATGATATTTCTCTTAAACGCCACAATCTTGGGTAGTCGCTTGTTCAAGAATATAATTTTCATAAGTAAGCATGCATACATTTTTCTTCTATGATCCCGATTTTACTCCTTTTTAGCTCACAGTTTTTTTATTCCTTGTCGTACAATTGCTTTTTAATTAAAATTTCTGAATTTAGTTGGTTTAAAGTTTGGTTATTAAGTGGTCTTATGATGGGTATGTTCTAGGTCTTGAGTGGCAACAGAAATGGTGAATAATTTTTTTTCTCTCGAACATCGATTAGTACATCAATTCTATGCGGGAACAGATAACCAATCGGAGCATTGAACGAAGGAATAAAAGCTGGAAGGAACTACGTCCCTGAAACAAGCCAATTTAAACATCATTATTTTATATGTTTATATTTCTTCAGTAAAAAACTCTTTTAAGTTGTTTTTTTTATTTTCTACATTTAAAAGTAAGAATGTGGTCTTTGTTGAAAAAACATTAGCTTGTTTTTGGTAACGCAATTCCTTCCTGCACTTCCTCCAATCGGTGCTCTGTTTCCACGTGGCATTGATGCAGCAAACGAAGCTCGTGAAAGAATTTACTTTCATTCCATCATTTCTGTTGTTACCAAAGTCATGAAACATGCGCATCATGCGCATCAAGTTGTCTCATAATTTTGTATCAGACTGTCTTGTTAATGAAAGATACTGTGTCATATCGTAATATATACAACAAATACTATATCTGTTTACATCTAGTGCAGCGCCGATCAAATGTACTTGTTTACAATCCGCTTCATACCTTTCCGAATCCGATCGCATTTAGTAAAACTTTATGGTAAGCCCCTTAGGGCGGCCCCGATAGCCCATTTACATGCTTGACTCTATAGGTGCGAAATTGCCATCTGCAGACATCAAAGCAGGTGTGTCAAGTGTCCAGGTGAACAGGTAGCTCATATTTCTCTCTCGACCCTTTCTCCCGTCCACAAAATCACCTGCCCAAGAAAGCACACCCGGAGGTCAGCTTCCGAAGGCCTTGGCAATGACTGATTAAGATGGAAAAGGGTTTATTGATGGTGTTTTAATTTATTGATAGTGTTTCGATTAGCATATTATAGGCTGTTGGAATAGATGAAGTTGAATTTAGTGATAATTTTTTTTTGAATTATATAATTGGGTAAGTTGCTTTTAAGAAATTGAATTACTATAGTTATTCTTTCATTTCTATAGTTCTATTAGTCTATTTCTATATTTTTTCTATCTTATTAATATATTTATATTTTAATATAAATTACAGACTTTCGATTTTTCTTCATATATATGTATAATTTAACGCATTAATAACGATTGGCAAATAATTTACCGCTTACAAATGAAGACCGTAGTACTTAACCCTTTATGTGGGACAAATTAAGTTGCAAGAAAAATCAAATTTAAAAACTTAAAAGTATTTATTGGAAATGGAGGTGTTAATGGTATTCTCAAATGGGTCTTCAATGCGTTAAATAAACATCTGAAATTATATTTAAAAAAATTACTGTTGATATTTCTAAAAAGTGAAACTTAAAAAATTGTTCACAGTAATTTACAAAATAACAAGCATTTTAAATTTATTATCTTATTTGTATTTTTTCTTGTAAATGTAGTAATTTTTTATTTACATATTTGATTAAATTTCATTAAGTGTTGTTTATCGAAATGCAGTAGATTTAGTGCTATTTTTTCTTTTAAATCTATAAATGAAAATTACTATTTATACCAAATTGAACTAGTAAAACTAAAAATGATACTCAGAAAACAAAGAAACTGTCGAAAAGTCTAATGACCCTTATTTCTTAAATTTAGATTTATGACTCCCTACAAAGCCAAAACGTAATTAAAACTGTACGTGTGGTCTACATTTATCATCACCTCAGTTTACATGTGTTAAAATTTTATTCGATTATCTTACAACCGAAAATATGATTAACGAGACCTGTTTTTCAAATAAAAACTTGTTAGTTATAACTCATTTATTTTTGAATTTTCGCGTACCTAATTTGAATGAAAAATAGTTCCATCTTCTCGAATTCTAAACCTTTCATTACCGTATTCTAATAAATTGTTCTGTAAACCTGCAAGCTGTGTAAACACCGCCTGGTAGTAAAATTGCCATGGTAATTATGTTTTTGTTTAACCCCTGTTTACGGCCTACCTCGAATTCTGCCCGCCACTGAAATTTTTATCTTAATATTTTTTAGGGATGATAGCTTTAACTTAATGGGTATGGATGCAGGTGACTTGGGAGGTTTTATGTCTTTCTTATTTAGATTGAGCGCGCAGGTGATTTGATATTCGTACTAAAAGGGTAGTAAGTATTTAATGGGAGTATATTAGGACTTCTTGTCGAAATGAGGGCAATTTTGGCTGTCAGTCAAGAGCGCAAACACGCATTAAGTTTTTAGTTAAGGCCAATATACACATTAACCCTTTCACTCCCATAATGATTCCGTTTGGAATCATCAGCTTGCTTTTTTCTCCCTTAGTTAAACTTGCACTTATATAAATTTTATTAAATTCCCCATAAATTTTTCGATAAAGTTATATTTTCTTTTTGTATCGTTAGATGGAAGAATCATGTATTTTGAAGAATTAAATAATGTTTGTTTTATTTAAATGAAAATATAAAAAATATGGTACAATAAAATTCATTCTGAAACAATTTTATTAAATAAATTGGCCCTATAAATTCTTCATGCTTGCAATATTAAATGCTTAAAAGTTGAATTTTAACTATTTTTAACAAATAAAGTTTCGAAATAATTATTATAATTTATTCAAAAATTATGATTCCAAATTTTTTCCCCTTAAATATTAGTTAAGATTCCCTCACTCCCTTCTTTTTACCATTTAATTCTGGATGCATAATGAGTATATTTCACAAATTTAGATTTTTAGAATAAAAAGTTGGGACTTAAAGGGTTAAGTTTTTGTCGGGTAATAAAGTTGGTAATGAAAACGTATTCCGGTGTCGTGTCATTATTGCTTCGAATAATCTGAAACTATTGCGAATTCATTTTGGGGGAAATGATAGTTCAATTTAATTAATTGACCCATTTGACCACAGACAAACTTAATACAGCATGCAACCCTTAGCGGTCATATTTAGAACGAAAGAGTTAAAGGTATATGCATTTATGCATTCAAATCACTCTGGCTTTGCTTGAACTTTTAATTTAACTATTAACATTAATTTTGTTTTGCAAATATCTTATCAATATCTTTTTGGGAAATTTGTATAGAAACTTATAATTGTATATTTGGAAAAAATAAAATCCTTTATAAAAAAATATTTTCTATTGATGCATTTATCTCTCTCCTAAAAATTGCTAAATGTTTTAAGAGTAGCAGGACCATAAATCTCTTTTTAATTCCCGAAATGGCAACGCCGAAAAATTCTTCTATCATAACGAACGACAGCGAAGAATTCGCTAAGTGCATTCATCAGCTGTCCACTTTTTTTTTATTTCATATTTCTAAGAAAAAAAGGTGTTTATTACGTTTTTTCTTCTGTTCCTCGATTACATTCTTCTAAAAAAGGGTCTACGAGTGTTATCTGGGCGCCTTTTAAGGACTTGAAACTCCATTACTCATGAGAACCGCACCCGATTCTGTTCCATTTTCGCACTTTTTTATATATAATAATCCCCTATTAACCTTTGTACTACACTCTACCAAATTTTCAACATTTGTCTTTTTTATACCCATGTGTATAGGCTTATCAGGGGCGTTGTTATTTTGCCTTTTCCATATAAAAAACACTCACTTTTAATTTGTGTCAGTTTCTGTAGCTTCATTGTTTGAATTAAAAGGGTTTCTGTACAAATGGCAAAGTTTAAGCGTTCAACTACTATTATTTTATTTGGATTGCATTTAAACTGGCATTGTATTATATTTATTCATACTGCCAATTTATTTCCAAAGCTAATTTAAAAAAAAAAATGTTTAATTTATAGAAAAATATTTAAATAGTTTAGATAAGTACTGCAATAGTTAAAAGTTGCCTTTCTTGAAAAATAAAAACAGCTACTTTCCATGAAACATCCGGTTATAATCAAAGTTCGACGATGTCTGTTTAACTGCAGATAAAGTTAAAAACTTTATTTTTAACATAAAAAGCATACTTTTGTTTATGATATCGTATCTCATCAATCAAAAAAAGAATATTTTATTAGATTACGGAAAAAACTTTTGAAAAATGTTTGGATTTATTTATGCGTAACATCTATCTATAGTATAATACTAAAATAATGTTCTTGAAGATGCTCTTTTCTTCACTCCATTTAACCTGGATGATTTCCAAAGCATCTTTCAAAGTCTCTCTTGATATCTTTTATTGTAAGAAACTTTTCTTATTTTTTATTTTGAGAGTTGTGTCGTTCGTAATGTTAGTATTCTGTAAGTAGGACATATACTAGAGTTAAGTATATTTTGTTTGAGAGTACGTTATAAAAAGACGTTAATTCGATAAAAATCCTTTCGATAGAGGCATACCAATTTCCTTCATTAAGTAACTTTTTTTGTACATCGCAACAAAATTTAATCTCTAAGTAATTTTTTGACATAATCAAATACTACCTTAAATACTTTCATATTAATTACTTCGTTATTAATTTTCAAAGTAATTTTTCTAGTCTTTTTGAATGCTTCATACAGTCAAATAAAATAATGCATTCTCATACATGTCGTGTGATAGTGGCGATGTACAGTGGATATCTGGATAGGTACCCCCACATTTTTGGCACAATGGAAAAAATACGGTCTTGGTAGAAACTTGGAGAGAAAAAAGAAAGGTATGCCCTTGAATGTAAGTACGATAAAATGAAGAATATGTCGTTTGTAATAATCTATAAAAATAAAAAACGTAACCCAAATTTGTTATCTTTTAAAATATTAAACCTACGCCCGAAAAAAAAATCCTGAAATATCTCAAGTTCCTGTGATCAAATAACTTTTTAAGAAACTTCTAAAATACAGAATGTTTTTTTATTTCTCAGACGCTTGTAAATTACTATAAAGCAATAGCAAATACGTTTAAGTATAGCACGAATTCATAATAAATACATTACACTCTCTATACTTTTATTTATAAAAGTATTTTCAAGGCTCAATGTATGCTTCATATGGTCAAATAAAATATTATACTATCTACTCGATTCTTATCCATTCTGTCCCCAGTAGGGTGCCAAATGCATTATCTGAATCTAATGTAATGATTATTGATTATCCGATACCCGATAGTTCCAGGAAGTAAAGGATGTGGTGCAAATGATCCCGATCTTCCTTCACCAGTAAGGGGATACATTACGATACTTGCACATTCGGCAATAGGATATTTCAGACAAAAGCAATTCTTTGCAATTACCGGTGGACGACTGAATAAATGAACTGACAGAAATTATTTAGTTAGAATTGTTAACACGAACTGTGAAGCATTTTTGGCACAATATTATTGAAATTATTTGGAATATGTGGATCATAAAGCGATTCTAATTAAAATTCCGATTCAATATGAATTTCGAATGAAAAGTACAGGTCAAAATTGTGTGAAACCAGAAAGGGGATACATTACTATACTTGCACATTCGGCAATAGGATATTTCAGACAAAAGCAACTATTTGCCATTGCAGGTGGACGACTGAATAAATGAGCTGAGAAATGACAATAATTATTTAGGTAGAACTGTGGAAGCATTTTTGGCACAAAAATATTATTGGAATTTTTGAATCGGAAGGCGATTCTAATTAAAATTCCGATTTTAAATGAAAACCACTGGTCAAAATGGCATGAAACTTGACATGATTCGATGGGATTTCGTTATACAAAAATCAATGGAGCACTAGAAAAGTTATGGATCAGTGGAGTAAGACCAAACATGTAAAATTGGAATTTTAACGATAATTCTGCTGTATTTTAATTAAACGCTACCTTTTAGGGAGGCTCTTGACAGAACTAATTTCAATTGGAATTTTGGAATTCCGGCTTCAAGCAATCTAATTTAGAACTGAAACTATATACAAATGAATAGAATAAAATGTTTGTTCGCAACATTGTCTCCTCTGGTGAACACTTTCTACAATGTTTGTAACATAATTTTATCTTAATACATTATAGAATTAGGATTTATTTAAAAAAAAATCTTGTCGATGCAACTTTTCAATTTTAATACGCTTTTTAACATTTTAATTAACAATTTCATTTGCTATACTTATTATATATTAAACTTAATTTAAAATCAATACCAGTACATCTGTAAATGTTTAAACCTTCAGTTTACAGTTGAATTCAAATATTTATTTGCTTATAGAAGACAGCAAGCAATATGAGGTTTTCCTGAAATTTGTATGAGATTCTGTAACACTTAAAGTGAGGTTTATGTTCCTTTTGTGTTGGTTATTATAATTGAAGTATGTTGTTATTGGACTTTACTTTATAATCAGAAGTTTCCGGAATTACAAAAGGCAGACCGGCAGACTTTACTTTATTACCAATTAAGACGTTATTTTTACGCAGGAAATTTTAACATTTCAAACAGAGAGGTTTATGTTCCTTTGGTATTGTTATTATTATTATTAAAATATGTTGTTACTGGACTTTATAATATGAAGTTTTCGATAATACATTGGAACGTTACCTATTACCAATTGGAACGTAATTTTATGCAGGAAATTGTTGTCATTTGTACTCTAACTTAAAAGCATATGAACACATAGTTTTTCAATGAGTGGATGGACTAAAGTAAAATGTCAGGTGCGTCATTTCCATACACCTTCATTCACAATCTAGTTACTAGTAGATTCTTTTCCTACGATTCACATGAATGTCAATTCCAAGGACATGTACGGTGCGGGCGTAGTAATTTCTGCGGCCGACAAAAAATGACAAATGTGTTATTGAATGATCCATTCAGCTGTGGTCACAAGTTTACGACAGCTTTTGGTCGTGAATGATTTCTTTGTTACACGACACTTTCTTCGAACTTGCGTGTATATGGTTTCCTTCCTTTCTAGAAGAACAGTCGTTGCTCTTCATGACAAGGTCTCTCATCAAAGATGAAAATAAATTTAATTACTTTAATTTTGAAATTTGCGTTTAAGTAGGGTTAGGAATTCAATGATCGATTCTGAAACATGAATAATACCATACAATTAAAAAAAAATTAAATATGCATGCCACTAAGTAAATTATTTCTGTTATCATTCGATATTTGCAATATTTAAATTCAGTATTTTGTATTTTTATTGTCATTGAAATCCAATTACCCAAGTTGATTTTAAAAAAAATGCAAACGCACAGAAACTAAAATTTATGCTTTGGAAAACTTATTATTATAAGTACCCTTCTCAATTTGGATTTCTGAAAACCTAATTAAGTCTAAGCAGATTGGTTTAAGATCACAACGAACAAAAAAAACGTAATTCAAAATGATAATGACTTTATTTCAATGGCGATGATCCCCTTAAAATATGAGCTGAGCTGGCGCTTGATTAAGAAATTTTCCAACCAACCTCATCACCAATTATCTCCTTACGTTACTTTTTGCTTCCCGAAGACAATTATCTTCATTTTTAACGGAGAACATCATCTATGAACTTACTCAACGTCTTATGCTTATACTTTATGTTCAAAATAACGTAAGTCATTACATTTTTCGAATTTAAGTAAATATTTGTCTGTTTACTTATAAGTTGAATGAATATGTATTAAAAAAATTATGCGCATTTATCTATATAAAATCTAGAAATTTACATCGATTTATGTCGGTAATTAAGCTTAGTTAACTTTGAAGTAATTAAAAAAAGAGCCCTTAACTTTTGAGGCATAACTGAAATTTTAAGCATAACGGAGAAGTTACTTATTAATACAAATTTAGTAGCTTAGAAAGTAAGTCATTGGTCCCTATTTCTAGGAAGTGTAGGATTCTTGTTCGAATTGTAGTAAGTCTTGATTTAATGAATCGCCCCACAAATAATTTAAAAGAAATACTTGTTGTATAGGAATCGGTGTACGATGTATGCAGTAGTCAAGTCCCAAAATTACATTTCAAATTTTTTTGCTTGGATTGACCATAATAATGATTCCTAGTACCTGCGTGTTGAAATGTTTCAACATATTTTCGGTATTAGGTTGAACTTTTTTTTCAGGTTATGGTAACAAAAACCTGTGAAATTGTTCAACCAAATTCCGATAATATAGTGAAACCAAGCACACAGCCGTTGCAGCTACTAGGACACATATTTTTGGTGTAACCAAGTGCCAATTTTTTTTAACAATGTATGAGAAGAAGTGTAAAGTATTTATCTTTTTTCCTTCGAATATCATTTAGTTTATTTCTATTGTAATATACATCGAATTTTTGTTAATAGCTCCTAGAACACCCTAGTGTTACATTTGAAACTGAGCTTTCTACTATATCCTAACCCTTAAAAAATCTATTATGTTATTAAATTATACTGTATATCCCCATAAAATAATGAAATGTCACTTTTTGACTTACTCTAGTATGTCTCTAGGTACATACATAAAAGACTAAATTAATTTCAAAAGATAATGTAAAAAAGTTCCCCTCCCAACCACTCCATTAAAACACCTAATTAATTTTTCCTTTAAAAAGCACCTCTATTCGAAGCGGCAACTTGATCATCAAAATCTCCTTCAACATGAAAACGATACCCACTATTCGGGAGCAATTCGTTTTTCTCCACTTGTTATTTCTATTGAATGGGATAAATACGTTTTTTAAAATACATTCCATCAGAATGTTATCAGTCATATCTTCTCTTATATCCTTTTCGAAAAAGTTTTCTGTTTAAGAATTTTTTTTGAACACTTATAATAATAATAAAGGGATTTCGAACGGCAAAAAGGATTATGCTGGATAAGGATTAATTGGGAACGTTCGATATAATTTCAGTAAAACTTATTTAATTTATTCAATAATGAGTGAATGAGGTAATTCCAAACAAACAAAGGAAACGGACCATGATATCCTCCCATATTTTGTAATATTTCGAAGCGAGAAGTTTATATAATAAATAGAAACTTTTATACACATTTAATAAAACGGTAAAACTTACATCCCCTTTCAAGGTCCTTTATATCAAAACCCACTCTATCGTGAGAGAATCTTTATAAACGAGTATTTATAGTTAAATACACATGTAAAAGCCCTATACGATTTAGGACTCTTCAGGAATTAATTGCAATTTGACATTTAATTAATTGAAACTTCTATATGGATGAGTATCTTGCACTAAAATTTGTTAACTAACCATATGAAACTTCACGAATTAAAACAAACTTTAAAGTTACCTTCTTTCTCTATAGAGATGCTACTAAATCTATACTCTGCAATCCAAACATTCAAATTCATATAACCACAATTAACCCAACAAAACCAATAACGTCCCCAACCCACCGAAACACCACACAACCATTCTCCCAAACAACCCCTAACCAATCCCACCAAACAACGCATCCCCATCTTCATCCCAACACCATCCGCGCCCTCTAGCGGCGATCCCTCTCACACATTCACTGCAGCACTGCACCTCACAGCAAATTGCGCCTACAACTCGACCGGAACGTCATATCACATCTCTCCATCGGATTTTCTTTTCTTCTGTCTGTTTTGTCCATCCGTCAGATTGGGATTTTTGTTGTCGTACGATGTCGGGGGTTGTGAAGCCGGTATGGTCGCCGTCGTGCCGCCGTACTCGACGTTGGGTGGACGAGGGGGCGACGAGTGACGAGGATCTGCTCTCGGATGCGGGCATCGATGTGGATGAGTATGAGGTGAGTGGTTCATTGTTCTGTCCCGGGATGGTGTTTTATGGTGTGGGGGATGTTGTTGGGTTGGTAAGGGTTTTGGGATATTTTAAGGTTATTTTTTTAGTAAGGGATTTTTTAATTCTCGGAAGTGTCAGTTACATATGCTTGCTTTTCGTGAGAGACAAAAATGTTTAGGAAATTTGGGTATTTAGGAAGTGTGATCCACTTTATACCCCGCGTGTTTATAAAAAAAATCTGAAATTTATTCTTATTTTATAATCCATCCTTATATTATAACATTTTCTAAAATTACTTTTTTAAATTTTGAAAATTAAACTCCTCATTCGGCTTTTACGAAGAATTTTCGATTAGTACGGTTAAATATTGTTACGGATAAAAATTGTAATGCCTACAATTTTGAGTAACAGATAACAATTTTAAGTGTATTAGGAAGTTCATGTTTCTGAATTAATTCTCTTGAATAGTTATACTGTCATCACAATTTTAAATACAGCATGTACCACCCCAGATATCACTCAAATAACAAGGCGAGTCGAATGAGTTTGCGCTATTTGTTCCGATTTTTCTTTTAGGGAATTAAATTTAATTATTGTAAAGTATGAATGTTTATCACTCAAGGAGAGATTCTTAATGATCCTACAAAATTTAACCGGCAATTGTTTAATGGAGTAGTTGCATATGTGCATCCTTAAAGGTCACTTCCTATGTAAACCGTGTTCTCTACTTTTATTATTATTATTGACACTTTCTATTACTTTAACTTTAAAAAAAAAATTGTATTTTTTTTTAATATTGTAGTTGTTTCCTTTATTTTAAATTGAAACAAATGCAGTATATGTATTGATATCCCCCCACAAGTAGCCCAATAACCTGAAATAAATTGCGTAACATCAATACAGTATCCCGTTTATGACCTGTGCTTTTTATGTCTTTCAATGGTATTGGAAAACTGATTTTTTTTTCATAGAGGTGAGAGGTCTTTGTAAACCTAACAATAGTACCGGGGACTCACAGTGTTATTTATCACTATAATCACCCCCCCCCCCTTTGGCATAAATTTCATCGCACCCTGTTATCGATCTACATACCTTTTGATCGAACGCCATTATGACCGCCGCATCATATTTCACACGACCATGACGTCATTATATAAAGCCTTTTGGAAAATATAATTTGACTGAGGGTATTGATTTAATTTATTATCCTTCTAAAATCTGTGTCTATAATAATGAACTTCATTTACAATGTTTGGCGTTTATCTTAAAACTGACTTTAAAAAAGTTTTTTTTAGCCTTATATCTAAAGTAAAACTATAAAATTCAAGTTTAACATGTTCAAAAACAAAAAGATCTACATATAATTATTTTTACTATTGCCACTGCTATTTACGAAGACAGTCTATATAATTTTATTGTGCTCCATTTTAAAAAGGAATAATTTATATAAAATATCTATTTACTCAAAACGTACGGACACATTTTATATTTGATTTCATTTGAAATATTTCATCAAACGAACCATTTTTTCCATACAGAATCACTAACACAAATAATTACATTTGTTCGAACTTTTAATAACTGCAATTGAATTGTTTTTATAACACTTCCAGTCCTATTCTATCAGCGAATGAACCCTTAAACTAACATTTAGTCTTTCTTTCATACTTACTTACAATGTTTTAATTGAAAAACATTCATCAAAGGAGACACATTCGATCCATTATTAATTTTCAATCCAATTCTTTGGATCGATACCCGAGACCTCCTTTCACGCCGAGTAATCTTCCCAATCCACCAATTACACGCATCCTTCCGAACAAACACATCTCGTCCTGCAAACACTGATCTGAATGAATCAATTGAAGACACACGCTCTTAACTCCAATTAAGTTACACGAACGGAGGAACCTCCGTTGTGGACGGTTGGGTTCTTTGTGTGGAGTAGTTAAACTGTGTTTTGGTTTTTCTTGTCCTAAGGAACCCTTCGTTTAATATTGTCAAGGAATTATTCTTTTTTAAAAAGAAAATTAAAGCAAGAGAGGGGCAATTTTATGTATAAATTGGAAATGAGTTAAGTAACAATTAAAAATTAGTTTATCTTGTATGTATTTATAGAAAAATCGTAGAAAGCGTTGAAATGTTTTTTTTTTTCATAAAGTTATTTGAAGTTAAATAACCCTCTGAGGAAAGATGCAAACGGCAAACCCGTCAGCTGAATGAGTTTATACGTTTGTATTACTCAGAGCGTTATTTAACTTCAAATAGCTATGTTTAAAAGAACGTTTGTTGTCGTAAATGAACACCTGATTATCAGGTTTTCCAGCAACACACACATGATTTAATTTTTTAAAAAAATTTATCTAAATTTTAAAAATTTAAAGTATGAGGAGTCATTATGATCTGCCATGTAAATAAAGTTTTAGAAAATTAAAAGAAATTAAATTTTCAGTTAAAAGTTTACATTTTGCACTCGTGTAGTGAAAACATGTTTACAATTCAGTCAATTTGCTTATCCCTCAGAAGGATAAATAAAAATTACGTTTTCTTTTTCTTGATAAATAACTTCTTTCAGAAATATCACTCAAGTCCCGGAAAATAGTTACCGAAAAATGTCAGAAATGAGATTTTTAAAATAAAAAGATCGACACGGCATAGATGTTCGAAATTATTCTGAATCGGTTATTAGTAGAAGGGCATCTCTTCAATTGTCTATCCTATTGTAGAAAAATATTGAGTATTCGAGTTCTTTAAAATATCGGACCGACTAAACACACACAAAAATAACCGGTGACCAACACCAAACTTCTTCAGCCTCCTTTAATCCGAAGTAAACCCAAGTCAATGCGACGCCCCGTCGTCCGCAAACTAAGACGTCGCTTTTCCCAAATTGGACGACAGATTTAATCCGAAGAGAACGACGTCGATCGCTCCAGGGATGTAATTGATTCCGAATGGAAGGAGAGGCGGCCATATTTGTCTTAGGCTCCAGAAACTCTCTTAAGATCTGATCGAATAGGGGATGAATTCGAGCCAAATTAATTTATCTCTTTCTTTTCGGCTTCTAGGATAATGGTGGAGCTGTTTTAATGGCATAGTGATCATTATTTTGTCGGTGATTTAATGTTTTTCTTATTTGGGGATGTGTTTGGGGCTAATTTTGTTTCGATGAGTGTCATTAAAAGAAAGTTGTTTGGTGTTTGCGTAATACATGTCATTAGTATAAAAAGCTCGAAAAGATTTGGTTTCTTTATCACAGTTTGATTAAAAATAATTATTTTGTTATAAGATTTTAAGATGAATCATATTTTGTTGCATAACACAAAACCATGCTGGTTTGAAAATAAATTTCAATAGATTCTAAATTTTTAGAGTTATTTTCGACTTTATAGCCATACAAGTTTAAGTTATATATTTTTTGATTTTGTCAGCCTAGTATGTAATTAAACCATCATCTATTCTTCCAATATTGACAGTTTAACTCTTCATTTTTTTAAGCAGCTAAGTTAAAATATTAGTTTAATAAAAATGCATACCATAGTGTTCATAGACCATATCTTTCATGGTCTATCTATTTTAATAATATCTAATATCTTTAATGGTCTATCTATTTTAATCTACTGTGGCTCTGCAGCACACGAATTTCTACCGTTGTTTACCAACACAAAATAAACGAACACGATAAACGTAATCAGAACCTTCAACAACATCGATCCTCTTACATTTAATCGGCTAGCCCTGATTAGGAAAGAACTCCAGCAATGTTCCCAAGAACATTCTTTCCCCACCAACATTCTATCCATCTTACACCCCCTCATCCGAACATCAGGACTTGTCTTACGCCAACACTATCCGATGCATTTCTTTTTTCTTTTCTTTCTGTAAGCTAGTGGGGAAAAGGCCGATGTTCATAAAAAGTGTATAAAATGTATCCTTAGACGATTCATATGTCTCTCTCAGTAATAAAACTCATCTCTGCTGATTTTTCATCTGTGAGACTCATTTCGTTATTTATGACAATAATTTGGTTACAAGTTCACGAGGTGTTGTTGTCAGTTGCTTCATCTGTAGCTTGTGCACAATAGTGTCAAGAAACTTTAAAAAAAACCTTACATATTAATTTTCTGTCTAAGTAAAATGAATTCCCTCTTCTGAACTATTTGTTTCACTAACAACGAACGCTTCCACCATTTCATCTGAATGCAGCTTAGTCAAATCTGGCTCTAGCGTTATAAAATAACCTTTATCCGAACGTTAAAGCTTGTCTTACACCAACACCGTCCGATGCATTTAGTGGTTTTTTTTGTTCTTTTGTTTCTGTAAGTTGGTAAGAACAGGGCCAGTGTTCATGAAAAGAGTTTAAGATTATTTCCCTCGAGAGACGATTAGCAGCACTCTCGGAAATATAACTTGTATCTTGTGTGAGCCTTATTTCGTTATTTTCGACTACAGTTTCCTTACAAGATCAGACTCCAGACTATACACCGCACTTTCGGAATTATAACTCATTTTTTGGCGATTCAGCAATCTTTGAGTTTTATTATTGTTATTTTTATTTCTTGCTAGTTAGATAGAAAAAAAACCTTTCAGATATTTGGCGAAATTAGTTCATTCAATTCACATTTAAAGTATCGTATTCAATTACAAACCTGTCGATAAAGCTTTGACTATGGGATTGAAAGATGCCATAATTTTCAATTGAGGCTATTCCATTAACAGAGGAGCTGGCAATGTACAAAAAAAAAAGGAATTAAGAAATTATTTAACTAAATCTTAAAATTAATTGTAAATTAATGTAAAATATTTAATAAATAAGATATCAAGAAATATTTCTATACATAAAGCTATGAAATTCTAAATCCTACAAAAGTGACAAATCTTAATTTAACAATTTGCTAAAATATTTAATCGGAACATTTCCCAAGAAATATTTCCTTTGTTTTAAAAAATGAAAAGTGATAATTCCTTTCCATGAGTGGATTGTGCGGAAAGTGTCAATAAGTTCTTTCTTTTAAAAAACTAATGTAGACTTACGATTTTGAATAACGTTCATCTTGTAAACCATTTGTTTTATTGTCAACGCTTCCACCTCCTCATTCGAACATTGGGAACTCCGCCATCGTTCGATGCATTTCTTTGCTGTTGTGTTAATTTAATTTCATTACCAATCCGAAAAAAGGGAAATGGACATTTATCCCTGTGTCACTTCTCCTAATGTGACTTGTGTGGAGAAGTTGTTACGGAAAACCTCCTATCGACTTTATTAGACATTGGCCCGTTTTCTACTAAGATATCGCTCAAACAAAGCCCCTCTTGTGGTCCATTTGTTCCATCACTAACGCTGTTTGCCTTTAATGTGTATGCATTTTGAATCTTGTAAAAAGATAACGGGTGTCTTTCATCACTATGCAATATTCGCCTCTCATGTCATGGATGTGCATAATTTTGATTGATGTTCTTCTGTTTTGTTAAGAATTTTCAAAGCGATATTAATTAACTTTCTTATTATTCAGTTTTTAGTTTTGAATGAAGTTTGTAATTGCAAATAATAATTATATCGGTTTATTAAGGTTATTATTGCTAGTAATTTCAAATCTTTATTGTCTTTAATTTGATGCTATATTTTTGTTTAAGCAAATTAACTAAATAAGTTTATTTTATAAGTAAAATTTATTTAAAAAACATCCACAATAATTCTAATTTCACATATTTCTGAGTATATCTCAAGTCAAGAGGATATTATAATGGAGCATTGAAAAATAAAAGCAGATTATATCATTTTTTATTCGTTTGCACTCATTTTATATTTAACATAAATTAGTGTGGAAAATGTTTTGGAAAACGTATTTTTTTCATGATAACTTTTGTTATGATTCCATATCTATCTCAATGTTCCATCGTAATTAACGTATGTAATAGTATCCTATAAAAATTCTATACCCAGAAAAAAAATATTTCATTACCCTTAATTAGATTCTAACGACTTTTCGAATAGCGATCCTACGCTTTTAAACTCTAATTCTTGATCGCTAACAATAATTTTAAAATATATATTCTAACTGTAACCAGCCCTGCACATATCCGTTATTTTATGTTTAAAAAATAAGGGAGAGTTTGCCCTGATTTTAACACCAGATTAAAAAGCGAAAAAGTTTTAATGAAACAACTCTAGAGTTCTCGAAGTCATTAACAGCCATATGATTTTCCTTATATCCTCTTTGCAATAAGCACTATTTCGCTGCTTTGTTTGACACAATTGTATCAACTCTAATTTTTCAGTGAAAAATTGTTTTTAGTTCATTTATATGGAAATGGAAGCCTGAAAGATAAGAAGTAATGATTTGTTCGCGCTTACGTATTTTCTATTTCTATCTATCTGAAGTTTGAAGGTCCTTAATTATTTGTAACCAAAAATCGTTTTTCGAAAATCGTTTTATAGTTGATTTTAGAAATCAGATATTCGTTTGTGTGAGTGTGGTAAATAATTCTCATAGTATCGACAAAATGGGGGTAATTTTTTTTATTTAGGTTCGGAAACATTACTGGGACTGCTAAATTGTAGTACCAAAATTTTGTTAATTAAATTTTTTTAACTGCTAAAGTTTCGATCGGTGTTTATAGTATATACCCATCTGTCATTCCGTCAATATGTAGTCTCGTCTCAACTCGTGTAGTGAGTTTCGATACTTGGTCCAAGTGACTAATTTAATTACACATCAGCGCACAAAATAGGCACAATTCGATTCCTAGATAAATAGTGCCAAAAATTGAAAATGAGATGAATTGAAATCATTGAGATGAAATCGTCTTTCTTTTCACAGGCTGTAGTTTTATTGATTAAGTAATTTTTCATCCTAATCTTTCTCTATTTAAATTAGGGGTGAATGTAATACCTCCCATATCAGGTAAAGGTTAATAGTATCATGTGTACTGACACCAGTAATCAATCTCCATTAATTGAATAAAAATAATATTTCTACTAACTTAGTACAAATATTATAATTACATATAATTTTTTACAAAAATATCACTTGCTACTCTTTTAACCTAACCCAGATATTTCTGATTCAACTACGCTAATAACGAAGCAAAACACTGTTACAGAGTGACTTCGGGGACCTTACTTTTTTCCTCAAGTCGGTTCATTAACTTTTTTCGTCTTTGTATTTACAGGCATTTTGCCAACACACTTCTTTGGTTTTTGTAAGCTTTTGTGCCTGAAGGCTGGTCGTATGCAATCAAAATTTTATTTGCTGTTCGGTGGAATTGTTGGATAATTGATAAGGGTTGGATCGAGCAATAAAATTTTAATGCAAGAAATAATATCTTAGAAATATAAACATTAATCTTCTTGATGATTGTAGAGTGCTTTTTATTCTTTGAGAAATATATATATTTTTTGGTTATAATGATTATTTTTTACGTTTCTTTCATAAAGGTCTCTTCGACATTTACCGTGCAAACAGATTTATTTGAATTGCGGTTGGAAGCCCTTTTGAGAGATATTATTATTGATTTTTCCAGCGATTATGTTAAAAGTCTTAAGATTAATTTTTTATGTAAAGTTTTGAGAATAAAACTCATGGTGCTAAAAAAAGAACCTACTCAATTATTGCTCAAATCAAGTAATCCAAACTTTTTTTTAATTAACATTTTTATGTTAGCTGGAACATTTGCATTTTGTAACATCACATTAATAAAAGTTCGGGGTTATTTATTTTTCTATTGGTTTTACTGTAATTTAAGTAATTTTATGTTTTATTCATCAACATCAGAAGACGAAAAAAAATATTGGCGTTAAATTACTTTCTTTTGGAAAGATTGACGACCTAAATAAAAAAAAATATTATTGTATTGCCCCACGTAAAGTCAATTTACTCGTAATGTAATTTTCTTTTCATGAATAATAACTGAAGATGAACTTCCCTTATTGGCTCTTCCACTTCAATCCTGAGTCTTTTTCCCTCTTGTTGTATCCACTCGCGATCTTAAGCGAAATCGCATACACACGTCATGAATAAATAAATCTTATCATTTCACTTCTCATCCCTTGAAAGCCTTCCGCAATAAATCGCGCCCCATATCAATTCAATTTGGGGACTATGCGAGTGTTGCCCAATGTGTCCCTCGAGATTTCGACAAGATTGACCTCCGCCTTGTGCACTTAAATCCTTTATCCATTCCAAAGAGGGAACTAGTAACGGTCAAAAGGGTTTATGTGGAATTTGTTGTGATTTGCTGAAATGAGCGGCTATTTTTCCCGCCAAGGACCTCTTAGAAATCAAGGTCTTGATTTCGGAAGTTGATTATGATGACGATATTTTTTTCCAGAGATAAAATTGGAATTTCTGTGTCAGGCGGACTGTCTACTTCAGCGGAACTCGGAGGAATTTCGATAAGCTTTACGGGTCATGGTTGCTTATTTTCAACTAAACACATTAATTCAAACGCGGAATTTTTTTTATATATACTTTGCATAGTAGTGTTCTTTGTTCGTTGTCCTTATTTTAATGAACGGAATAAAATATGCTTGTTCAGGATCCACAGAGATTTGAAGCGATTGTTATTCATCTGGATTACTTACTGTAAAGAAATGTTCGTGTCTATAAAACACTTTCATGCTTTATTACATAGATGTACAAGACATTCTTATATATTAGGACAATGCTTACAAATGCGTACTCTAATAGCTTAGTACAATGAACCTGTAGTTTTTGCTGAAATATTTTGTTCTTACCCATTTATGTTTTATCCATTTTCTATCCTACTAAATTCCCACTAACCCATTATCCCACAAAGTATGCATAAAAACAATATATGTGTCCGCTTTCTTTTAAATAGTTGGAATTCCATTCATTCCACTAACTTTCATTAAAAAACACACAAAAAAATATTGCTTTTTTAAAAATATATTTCCTAAAATTCCAACAATTCATAACAAATATATCAAAGAGACACTTTCCCATTCCGCTAATTTCCCCTAATCAAGTCTTAATCCCATCGCAATCCCTTCTGTCACTTTGGCTATTCCTCCGCATTCCTTGAGTGCGCGAGATATTGTTCCTGACAGCCTTAATCTCCACGCCATCAGAACCCCCGATGGTTCGTTCTCCCGAAAACCTCAAAGAATGCGCTTCCACTAAAGTATACTTTGCTGTGATTTATACGGTTGGGAAACAGATTTTTTGCCACTTCTCTCTTAACTGCGATAAAGGGCCTTTTATCAGGAAAGTCCCCCACAGTAGTGCCTGCACTTGGCCATGCTAAAATGGTCGAGATACCGTATATACCTCTGCATAGAAAGATATTAGGGAAAATCTGTATTTTATTTTTTATATCTTTAAAATGCAGCGGTTTTCTTTGAATTCCAAAAATTCCCGTTCTTCCCAAACTTAAAAAAATTTCCACCTTTAAGTTAACGTTTTTATTCGGAAATGTTGTTGTTAATGGTATTTACAAAGTAGTCGTTAATGAGTTAAAGTAGCTGGATTTTATGATTAATGTTCGCGTGGACATCTACAGATTTTGCAATGACTGATTGATTAGTTGGTAGATTAATTCGCCAACCAAACATTCGGCCTTCGAAAATGCAGTATCTGTGTCCGCGTGGACAGGGAAAGTGGAATTGAGCTTTAATGGGACGCGGTACCCAAAAAATTAAATCCTGTATTTTTATCGCTAGCATTCAAATAAAACAATTTTTACAAAGAACTAACATTCAATAAACATATACGGAAAAATAATAAATATTGAAACATAAGTTTAAATTTTTTAAAAAAATTTTAACGTTTTTTCAAAATGCTACTCCGCCTACAATTTAAAGAATTTTTTAATGAAATTTTTTGCAAAATGTTCCCACAACATCTATTAATAAAAGTTGGTATGGATATTGAGCTATCAGTTAAACAAGAACGGTTATGTAGCTTTAAAAATGGCCAAAAAATAAGCTTTTTGTGATTTTTCAACCTCATCATTTAAAAAAAAAACTATTAAAACTAGACCTTATCCCATACCAACTTTTGTCAATCGTATATGTCTCAACACAAGAAAAAAAAATTGGAGCTCTACATTAATTTACCTAAAAGCCTTAGGGTTCACAGCTGAAAAAATTAAAAATTGAAAAACTCAACATAAAATTTCCAAAACCATTTTACCAAACCACTATATCATTTTCAATAAACATTCACCATTATAAAGGATTCCTTCTTTTTTTGCAATATCCTTAGCTCACAGCATTCGAGCATGTTAATTATTATTAATTATTATTTTCTGGGTCTATCTTATTATTAATTATTATTTTCTGGGTCTATCTTATTATTAATTATTATTTTCTGGGCAACCCTAAATTTTGGGTGCCGCGTCCCCTAAGGGCTAACTGATTGTATGTAAAATTGTTTGCAATATATAGTTTTATGGAAAAAGTAATACATTTTAATAGTAATGATTATTAATTTTTCTTGGGAGTTGACCAGTTATTTCATTTGAAATTGAGCCTTTTCATAACAAAGTCAAACGTAAGTCGTAACAAACTATTTGAAATTTTTGATTATTATTTTTAACTTGATACCGCGTAAGCAGTCTTTTTGACGTTGCACTTCGAGCGGAAAAGTTATGTGAACTTCTTCCAAACTCGATGATTTCGATTTATACTAAATTAAGAAAAATGAATAGTTTATAATTAAAAAAAATAACTGAAAAAGTACTTAAACAAATTACAGCAAGTTTTCTTAAAAGAGCAGAAACGTTACCTTCACCAGGAGCAATGCGGGTCTTGAAGTGGTGGCGTAAAAAATCAGATCGGAGTGAAGTATTTTGATTGGAGTTAAAAAGTATTTGTACTTCTTGAAAATATTTCAGGCGTATTTTTATTTTGAAATTGATACTTGATACCTTGTTGAGTCTACATACTTTTTGCAGTGTCCCATGAACTACTTAAACGTGTTTTTTTCTTCAAAATATGCAGTCAAAATTGTTTTGGTTGCATACATAAAATAATTTGTTTTAAAATTATATTTTGCCGTATCTGTATGATGAATTAAATATTTCCCTTTAGGATGCTCTGGTGCATAATTTAAAAATATCTTGTTAACTATTTTTCCCTGATAACTATTATTTCTATGGTATTATAACAGTGCAATTTTATTTTCTTGAGAAAGTGGGGGTTATGACTTTTTAGTCGCAAAAACGTTATGTTATAGCTTGCGAAACTTAGAATATGAAAGAAGATCGAAAGTATTAACTGACACGATAAAAATAATTATTATAACAAAACTCATTTCATTGATAACAACTGCTAAAAAGAAGGATAAAAGAAACTGTTTAACATAGTTATTTATTTCGTAATGAATACTTAAATTCTTTCATATTGTGCAAAAAATCTATAAACAATCGCTTCAAGTCTTTAAAAATATATATTTGAATTCAGTGGTTTTTTATTTAAATTTTCCTGTAGAGTTAACACTTTTCAACTATCGGTAAGCCTCAGGTAATGAAAAAATAAAGGGAGATTTTAAGGTTCATTTTTTTGTTGTTACTTTTCCTTTTGCTAAAACACAAAAACATTTATTTTGATCGAATTACATTGCTTGAGTATTCATGGAGAAGTTTGTTTTATGTATTGCCTGAAGTCACTCTTTAAGATTCATTATTTTGTAAAAAAAAAAATGAAAAATCCATCAGAATAAAAGTGGTGTTTTAAAGTTTATTTTATTGCATGATTATTATTTTCACTGTTAAAGTTTGACTTGATTTAAATGCCTTAGAGCGAAAATTTAATGTTTTCAAAAACTGTTTTATTATCGGTAAAGGAAACTTTTGATTTTTAAATGGCTTGATTTATTGTTTTTATGTATTTTACATTTTTTAATTACAATTATTTCTATTCAATTTATCTATTCACATCTATTTATGCAAATGAAAATACTCTCAAGAAACAAATGATGACTAAAGAACTGAATCATTCAATGTTGTGCTTCTTTATTTTTAAATTTTTCGCAATTAACGTGTTCGTAGTTTTGAAGATTAAAAGAAATACATTTAAATACTCATTGAAACTTAAAATTGAGAAATATGAATATGAAGAAAGATAGAAAATACTAAAATTCTGAAAAGTAATTAGTTAAACAAAACTCATTTTTTAGAATGTTTTTGTTAGAAATACGACGGTTTTCATAGAAATGTTTTAATGCATTTAAATTGCGAATATTTTATTTATTTTTAGTCTCTTGTGTCATAATTTTGTTTAGTATAATTAGTCTTAAAAAAATTTTTGACCTACGTATGAAAAATAATATTTAGTCATTGCTTATTATTTTTAATAATTATATTATTATATAAAACGTGCATAATTATTTTACGAATGAATTGAAATGCACTGGGTTAGACAATAAAAGTGTTTTCAAAAATGTTCGTTGAAAAGTGTTATAGAAATAGAATATTGTCACTTCTTAATTTTATTTACGTATCATATATAAAATATGCTCAATTATATATTTTTACTAATGCTAAAAGCAATGTTCATGAGTTTGTGTGAAAATAAACTCTATTTTACGATGATTGGACTACTGTTCTAAAAAAATATTTTGTGAGCTTTTGGGACCACCATGCTTATTTTTTATATGAACTGTAGCAATATTTCTTCCAGACCTCACCTATGCCAGAAATGAATTATGAAACAAGCCAAAAGAATATAAATCGCTCCAGGAAACACCTATCTTTATGATTTCTGTCTTTCTTACCAGTAATTCTTTTTGCGCAGAGCATTTCTTTATTTTCAAAAGCGATACGGGTTGAGGTTATCTATTCCATTTTGGGGGTGGGATAACCGTTATAAAGCCATTAGGATGAATGATAGCCTACAATGGCTGTATATGGGAAATCCGTGTGTCTCGTCAAACTCTCTTTTTAAGGTGGCTTCTATTTATTTTTTTGTGGGTGCATAATCCCATTCCTGGAATATTTCCGAAGATATTTTTCTTTTGTCCAAACCTCCCCGCAACTCTGTCTCCGTCGATCCCTTTTAAGAAAATAAAGAATCTTGGATTTTCTTTTGGATTACAAATATTGATTTTCCCCCTTACTGAGAAATAAAATATTAGCTTTGTCTGTTTTTTCATTCATTTCGCCGTGTGTATGCATTGTTTTTAGGATCAGGTCTTGATGGAAAATCTTATTATTCTTAAGCTGGCTGGTGTCTTCTTCATATCGTTAACAATTGAAAAGATCCTTATAAAAAAATACCACTGACCTATATATTTGTCGTATTTAAATGTATTTCTTTTAGTCATAGTCATTAAAAATAAATATGGGTTTTATTTTGCTAATACGATTTTTAAGCTTATTATAATCGAGAAGTCGAAAAACGATTTAAAAAAATAATTTTCATTAATTATTATTTTTAGTGAAAGTTTGCACTAACTTTTTTTCTTTTAAAAAAAGTTATCGTCCTTTTGAACAGAGGGAATGTCTGATTGTTGAAGATGAAGGCAGCCTCATTTTCTCATTTTAACGGGACCGGGCCCTTTTATGAGGTGACAGATGTCTTTTCTGCCGCGGGCAGAGGAAAACTACAGTAACCCCAACAATGAATTGAACCATTTTTATTCTTAAATAATCAGTCTTCTAGTAGACTTTCTAACAGGTTAAAGTTATTTATTGCTTACAACTTTGGTCCAAGTCATTAGCCTAGATACTGCAGTTTATCTGCCCCCGGCAGTTTTAACTGAACTTTCCATTAAAAACGGACTATTATTTTAGAGAAACCAAAATCATCTATTGTTTTCAACTTTAACCGGTGATCTTCTTTCATCAGACAGATGGTAAATCCACAGTGTTATCGGTAGTGCCAGCCTCAGTTTAGTCTTTATCAGTACGTGAAAGCTGTGTCTGGCAATGAACCCGACTACCCTTTTGCAACCCTTGTTTCTTACCCCATCCATCCACGCGAGGTCAAAATGGTCGAGGGTTGAGACCACAAGAAGTCTGGACCCAGATATGGGCGAGCCGCCTTTTCTTTTGGACGCCCCTTTGATTTCATTTTTTTTATATATAAGAGAAGAGATATGAGCATCTAGATTAACATCTGGTGACCTCCAGCCGAGAGGACCCAAATGAAGATTATTAATAGCACACACGAGAGCCGTTTTTTTTGCGACTCTGTATACTCGACAGAAGAAAAAATACCCCTTGATGGAAAGAAGTTAATACATTCAATGTGAAGTTTTCTAGAAGGAATGTGGATTTGGTTTCGTACTCCGGCAAGAATTTTACTTTCTTCAATTCATGAACGGGGTGTTTCCGTTTTTTGAAAAATATCCTCTTTTTTTCCCTCCTTTTTCAAAGGGAAAATATTCGTTGAAGAATGAAGAAAATTTCGTCTTCTTCCTACTCCTCTTCTGAAAAGTTTTGGAAAGAATTGAAGGATAAATAATGGTTTCTAGGTACCGAAGTTATTTGTTTAAAAATTAAGAATAATTTATTGTGTAAAATGAGTTTAACTGTTTACGTATTACTCAGGCATGAAAGTTTTCCGCCTTTCGGCGGAAATCCGCCTTTTTTAATCTCATTTTGGCTGATCCTGAGATCGATGCAAAACCGTTGAGAAATTGTGACCCTTATATATGGGGGGGGGGGGGGGTGTCTAAGATCAAACAAGGCGAGACAAAACAAAACACTACGAGACGTCAATGTTTGGTTGACTGATCCGTCTTGAACTATAAAAATAACGGAATCTATATCTATTGCCATTTCGCCGCAAATAATCGAGCAAATATTACGAGGCATCGAGGTCTGGTTTGGTTTACTGATCCTTGAACTATAAAAATAAGACTCCGATTTTACCTAAAAATAAGCACAAATTACGAGGTGTTGAAGTTTGATTGGTAAGTCTGTTTGAACTAAAAGTCACTACTAGTGCGATTTCCCTGCGAACTAGTAAATATTACGATTCGTATAAGTTTATTTGGTTCAATGATCCGTCTTGAACCAAAACTATATTGTAAAAATAACTAGACGTAACTGCAATTATGCTAAGAATTGGAAAATATTGAAAATGCGATCATCGTAACACGTCTCTGAATAAACTCAGTTACGATCTCATTTAATTTGAGTTCGAAATATTATTATTTTTTCTTATAAAAAACATCGGCTTCCATCGGTATACCGATATTTTTAAAAGCCGATAAACCGATTTCTCACTAAGTTAACTTCGGAGTCCGATGGCTACATTTTTGAACAAATGGTGCATTTTTGAAACCAGGGTCCGATTAAAGCGGTATTACATCGCAATTTGCGATGCAAATTCACTGAAACAGCGATACAAATAGTCCACCGATTCGCTAGAATTGCGATGCATTTTTTTTTATAGCGTTTACTTTTTCTTTGCGCCGTAATTAGGTGAAACTAAACTTAAATTTTAATAAACAATAAGTTCAAATAACAGATTCTTATAATGAAGATACAAATTTTAATTAAAATGTGAAGATGAATTAAGATTAGATTACACTAAGTTTTCTTTAAATCTCGGCGAGCCATTGCAATCTCCCATTAGAAGAGGAGTCAGATAAAGCTTCCGGATTTACTTATTTTGCTGCCTAGTAATTTTCACCTACCGATGGCGTCACATTGCATCAGAATGATTGACAGTTCTCTGGCTCTGTTCGATCGGAAGAGTGTCTCGTTACTTTTGTAGCTCCAGTTTAGGCCAAGTCGAGCAACCAGAATATTTTCTTCTGATCAAGTGTCTGACTCAGTGTCCGTGAGTCGTGATCACAGGAACGGCTCTAATTAAAAAATACTTTTTGTTTACGTTTGAACTTTTTTCTACTTCGGCCTATACTGTGGTTTCTGATTTTAGACAATTTTTATTTTTAAAAGAAATGGAGTGTCCACTTATAGAAGCTTTATATATTCAGGTTTGATAGTGAATTGCGAGTCCTTGAATTTTTTTTTTTGGGAAAGTGTTTGAATTTTTTTTTCTAACTTTGTATGAACCATGTTAATAAGGATATGTATTGAAAGACCAAAAGTTGGGGATTTCAATCCCAAAGAGGTAGTCAAGAATTTTTTTGAAAGTTTTGAATTTTTTTTTATAAATAGGACCCTGCTTGCAACGTAATGGGATGATCTAAACTCTTAAATGGTAATTGTGTTATGATTTTACATTTATCTAGTAAGAGTAATTCATTAGTTATCAGATTTTTTTTATTAAATATGATTTAATATGGCATCGATATACTGTTTTAAAGTAAAACTAAATTACATTATTTAAGCATTATTTTCTATGTGTGTATTTTATGGGAACTAATATAACTAAATTTCTAATTGGTTTTACGTCGTTACGCGGATAGTGCAAAAAAATTGAATTCAGTGTTCAGCCTTTTTGATTAGTTTGTACTTTCATGCCTGATTACTTGAAAAGAGTTTTCTCTTGAAAAATTTATTCTTCAAACCAACTATTTTTTAAAAGTGTACTTAATTAAGTTTTATTATGTATTTAAAAATTTTATATTTAAATCAAGTTTGTTAACGAAGACACAATAAAAAACCGTTTATTATCATTACATTGTTTATGATGTATATGTAAAAAGAGGTTTGGCCTTGCTATTAAACTATCATTAAACGCTCTTTCGCGACTTTAATTATAATTATAGCAAAATAACTAGGAATGAATTCAAAATTTGAGTAGGTAAAGAAATATTGTCTGGTTTCTTTAATTACAAAAATAACGGTTGTGCGGTTGTACTACAGCAAGGAAGATTTCTGATTAAATGGCCAACATTTTATTCTAGCTTCTTTATCCTACGAAATAAATTCACGGTTAAGAAAAATGTACTCGAAGCTTAACAAATAAAAATATTATATTTAAATAGTTGAGACATTTTTAGTTCAAGAGAGAAAAAAAAAGACGCATTTCAATAATTGTGAGATTTTTATCTCCAGATAGCTTCTAGTTTCCTCGAGAATACCTACATAATAATCTGATCAATTAAACCGTGGTCAAACACGGCGTCGTAAAATCTGTGTCTTTGAATGCATCCTTAGTCACTCGACAGCCGCCATCCTCAATGCTCCACCCCCACCTCGAATGACAGATTCTGGCGCCACAATCATCATCCCGAGTCCTCTTCGCCATTTTTTTTTTATCCTCCCGGGAATATATATATTTATTCGTAATTTTTTTTGGTGTGCCCCATACGCCTTCGCGCCAAGCTAGCACGGCAACGCCCTAACATGCCCTTTTTTACCCCCCTTCCCCCAATGTTTTGATTTCAGAGTGTTACATCAGTCAGTTTCTGTGGTTTACAGATGTGACCCTGGCGACGTCGTCTTTACTTGAACATCTGAGATGTGTTTGAATAAGCTTGGTGCTTGGATGCATTGTTGTCCTTGAGATATTTCGCAAAAAGTTTCGTATAGTGCAAAATGACGAAAAGTTGTAGTTTTTTTTTAATATTTACATTTAATTTTAAACGTTATATTTACGTAAGTGTAATTGCCTATATTTATTTTCTACGAGTATATAACTATCGTCGAAGAAACTACCACTTTCTTATAAATCGGATTGTTTTCGTGCATTTCTTCTATGTCAATGTGCATATGCATCTTTTAGTGGCAACAGAAATTTGAATGAAAATGAATTCTTTATCAAGCCTTAATTGGTTAATCAATGACATGTGGGAACAGAAGACCAATCGGAGCTCCGATTAAAGGAAGAGCAGAACCATGGAAAGAAATACATCAACTTAAAACAACCCATTTTAATTTAAACGTCTTAAAAAATTCACGTACAAAGTTCAATTGTATAAGTGCGGCTCAAAATTTAGCAATAAGAACAATTCGATTTGGGTATCTATAAAACATATTATGCTCCTTCATTTGAACTCATATTTGTGTGCTCGGCGAACTACTCTAACGTGACAAATTTTTAATAAAATCTTACACCTTATCCACTAAAACTTAAATCAAAGTTTATGAGATACATATCTTTCATTATACCAAGTTTCACCTGTAATTCCAAAATTTTATGAGTGAACACAACCTCGACCATTCGTTATCGTAGGAAAGCAGCAATTCATTTTCCGTTATTTCATGCAAATTAACCCCAATTTGAAAAGCCGACTTCCTCGCTATTAAGTCTCTGTCGCCATGGCTACGAGAAAGTTCATCCGCTTGGTTTAAGGTATCATTATTTTCTAATTAAATCCCTGCATAGGGCATACACCCACTAAGCTCTAATAATAAGGCTGTAGTTTCCGCATGAACATTTCTGCACACAGCTTATTTACAGTTAAAATATCCTAGAATATAATAGCACCTAATATACAATTAAACTGAAAGGACAACCAACTCAAACTTTAATTGCTTACATTCTAATAACTAATAAAATATAATTATGTGTAATAAAAATTATTATAAAGAAGAATATTTTAGTTATTTTAATTATATTTTATCTATGAAATGAAGACATCAACTATAGAAGCTTTAAGAAGTTAAGTAAAAAGTACTAGAGTTTTTTTTTATGTTTTGAAACCTGTTCCTCAGTAGAAATATTATCTTTTTCTGTGTTACAACATTGGAGAAATGTCTTCTTTTCTATAAGCTAAAGAAATGAAATTTTTGTTTAAAAATAATACGCAAAACAAGTTAAAATACGATATATGATATTAGTTCTGACCAATACATTCCTCTTCATTCAGTTTATTTTCTGAATTCATAAAAAATCGTAAGAAAATTCGTACTTTTATTCGAGATTCATTTTGAATCTGCATATTCAATTGATTTTTTCATTCAGTCGAAAACTTTAATTACCGAAAAATGGGATTTGCATCAGCTTATCAGATTTAAATCAATATATCGATTTTTAGATTTCATTTTCTTTGGCACATGTCACTCACGTAAAAAAAAGATTTTTTTCTTGAGGAATCTATATAGTACACCGTAGCTCAACTGCGCTCAATCGATGCGTGTAATATTCGCTCAATTTCTTCTTTGACGCTGAGATTTTTTTTCTTACCTAACACCTGCCTTCCCCCACCGTCTCTTTTATAAACGAATTTGTGAAAATGCCTGTGCCCTGAAGCGTAAAAAACTTTGATTGAAAAAATCAGGAGCGCTTTCATGCATTAAAGTCCTGTCCTTTCGATTTTGATTTATTTTTTCGTGATATTTTTTCCGATATTCGCTTTTCACGTGTTCAGAGTGATATGCCAGTAAAGGACCAATACCTTATTTTCAAACTGCTTTTTTTTATTTAAAACTTTTTTTAAAGTTTAAACTGCAAATTTTTCAAGTTATCTGAAGTACATGTATGTATGTTTTTTTTTATAAAAATAAAAGGGTTTGAAAATGTTACTATAGATGCTTGGATTTTTATTTATTCGGTAACAACGTTTAATAAATAATCTGCTTGTTATCCTTACTTGTTTGAAAGGAATAGTGGACAATTAAAGAACAGCTTTTGATAAAAATTCCCAAAAGAACAAAGTTTGATTACTGTGACACTCTCTCTTTATGTAGAACTAAATATATTTTACATCGTTTTATATATCTATTAAACTTCGCTGATTTGGGGGGGAATACGTTTTAGTTGATAGCCTAAACGCACTTTTCGTGCATGTTTCAATTTTTATCGTATGCAAATTTAAATTCTTAGTACTTTGCATACTTTTTCTTTGACAATTTCTAAAAAATATATTCGTCTCAATGAAAGGACGTGCCCAATAAAATGTACAATATAATAAATTCGAAAAAAATTTGATTTAGTTCAAAACTTGATACCTTTGACAAAGCTACTTTTCCTAAATCAACCTTGGATCATATTACCACCATGTAAGATAACCGTTCAATATCCGGTCTTCAAATAGCCATTCCCGTTCCCCAAATAGCATCTGAATCGAGTGCCATCGCTGATGAAACTCCCATAGCATCTCACGATCTTCCGTCGATACGGCATCGCCATAGTAACTTTTATGTAGAAATAAATACAATTTACATATATTAATATAAGGAATTAGTTTAGTTTAGGGCTTTAAAGCTCTTTATACGCATCTAGGAATTTTTATAGGATGCTAAAATTAAATTCTGATGTTGAATACTTATTCCTTGAAACTTTCTAAAAAATACATTAGCCCAAATAAATTGTTTGCCATTGTCTTTCTTTTCTATCATTTTTTTTCTTATTGTAAATTCGAGAAAAATTTATCAAGTTCAAACTTGATGCTTACAATGCTACTTTTCCAAAATCAAGCTTGGTTCATATCACCATTATGAAGGACCAACATAGTGGAGATATGATCCACGATTTAGGATAACCGTTCAATATCCGGTCTTGAAATAGCCATTCCCATTCCCCAAATAGCATATGAATCGAGTGCCATCTCACGATCTTCCGTCGATATGGCATCGCCATAGTAACTTGATGTCAACCGTGTAACAAGCCCCTATGGCCGTGCACAAATTACTGAGCCGAAGTTACGAGCTAGTATAAACTTCGTCGAAAGTGGTTGGTTGACACCCATTTTAGACACCAGGAATGCCATGTTTCGGTGGAGACCAGGCATCTGTAGTTACAGAATGTTGTTTGTAATAGTTCGGTTAGTTTTTAATTAATTGTGTGAGAGATTGACTTTTTAATTTTTTTTTAATTAAGTTAATCTGGTATTTGAAAATATAAATATAAAATGACGTATTTTAAGCTAAAATAGTTACTTAACTCTTTTTAAATAAGTCAAAGTTGTTACTTCATAATAAATAAGTAAAAAAAATCAATTATCATTTTTATTGTAAGAGCGAAACAAATAAAAATTTGAGAAGTTTTCAATATTATTATTTTATTTTTTCTATAGAAGTTAGAATTCATGTCCTTTAAAATAAATAAATTTTTATGACTTTATATCAATCGACAATTGTTTAATTAATTTAAATTTTGATTGTAACCTACATATTTTTAATGTATGATTAAAAAAAATTCAGTTAGACATATTATGTTTAAGAAATTTACCTTACGTTAATTATAAGTTTGCAATATATCGCATGAAATTAATTAAAAATACTTTTAAAAAAAAAGACTTTCGTTCAGCAGATCTCTTAACCCCAATTTGTCAATCTTAAATAATTATTCTAACATTTAAGCTTCCGTGTTTACTGTGTAATCATCCCATCTTGTCAGGAAAGTATACATTTAGAGTGTAGATTATATGTTACTTAACTTTTACTTCCATCAGATACTTTCCATGACACTGTATCATTAAATCCACTCTCTTTGTAATGGATTGGGCTCTCTCTTTAAGTATACAATGCAAAAAGAAGGGGGAAATATAGAAATCGTACCCATTCAATGGTGTTTCTATTAGTTCGGCGTTTTTGCAATCAGTCAAGTTAGGATGGATGTTAAAGATATCATAAATTTTTTTTTAGCGTGGTCTTTAAAATCAAACGGAGAAGGCTGCTTTAATAACTGCTAAAAATGTGCTATTTTGTTAATTAGTAAATTCCGGGAAATCAAATATATATTTTCTAATTCGAAAATACTTTTTGTAATTTATTATTTAATAATTACGAAGGTTTTATACAGTAAAGTTTAATTGTGTACTAGGTAATGTAAACTCTATTGTGCTAAATAAATTTGCATCATTTGGTGTTTATAAATGCGTCATAGTCTCTCTAATCAAAAATTGTTGAGAAATATGAATAATATTCAAATAGTGGTTAAAAATTTTATATGCCGTATGATCTATTTATCTTCTGGTGGATATTACTAAGTGTCGTGTCTGCAATTTAAATTTAGAAACAATAACCTAACGTAATAGACCAACGTTTGGGCAAATGCTGTCTAAAAAGAACCCTAATTTTATATCTACTCCGACCCCCAGGGGGATCAAGTAGGGATCTTTTATTAATCCCCCCTCGAAATCCCAGAGCTTGCCCGGACAAATAATAATAATTGGAGAAAAGCCGATGCTGCCGCCCGTATTTGTGTTCGAGCTCACGGGCCTAAAGTTCTGGTAAAAGATGGCTGAATATGTATTGTGCTCACTGATAAAGGACGGGCTGCCTTTGAGGGAGTTTATTATTATTTTGGGAGAGCTTTGAGGAAGATTATTGCTGGACTTAGAATGGATTTTGTAGACCAAAGTCTTGATAGGAAGTTTATTATGGAAGGAAACGCGAGGATGCTTATTTCCCCAAAAAGGATTGTCGTAGAAAAGATTATTCTGGATGGAATTGCCGCATTTTGTATGCGGTTTAATTCTGTTGGCGCCTCCGGCGTAATTGAAACCTATCAAGTGCAGCTTGGAGAAATTTCAGCTGGATTGCCAAAACCATGTGGTGTTAATTTTATGGTAATAACTATTGAAATGTGTAAGAAAACTTCAAAATAAATGGATGATTATTGAAATGTTAAGTAAACCTTAAAATAAATATATATGATATGTAAAATTTATTTCGTTATTAAATAAACCCTTAAATATTTTTCTGTCTCAAAATTTCATGAGACCAGACAAGTAAAGGTTTTTCGATTTATTAAATGCATGTTGAAGTTAAAAAAATATTTTATTTGTGAATAAATTTTTTTCTTTTTTTAAGGAGTTTTAATTACTCTTTCTGTCGCCCTTTTGACTTTAATCACGGCTTACTCAATTTTAGGGCCAGAGAAGCGAAACGTGTTTTGATTTGTTCATTAGAATTTTTAGCAGACCCATGAGTTAAAAAAAATATCTAGATAATATAATTTACAGAGAAAGACTTTTCGATTATAAAACCTCTTTTTAAATAAACTTTGTCGCTTTGTCCCAACTTTTCGCAATTGTTATTAACTGAGTGCATCATTTGTTGTTTGCGATTCAATTTTTCACAATTTAGATAATTTCTCTCATTAACTAAAAGGACATTTCTTCTGTATTTCTAAACTTTCTTTTCTTTTTCGAATTTCATTTCCAACTGGTTTTATTTTCTTTTTAATTAGCTAGTGATTTATGCATGTATTTACGAAAAATGCATTAACCCCTTACTTGTTTTCAAGTATGAGAAATCAATATTCCACTTTGCTGATGTAATTACGCTTTGCGATTTTTAAAAACTACAAGCGACGGGAACTTGTTTAAAATTAGTGAATCATTTATCAGAACTTCTGCAGTTTATTTATTAGTAGTTTGAAAAGAATGTTCGAATTCCAATCGTGGGTGCTCGAAAAAAGAATACTTTGACCCAAACCGCAGACGATAAGGGTATTTTTAGCTGCAAACTTTGTTTTCACCGCTCTCCCTGTTTCCTGTATTGGAAAAATTCAATCATAACAGCGTTCCTTGAACATGTTCGGAAAAATAGAACCGTTAGTAACAAGGGATGCGAGTTGTACGCTTTATTTTAAGAGCATTTGTTCTTTATAGCTGTTTTTTACATGTTCTTGTTAACATCCTATTCATAACTTAGTAGTATACTTACAAAAAGCTTCGCGTTTGTTTTCTTCCAAAATATGATAAATTTGAGAAAACAAATTATTAAAAATCCAGATATTTTTAGCCATTAAATGATTATTTATTATAAGTAAAATGATTTAGTTAAGTCCTCTGAAAGATTACTTTGAAATGGATTCTGAGAAGTTGTAAATTGAGGAAAACCAAATGAGGATATTCGTATCAGTATCACAAAAGATTGATGCTACAAAAACACCATATGCTCTATCACATGTACATTTTCCTTTTCCTTCACGAACAATTATTATACTTATTTATAACTTCATATTTTAATTAGAAAACCTTCAGGCTGAACTATATATTATTCGAATAATGGCTGTAAAACTGCAAAACTAAGTAGATATTTACCCCAGGTAAACAATGAACTGCGTTTCTAAGCTGGTGAGTGACATTATCGACTGCTATTTAAATTGTTTATCACAAACTAAACTTTGATAAAATTAAATTTGCTCCTTAAAACTATCTTCAGCTTGAAAAAACAAAAATTATTACATACTTAATGAGTTTAATCGCTGTTTTCAGAACGAACAAGCAAACAATCATATAGGGATTGTTAATATTTATCCAAGTGTGTAATTTAAAGGTAAAAAAATAATACTTTTGTATTTAGCGTTAAGAAAACTACTAACTGTGTAATAATTTTAAAATATGTATCTCTTATCTATAAAAGGGGACGAATACCCTGTCAGTAAGTTATGTACTGAGTCCTGATCGTTACAATTAGGTCTAGTCTATCAGGTGTCGGCCTCGTCTCTAATATAAATCGTATTTCAAAATTCAAAGGCTCCAATAGCTCATATGCAGCTTTTTGTATTTTAATTGCCTATAAACAGATATCAAGAACACAAAGTTTCTTCGTTTCCCTCCACCTCCATTAGCAACTCTGTTGCAACAAAGTAGCGGGGATAGGGCGGAAGCTTAAATGACGTCACCTGCCCGGGGTCCGGCACGCGTCAGGCGCGTGACTCCGCACCCTCTGCCCATGTTTATTTTATTTTTATATCTGGTTTCGCGGGTCTTTCTGAGATATGACATCTTCCTTCTCCGGGCGTCTCCTTAGATTTAGAGAAAGATTTTTAGTCCAGATTGTAGAGATAGATCTTTTAAAGATCTTCATCTTATGGTAGAAAATAATGTTTTGCTGATTTTTTGTTCGGATCGAATTTTTCTGAAAGGAAATTCGCTTTAAATGGTTTATATTTGAAAGTTATGGATTAAGTAAAAGTTTATATAAAAGAGAAAGAAATAGCTTCGTATTTTTTTTATCTTTAGGGAAAAGGTACGGCTTTCAACCAACAGGCATATTTTAGTGGCGCTTTTTTCCAAACTTCTATCTACTCTTTTCTCCCCCATGATTAAATCCAAAATCCGGCGCCTATGTACTCTAGATTTAAAACTTTATACAATGGCTTGCATAAAAATTGGAGAATAACAGATTATCGAAGCTTATTTATGCAATTCTAAGTGCTTTGCGATGTCTATCAGTTTAAACTTTATTTACCTAGTCTACTTCTAAGCCCAGATACAAATTTTAATTTTAATTTAATCTTGCAACAAAAAACTAAAATTGTTTTTAATTATTGTAATCCGCTTTTTTCTTTTCTAATCATAGTGTATACTATACATACTATTAAATTTACAGATACTTTTAAGTTTAATTTTTAATATAAACAGTTAATTTAATTTTAATTTCAAATCCGCTCGCTATCTCTTTAAACTTGCCGACGTTAGTTAATTGCTTTTGGATGAAGTTCGTGTGGGTTCTTTTTGTCAGGGAAGAGTCTTATTTCTGTCGTGGCAGTTCAAAGGTTTTTGTTTATTTTGCTCGTATATTTCGAGAAATCTTTCCCGGCACCTTTTTTCGATCGATTTTGTTGACGTGGATTGATCCGTGAACTTTGAAATGTTGGTGGAATAGAATTTGAATTTATCAAATGGTTTAGAATTTTTTCGTTTATTTTTTTAAATACATTTTTGAAGTTGAAGGGTCTAGCTTGCAGCTTTTATTTGCTTAGAACAATTCCTTCAAGTAAAAGTAATCGATATCTTTATTTTGTAATAAACAAATAAAAATATAGTAAAGTGTGGATTTAATACACTGAAGAGCCAAAATAACTGGTATAGGCATACATCTGCGAATAAAGGTGTATGAAACCAATCGAAGTTCATCGGTATGTTCAGCAACGTCTATGTGCTGCTATCATGACAGGTTGTGAAAATTGAAAATATTTTGAAAGTATCGGGGGTTGAGAAATGGAATTCCATATTCATGTATCTCCGAGGTGGAGATGAATTTTGGATTTTCACTTACGACAATTTCACGAGTGTACCATGAATATCGATAACCCAGTAAAACATCAAATCTACGACATAGCTTTGACCTTAAAAACATCGTGCAAAGCCGGGTCCATTGACAACTGATCATTAAATGTGATAAACGTCTATGTCGTACAAGTGTCGACTTGTTAACCATTTAATGAATATTCACCGATATGGGCTTCTGGAGCCGTATATATCACGTATCCGCAATATATATCATGTTTAATGATTTTCGTCCGTCGTCGGTGATCCGTTTTTGCATGATCTTTTTTAGGCCGCAGCTGTTTCGTAGTTTTAATGTTTTACTGGATTATCGATATTCATGGTACACTCGTGAAATTGTCGTAAGTGAAAATCCAAAATTCATCTCCACCTCGGTGATGCATGGATATGGAATTCCATTTCTCAACCCCCGATACTTTCAAAATCCCTTCAATTTTCATAACCTGTCATGATAGCAGCACATAGACGCTGCTGAACATAGCGACGAACTTTGATTGGTTTTATACACCTTTATTCGCAGATGTATGCCTATACCAGTTATTTTGGCTCTTCAGTGTATAATAATGATAAATTTATATCCAGTTTTATATTCTCGTAGTTTCATGAAATTATCAACATGAAGGTTTCATGATTTTATGTTTACTTTTTATTACCAACTTCATCATTTGGTGATTTTGCTTTGTAATACAATATACAATACTATTAAGTTTATTAGACTATGCTGAAAATAATTAAAGAGTGTAAAACGTATATAATTTAACATTGTAAGTAAAGCTAACTTTTCTTGAAAAATTTAAGTTTTATATTAAAACTGGACAAAGTTAATTTGACTACAAATAATTAAGTTCCTTTATTAAGAATTCTACCTAACTTCTCAGTTTTTAAATGTTAATATTAATAATTTACTATACGGCCCATCCAAGTAAGGGGATTTACGCATCTCTGGAGCATTAATACTTAACTTTGCAGAACAGTTCACGCTTTTTTATGGCTGTTGACAAAATAAATACTTCTCTCCAAATCGCCCTCAAGTAACATTTAAAGCAAATGTGACGTCGGGTACAATGCCAACCCTGTACCGTAACATCATACAGTAAACACATTTTTACCCCATTTCACGCTTCATTGGAACTTACGGAGGCCTTGTCGAGGGAGCGACGGGGGCTATTTTTGTGTGGCCCTCAATTTGGGGACATTTTAATGGCTGCGACGTCTGCTTGTTAACGGGGGCTGAGATACAAAAATAGGGACCTTTTAGCAAAGGAAATAACATCGCCCTCCTAGTACTCATAACGCCTCATAATGCATTGACTCACTTTGATAAAGATGTAACTGTATACTCTCGGAAACAAAAGTCAAACTTTTGAGGGTTCTTCAACCGTCAAACAAATTTTGTGAATTTGCTGTTTGACGGTTCTTTCCTCGCGATGTCACCCGACTTTAATAATGTACATTCTCTAGACACAATTTACCTTAGTTTGGCGAAAGGTTTACTCGGAGCATTTTTCTCGATATAATTTAAGTTTTATAATAATAAGTGAAATTTGAGCATCCGTTTCTGAGAGTGTAATTGAAAATATTTGCTTTAAATTAGTATTACGTTTATCACCACTATTTTCAACCTAGTCTTTTAAACCGATACAATTTACTGTTTTCCTGAAGGAAGAATGTTGCTGAACAATGTAACTAAACATTAGCTATAGTATTTTTTTACGATTGAATTTTTTTCTGAAGCTTTTAAATGTCGTCAAATTTATGGGGTAACTTTAGCCCAAGCTTTGCTCCTTAATAACTCCTCACTAAAAGAAAAAACTCTGCAAAAAAGTTTATATATGCTACGAATTTATTCTTGAACCGAAGTATACATAAGTCGCCTGTACAAAACTATGTATGTTAGATTTTGGGTGCTGATTTGCGTATTTAATTTGATTCATAATTATTCTTTCCCCAATCCTACAGTAACAATTTATATAATATACAAACAAAACCACAAGCTTACAAGAGTTAAAATTTTATATTTCCCAAAGGACATGGTTCTTCTTTTTTTCAATCCCATTTTACTTCAAAACAGACGATTTTCACTTAAAACTTTCTCAAACCACATCTGCTAACTGCATCTAACGTCTCTTTGTAGTGGATACTGGGTACCGTTACAGGATGCTTCTAAGTCCGATGTGCAGATTGTTTATCACTGCGTACGGCTGTTTTTTTCCCGGTAATTGTTGTTTGTTCAAGTTTGGCCTGGTTTTGGAAAATGAGGTTTCTTCTTCATTGTCATTCTTTTAAACAAACTAATTAGTTTTTAATACATATTATAAAAGAGATTTAATAGTAACTATTTGAGTTTGGGATATACTAGAGTAAATACAAAAATAAATTGAAAAGTTACGAAAGTCCTCTTTTTCTTTTTTTAAATAAAAAATTATTTTATTTTTATTCATTTAGTTATTTTTATCCTTAGTTGCCAACATTTTAAAAGGGCATCCACGAAATCGTTCTTTGGTCTATTTTAATTATGCGACTGCAGAAATCCTCTAAACATTTGAAAATATCTGAATATTTCTTTAAATATTTGCTGCATGAAACAAATAATTTATCTGGCTGTATAATATGAGTTTAAGGTATCCTGTTTTATATTTACGTTTTAAATACGTTTAAAGGAAAATTTACAAAAGCTTACCATCGGGAAAAAAAGTAACAGTAAGATCCATAGTGAGTACCTTATGAAATTCAGTTTATTAAGCGTGTCCCATTTCGACGGGTTTATGGAAAAACTAATTTCCAAATACTTTTTTCGGATCAAACAGATGCTGCTATTGAAGGAGCTTAGGTACTTCCAATTTCTGAAAATATATCCAAAAAGGAATAAAATAACGATATCAAAAGTGCTATGTTATGAATAATGCATTTAAAGGTATACTCGTGTTCCAATAAATATTTGTCCACCTGGGTACGTCTGCCACCCGTGTTTATCGTCTGATCCCTAGAGATGGGAACTTGTGACACGTCATCCTGGTTACCATGGCGATCGTAGCTTCTATCAAGTGCATATGATTCACTGTGTGTGTGCACCCCTCCCCCCAAAAAAGATTGTATTTTCAGCTTTTGCTGTTTCAGCATTTTAGCGAACAACTACCACAGGGCCCCTTTTCCTAGAAGGGAGTGTCTGTCATTCACTGAAAATTTCAATTTCACATTTCTCCCCAAAAATATTTCCGTAGGCTGCCTTTTATATTGTTGTTTGTAATGGAAACATTATGTTGTAAAGAAAATCTGTATTACCTGAAAAGTGAAAAGGATTATCTATAAAATCTGAATTAACCATTGTTCAAACTGATTACAAAAGGTATAAATTTGTACTAAATAAAGAGTTCTTTTTAGAATAAAAGTAGTCCCCTTCTAGAATTTTCGTAGATGCTGCCGTTGACGATTTCAAAAGCAGTATAGCGACTCAGTGTTGTTTTGGCATGGTTCGATCACAGAACCGGCTTTAACGAATTCTTAGGCAGTTTTGGACTCTCAAAACAGTAACCAACATTTTACTCCGAAAAATTGATTATTTACTTAATAAAACTTAACTTAAAAAAATATCTAAGGTTTGTCGTTAAAAATCGTAAGCTATCATTTATAAGAATATTTTTCTAAATGTATGTCAAATTAGTTCGCAACATTTCTTACCCAACACACATCAATAGGAAAGATTTAATATTTGTCAAAATACTTTTTCCATGCAAGGAATTGTAATCGTAATTATTTTTCCAATTTAAAGCAAATAAATAGAGCAAAATAATTATTAAATTTGTAAAGGCCTCACTAATAGATTTTTTATTTATTTTTTCCAGAAGTTAATTCATGGTTGAATTACATTTTGCGTTATTATGTTTTAGAGTCTGGTATTCTTTTTTTTTTTTAAGACTTACTACAACTACGATAGATGTACATTTTTAGATCTCATTATTTTATTTACAAAATACTTTATTCAAAACATAAATCAAACTGTTGCCAAATAAACATTAAAATTATTAAATAAAAAACCATACATGGCCAGTTACAATGCCCTATCTAACTTCAGTGACATGTTTCTAATAAAAGACATCCTTCACTTCAATGCCACAATCGAAACATTTTCCCGCCATTTCTGATAGTAGAAACTGAATTTTGCTTCCGCATTGGGTTCAATGTTCTTTCAGCCCTTGAAACAACTAAACTCGACGCATCAGTAGCCATAGTAACGTTCTTTTACTCCGACATTCTCTACAAAAGCGATATCTCACGCAAAAGGGTATCAAATGACAAAATTCCACCGCATCTCGTAGTTTCTTTGATCGAAATGGATACATTTCTATCCGAGAAATGAGTAAATAAAGGCTCTGGCGCATTCTTATTTGTTCGCTGTTTCTTTGTTGCTGTTGGAAAAGAACTGTCTCTGGAGCGGAGTTTTTCTTTTTATATTTAGATATCTTATTCTTGTCTTTGTGTGTTTGACTTTTAATGTGGAAAAATATATCTCGATATTCTTTGTTGTTCCCGCATGATTTTGAATTTAGCACTTGATCGATGTATTGATTTTGTGATCGCAGTTTGTTTTATTCATTGTTCTTTGAAAGTAGTTTGCATTGAAGGCTTATTTTTTAAAAATATTTTTTTCGTTGTTGTTATATGCTGTTACTTGTTTGGGGTTTTAATAAAAAATAAATTTTAATCTATCTTTTGTTGAAAATTTAAACTTTAATTTGCTTTGCGAGGATCACAAAATGCTTTTTTCCATAATTTGTGAAAATTGCATTAGTTACTTGAAAGCCTTAAAAAATAATATCTTTTTTTGTTAAAAGTATTTCTTTTTCTAACACTTTCGTCAAATTTATTAATGCATAAAAGAGGTTGTTCTCTTAAAATTTATAGATACATTATACTTTCCCACATATATAAAACAGTAAAAATTCCAGACTTTTCCATTTGAAATGCCTAAATAATTCTAAAGATCCACAGAGAGATTTAAAGTTCTTATTCTCTTAGTTGTACGAACTTTTATTCGATTTAACTCTGCTCTTAAACTTTCTACGAAGGAAGAAGTTGGAGAATAAACGAGAAAACTCTTCGCCCCTTAACTTCGGAATGTTCCCATTAACACGCTACTTCAGAATTTAAATTTTTTTCACGAAACTTGGAAATGTCCTCTGGCTATTAAAACTTAGAGCATGGACTATTAAACCCTTATTTTACTTTAAGGATCATTTGCCCCCTTTATGTAGTTAATGCGTGCTCAGAGTAAAATGCTTAGACAACTGACAGGAACTATGCGAAATTGTCCGAAATCGGAAATATCTTTTTTAAATGTTCATCTTTTTTATTCTTAATTAAGCAAATGATTGTAAAAAGAACCGTTTTACTAGGAGTTGATTGTTTCCCTAATTGAGAAGAAAAAGTTCATTTAATAGCTGAAATTTGGCAAATTATTGTACGCAATGGAAAAAATTCTTTTTACAAACCATAAAACTATGTGTTTTATGCAATCGATTGAGTTGAGTCAAGGGTTTTTCTTGTACTTTTATGCTTTTACTACGTTCGAATATAATATTTGTTAAAATATAGTTCATTAAAGGAGGTATAATTGGTAATTTTACCTTAATATTACTCAACAGTATTTAGTTTTTAGTATATCTATACAGGTAAAACGAAATTTAAAATCTTGTACATGCAAACGAATTTTAATAACACTAATAAGAATTGAATGGGGTTATTCGTTTAATTATAATATGTACTTATTCCAGTTCTTCGTCAAATCAGTTTCTTTCCTACTGTGTTTAGTAGGTTTATCATTTTTTATAATACGAATCTTTAATTTATTAAGGATGCAAATGCATAATAGCTTAGGATAAAGACTCAATAACAGCATAGCATAGATATATAGCTTCGAAGCAATACCTAAGGAGAAAATATAATCTTCAGGTATTTCTTGGGAGCCTGACTTATTTACGGGGCAGCGACGACATATTTACGGGTCCTTTCTCTTGTGTCGTCGTTCACAAGCATTGATTTAGTACAAGTGTCACTGTCAACGCTGGAGCACCGTTGACGTAGGCGTATGCAGCGATTCTTCTTGAGCCAGTGATAAAAAACCCCGAGAGACATGATTCTGAAAAATTTTTTTTTTTTTTAAATCTCAGGAACAGAAACCATGTCGGGGAAATATGTAGGAAATTTGTCGCCTTCTCTCGAGGTTTTTTTCTACTTGTGTGTAGAGGAAGCTGAAAGTAAGAAAAAAATTCGAATAGGTTGGTTGTGGCGTCTGTTTGCTTCGAGGTTCATTTAACTTTTCGAAAAGTTTGTCGAAGTTTTATTAGGAAATATATTGATGCTCGTCGAAGTGAAAGTCGTGTTTTTTAAGCTAATGGGTTTATTCAGCGTTTTTACGAACTTTGGATTGATGATATTTTAGATATTCATTTTTTTCATTCGAACTGGCTGTGATATTTTTGGGTAATTCATATCAACATAATGGTTCATTCCCAATCAACTTATTGCTTTAAAGTAATGGTAAAGACTTTTATAGAGACTATCATACAGTTTTATTATATTAATATGTAAAATCTTATTTAAGAGTTACACAAACTCGATAAATCTGACACCTTTTTAAAGTAAGTTGATAGTCTTATTCTAATTTACGGGGAGGAATCGTACTAAATCTACATTGTTGGCATTAAAAGAATGAAGTGGGCATAGGCTAAAGAATAATATAAGTCACGTTGAAAAAAAAAATCTCATCTAATGTATAACTGCTGCATTCATAAGATTTTAACCTTAATCTTCGCATGTACTTTTACCAACCTGACATTTAACATGACTCAAGGCCCCGTTGCACCCGATTACCCCACACGACCCCAAAAATACAATATAATTTTTAATAAATTGAACATGTATTTCCCCCCCCCCTCCATCTATAATCTTTTCCACACTTAACAACTAAACATGCACCGCTTTTAAAATGTGTCTGGAACTTTCTGTCGAAGAGGTGTAAGTGCAAAAGACGGGAGTCTGACCTACATCTTTACTGCACCGGGCACAATCAATAAACGGGAGCTTTCCGACGGATCAACCGGGGGCTTTGGCGAAGATAATCATTGTCCGGCTTCCTCGTTTTCGCTTGGATTGGGATTGGATTAACCTTTCAACGGTCGGGGCCTCATTTTTTAATATATTTTTTATATTTTTAAATCCACCCCCCCCCCCTAAAAAAAGATTCACAATTTTGCTTGATTTGAATTGCTTTCACGCTTGCGTAGTAGTTTAAGCTTTTTGCTTCCATTAGTTCCACTGGATAAATATTTGGGGTAGATTTCATGTGTATGACATGTATAGGTGGTAAAATGAATAATGGTTTTGTTACATACATTTTTCAAGAATTGATCTTTTTAAAAATAAAAAGAATTGAATAATAATTATAAGGATTGTATTTTGAATTGTACAAAAATTTAATTCTTTTCATACATGGAAAAAAATGATGTCATATAATTTGGATATCTACATTTTTAACACTAAAGTATAGAATTTCAAGCGTACAAGACTGTTCACTTTTAATGTGCCAGACATTATATTAAGTATTTTAAATTTATCAAGTGTTTATTCATTGTGTTCCGTTTTTTTTTGGTATTAATAGCTGTTGGCTATTTTTTAAGCTGTTTTAATAATAAGTCATTTTGATAAAATATATACATCTAAACCAAGTTTTATATGTTTTCCCCCACTTTCAATCAAGTAACAGTTAAGTTAAAATCGTCTCTGTAAAACAGTTTTCACCTTTATCTTACATACTGTATGTAAAACTTACATAAAGGCGTTCTATCTTTTTAGGTCTAAATATTATAACGATTGTTAAAGGCGATATTTTGTTGATTATACTTTTCTTTTTATTCAATTAATTAAACACCTTTAATTTAAAATGATAAAAAAAGTTTTCAATTTTTATTCTCAACATCAAAATTTGGTTTTAATAATATTCTTAACTTTCATGAAGTTTAACGAATTCGTTTAATTAACATAAATATATTTTGATATTCATTGGTCATTTAACTATTTGTATTGTGGACTGTTCTGCCCTTTGTAAGAAACGGCAGTATCTACAAAATTGAATTGATAAAAAGAAATCTATAAAAGTGCTCAATGATTGCGACTTATAAGAAAACGTACTAAAGAATGAGTGCTTCGGGAAAAACAGTTTTCGTCTTTATTTTTAGATAATGTTGTTGAACTTCCCAAGGCAGCATCTAAAATTATTTTAAAATATTTAATTGATAATGTTATTTAAATAAAAAAAAAAGGAGTCGGGAGATCATTCCTCCTCTTCCCTTCAATTTCTGGAGAGTTAGGGAAGTGAAATCATCCCTGTAAAACCGTTTTCACCTTTGTATTACATACTGTTAGGCAAAGCGTAGAATGGTGTTATCGATCTTTTTCAGATCTAATTCTAATAACGACTGTTATATGCCATAATTGTTGAATAATTTTTTCTGTCATTGTTATTTCTGAAATACTTTTGTTTCAATAAGTTTTCCTTTTTTTATTCGCGATAAAAAATCTCATTTAATAAGATACTTTAATAACAGTGATAAAATATTACAAAATTCGCTTAACTTACATTTAGATTTCTTTCAAATGTTTTATTCTGCATTGGACATTTGAAAAACCATGTTAAGAATCGGTTTTATCTAATTTTTCATCATTATTTATCCCCCCCCCCCCTTCTCTCCGAATTAATGACATCTTTTTAATTTCCTCTTATAAAGACACTCTGATTTCTTTTACAATTTCTTCTTAAAAAATATATATCTTTATCTTGCTTCCTGTTTTCAAGTGTTTCTTTATTATAAATTACAAAACCGTATCACTTATTCGAGATGTTTTTTTCACCATGATACTCCATTCATCTTCTTTTAATGAAACCTCGGATTGTTTAATTAATTTTTTGTCACAAAGATTCCCCCCCCCCCCCCGCTCTTCTTCGTTTTTGTTATTCTAAAAAAAAGGTAAGTTGTCTTTTTTTAGATAAAATATCGCACTGTCGTTTAAAAAAAAGAAACATAATAAACAGAAAAAAATGAAAACAACACAACTCGCGCATACAAACACTCAATTCTGAAACCATTCTAAAATCTTTTCCCGCTTAAATATTTTTTTCTACTTCCGATCAATATTGAAGAAAGTAAAATAGAAACTCGAAAGGGATAAAGCATAGAGTTAAAGCCTGAAACATCCCGAAATCCGTATGTAATGCTTTTCTTCTCCGGAAAATAGATTTCAGATAGTGCGAAAGAGTGAGAAATATATAAAAAGAATTAAAGAACAAAATAAAGCTCTTGAAATCCATTTCCAAGTTCCCCTTCATTGGTATTGAGCACGATAAAGCTCTCTACCTTAATCTTAGATACGACAAAAGATTTCTAATAGCAACGTTTTTATGCCTACTTTCTGTTTCGTTTTGGAAGACGTGATTTATAATGTTTGCAGAGAAAACTTCCTCAAGCACGTCTTGAAAAGTGTTTTTTGTATTATTTGGTGGTAAAATACCGAGGAAATGTAAAGGCATTTATTCTATTTTCATGAAAATGGGTATGCAATATGCATGTTTCAAAAGTTTTATCATTTTTATAGTAGATTGTATCAATATTGCTTTTGAAATAAAAAGCCCTTCAAATTTATTGTGGAAATCGTTTTATTTTTGCTCTGTTGTTTCACTTCCAATCATGGTCTAGATCAAGATGCCTTGTTATTAGTTCCTGAAATAAGTTATTGGAATATCAAATAGCTATATCTGGATATAACTTATTTTTCATGATGGAGGTATTGTTTAAAAACAAAACAAACATATTTTCATTTTATTTTTTCGTTTTTTAACTTTACGATGGGAAGCGTATATTCTATGCGATTGTTTGTGTGATAAATATTTATTATTCTATGCTATATTCTCTTTGTGTAGAATATGTATTTCTCAAATGTTTGTTTTAAACTATGCTGAAACAATATAATTGAGCATCATTATTTTATTTTAGGGGTTGGAAAATGTTCCTACCGGAAATAAATTATGTTTATCAAACAAATTAACAGTTCACACTCCGAGAATGGATACATACAGGTTCTCCATGGCAAACATGGAGGGTAAGTAAACATGTCATTTTTCTTACAATATTTGACGCATTTCTTACAGTAGCTTCATTTTAACATCATGTAGACTATATCATCGCAGAGTTTGGTTTAGAACTGGTTCTGGAAAAACTTTAAGAGACGATTTTCCTTAAATCTATTTAATAATATTGTCAAGAGAGAGAGAGAGAGGGAGGAGGGGAAATATCCAGAAAGTGTATAAAGTGATTACTTTTTAAAAAAATTTCGTCGTTTTCGTTTCTGTTGGAATTGATCTTCAACAACTCTCAACTCTAATTTAATATTTTTAATATAAAGGCAATAATTAAATCATTATTTTAAAGACTTAATGTAAACAATTAATGTAAATAGAAAGTTATATTTAAATATTTATTAGAAAGTTATATTTAATTATTTATTAGAAAGTTATATTTAATTATTTATTAGAAAGTTATATTTAATTATTTATTAGAAAGTTATATTTAATTATTTATTAGAAAGTTATATTATATATTAATTTATTTTATTTATAAAGTTATTTAATTATTTATTAGAAAGTTATATTTATTATTTATTAAGAAGTTATTTAATTATTTATTAAATTTATTTAATTATTTATAAAAGTTATATTTAATTATTTTATTAGAAAGTTATATTTAATGATATTTTTAATAACATGAGATCATAGTTTGAAGAAAGAAACGAATGTACCTTTTTTATTCTATTCGTTTTATTTACTTCTTCAAACTACCTGCTTTCCAATTCCAACTCAGTTAGCTATAATCAAGATAAATATTACGTTCAAATTCAGTACTTCAAAACCTCGACCTTCTCTATAAGCTAACAAGTTTAGTGTTTAACTGTATTACTGATTACTATACACTATAAACAATTCATTATAAATAACACAAATTCTCTACGTAGCTTCTATCTATTAACAAAACCAACATTTCAATGTAAACTTTCAGACAGCCAAGACACAGAGCTGGACGCTATACTAGGAGAACTGTGCGCCCTCGAAGACAAGCTGGACCGCGAGATGCTGCCCAAGAGCCAGTCTGCCAGCCAGGCGCTGGGCAATGCTTGGGGTAACGTCCGATCTCCGAATGTTCCTCCGCATCAGAAGAGCCAGGTTGAGCCGAAGATCACTTCTGGCCACAGTCGGTCTAATTCTGGAGGAAGCGGGACCAGGCCCAAGTTCGAAATCGGAGGACTGCAGGTGATTTTGGATTTGGCTTGGCTTTTGTAAAATCTGTGGGATGCCGTGAGCGAGCTATATTTATAAAAAGATGCATAGAAATATTGTTATTTGAGAAACAATAATGGAATAAAATTAAGTTCAGATGAGCGTGAAAAAGGTCTATAAAATAATTTTACTAGACTTTTATTTAATCCATTAAAGCATACACTGTTATCATATAGTGACGGCAAAAAAAAACCCCGTTTGCTACGACCTAAAAAAAAAAGCAATCCCCCCCCCCCCCCAGTTATCTTTAATCATTTCTATTTTATACTTGTAAGGTTGCTAATACTTGAAACTATCTGTAACAGATTTCTCTCCCAGTCTAGGATGTTATCTTTTTGTATTTTTTTAAAAATTCACAATGAAAAAATAACCCAGGCTTTAATGGATTAATAAATCTCACTCCACAATTGGCAAGGTTTTAAAATTTTATATTCATTATATCCATGGTAACGTCTTTAATCCCAAGTATGATACATCTAGTTCGTTTATCTTTAAATAATGAAACATATATAGGAATGTTTCAGCTTCCACTACCACTATAACGTGAAATGCTATACAAAATCGTCCCTATAAAAAAGCATAATCAAATAGTATGTATTTTCTTGCAATACATCCTAACACACGCTTCATCTCTTCAGGTGGACATGTACTCTGACGACTTCCTCCGCGGTCCGAAATGCGACCGCACCGAGAGCCCCGACAACGACTCTGCCTTCTCGGACAACGTGTCCATGCTGTCCTCCGAGTCTTCAGCGTCATCTGGGGGGGTCAGGGGGGAGGGGGGCAGCAGAAGCATGTCCTCACAGAGCAGCTGTATGTCTCTCGCTTCGTCCCCCACGCAGGTAAGGATTCATTGGTTAATCTTATAACCCTGTAGGTATATAGTTTTAAGTTTTCTTGAAAAAATGTAGATGATTTTAAATGTCGCTTATTTAAATGACCAAAAATATGATTGTTTTATAATAAAGGTATTACTATATAAGTATGTAGAAGTATTAATAAAGTACAAGTAAAGAAAGATAAGTTTTAAGTATTAAATGCATTTTAATTAATAAATTGTATTAGGGAATTTTTTTGACCGAAAAGTTTTATTATTATATGCTTCCGATTTGTGATCTAGCTTAGGGTTTAGGAATGTCATTTGTATAAATCACATTGGGAAAAGTGTGAATTATTGCTCTAGTGCCCAAAATCAAAAATTCCATAAAAAATTAAACTCATTACAATTTTAATGATAATTTCTATTTATTACTTCCCAATGAGAGGCTAACATAACTTTTAGAGTTTCATAGAATTTTTATTAGAAAATATTTAAAAAAGATGTTGATAAAAGGATAAAATTATTGGATTATAGAGAAATTCTTGAAATTAATGAAATACATATATTCTGCACTCAAATAACTATTAAAATACATTTTCTATAAAAAAAAACAATATTTGCAGATGGAACAAGCAGCTCGGTTGAAGGCTGAAAAGATAAAAATTGCCCTTGAAAAAATGAAAGAAGCAAGTATAAAAAAAGTAAGGAAGGGTAAAACTAAAACACTCTCATTTGCATTTCTAAATTTATATTGTGTGATAACTTCTCCTAATTTTTATTATCCTTGATATAATAATATGATAAAAGTAAATAAAATTATTTAAATTTATACAGTATTGGTTTGACATTTATTCGAAAACGACTTCATAAAGTAAATATTAGTTTGCATATAAATATTTTTATCAGATTTTAAACAGTTATATTCTTTTATTTTCAGCTCTTTATAAAAGCTTTCAGTGTAGACAACAGTGCAAAAAGTCTTCTTATAGATGAACGTATGACCGTGGGACATATTTGTAAACTTTTGGCCGAAAAGAATCATGTTTCAATGGATCCAAAGTGGGCTTTAGTTGAACATATCCCTGAGCTATACATAAGTAAGTGTCAGAAAGTATTTTTTTTATATAAAATCTTTATTAATGCTGCAATAACTAACGATCTTAATAAATAATGTAATTTTAACTGACAGTTTTTTGCATTAATTTAAACAAAGTAAACTTTAAATACTTCTTATAGAACCTCTTGATGTAGCTAAAAATTAATTAAACAAAAAAAAAACAGACTTTGTCAAGTTAAATTTTCAAACTTTTTTTGTTTTAACTTATTGTAATAATTTTTACTTTATTAACAAATTAATTATTATAAAAACTTACTTTTATAAATTATTCTGACATTCTTCCTGAAATTTTTGAAGATAACTAATTTATTATATTCTTTAAATTATTTAATAAAGTGTTGATCTTTAACTTTACACATTTTATGCTACATGTTAATTTCCTTAATTTACAAAACTTTTTAAAAAAATGTTTTTAGTGCGTGTATATGAAGATCATGAACATGTTGTGGAAAATTTATTGTTATGGACTAGAGACTCATGTAACCGTCTCTTCTTTTTGGAAAAAGAAGAAAAATACGATCTTTTTAAAAATCCACAGGTTAATTCATTTTTGATTTACTGAAAATTTTGCATTTGTTTTTAAGTCTACATGCATTTATTTTTAAGTTACTTTAATTAGTAATTTTTATTTTCATACTATTAAAACCATTAGTTATCAATATTGAATATTGGTAAAAAAATCTTTAGATTCTGCTTTAAACACAGTTTTTAACAGAAAAATCATTTCCCCAAAGTTTGTATAAGTGTACTCGTAAGACTTTTAATAAGATAATTATTACAAGTTCCATAACTCATGACATAAAAAATTTCTATAATAGAACTAGATTACAGTGATGTTTAATTTTGAATTAAATTTTATTATATAATACTATTTAACCTAAACCATACATATACCCTTTAAATTTTAAAGGTTAAAATATAAGGTTATTACATTATATATTTAATATTATTTTAAATGTAATTATTTTTTCATGAATATGTATGTTTAACAAAAAAAAAAAAAAAAAAAACATACATAACCTACTAAAAACCCTTTACTTCTGCTTTAGATAAGAGCAGCTATTTTGTATGCGATTTTCATACATTAAATTGAAAATTGTTCTTATACTGCAGTATTTTTTAATTATAGAATTACTTGCTCGGAGGTACTTCTTCAGAAAAGCATGCAGACTTAGATGATGATGCAAAAACAAACTTATTAGATGTAAGTCATGGAATTTTTAAAATAGTATAAATTTCATGATAAATTTTTAAAGTGCATGTAAAATATAATCTCTATTGCATTATATTGTTATAGAAATTGTCTTACTCAAAACAAATGTTTTATAACTTTTACAGGAATTTTTTTCATCTAATGTTGGGGTTCCTGAAGTTGAAGGTTGTTTATACCTTAAAAGCGAGGGTAAGAAAGCCTGGAAAAAGCACTTTTTTGTCTTGAGGGCATCAGGATTGTACTACTGCCCAAAAGGGAAATCAAAGGTATAAATTTATGAATGAAGAGTTTACCGAGATTTCTTATATGTCTTTGAGCAACAAAATCAGTTTATTTCTTTAATCAATGATTTCTAACTCAGAAGTTTCTAATTATTTCGTTTTAATAAGTAATTATACTTTTTTTTAATACTTTTTGACCGTCTAGAATTTTTTTTCACCTGAAACTTGTGTAACAATTTTCGAACCCCTAAAACAACTTAAATCAATGTTTCGAATACCCATGTTCTTTGATTATTAGAATGCGTGCAGGGGAAATAAACAATCCTTACTACTCTTATATTATTTTTTAGCTATCCAAGGATCTTCTTTGCTTGACAACATTTGACATGAATAATGTTTATCACGGCTTCGGATGGAAGAAAAAGTTCAAAGCTCCAACAGACTTTGGATTTGCAATAAAGGTAAATTATAATTATAATATATTTTAGTACATACATTTGTTATTGAAAAATAATGCATATACCTATTTCTACTTTGAAATTGACTCTTATTACTATGATGATCTGTTAGCTAATACTTATTTTTATATAGTAAAATAATACACCTTTCTTTTAAATTTATTTATCTGATAAAACTTAAGTGTGCTGCAAAAAAAATGAAGGAAAAATTAAAATGGATTTGTGTGCCGAAAATGTATCTTATTTACATATTTATTAAATTATCTATAAATTTTATTAATGGGTGACTTTTTAATTGTGTTATAATTTATTTTTGTGTTTTTCTGATTCTTATAAATCTTTTATATTTAGCACCCCCAGATACAGACAAAATCATCTAAATACATCAAATACTTGTGTGCAGAAGATGAAAAATCTCTAAAGCTATGGATGATGGGCATTCGCTTAGCCAAAGTACGAATTACATTTTATTTTAGTTGGTACAATTGTTTTAGATATATCCGAAGAGGAGATTATTATATAAAAGAAATTCATTAGCAACATTTACCCATTTTGACAAAATGAATTGCTAAATCACAAAATTGTATTAAAAATAAACCATTGTACAGTAAAAATTATTGTCCTAATTCCATAAAATACAGAATCAATATACTTTTTTAGTCTTATTTTGAATTTAACTTTTTATGCAAACATATAAGTACCCTAAATATATTTTAGATCTAAACTATTAAATATAAATTAAAATAATGAATATCAATTGTTTATATATACAAATTTCTACACATAATACCTATAAATCAAAATAAAATAATCATTTTATCCAGTACGCCTCCCAACTCAAAGAAAACTATGAAAACCTTCTCCGAGACATCGCCGAAGAAGACCTAGAAAACCTCGCCAATGCCCGAAGCTTCTCCATCACATCCATGGCCAAACACGCCAACAACAACCCTCCCAACTTCAACAAACAACAAGTAACAACGTTGGATTTGGACCAACTTGAGAATGAACCTCCAACAACTTTGGAAAAACTGCATAAGCTGAGGGTCATAAGTCGACAGGATTCTATCAAGTCCAGCAAGTCGAATACTAGTGGCAGCAGTGGGTGTCCGTCAGAAAGATCCAGTAGTGGAACGCCTACGACGGATCATTTGGTGTTTGATACTGATTTTCCTATGGGTGAGAAGATGTATAGATGTTTTTAAAATTGAGGTTTGCTGATGTTTGATTTAGATGTAATATTTTTTATGGAAATTTTAAATAATTTTTTTACTGCATAAGTTTTTAAGAGTTTTAAATTTTTCAATATGTTTGAATAATTATTCTTAATACAAAGTGTGAAAGAGTATGTATTTTGCTTCAAAATTCAACATTTAGTCTAAATGTCAGTATTCAATATATTTTTTTTTAAAGTTTACCTGATAATCAAAAAGAGTTCACCTGAAAAGTGAAATGATAAACGATTTTTGGATTTCTTAAAAATATTATTGCCAAGTTTGTCTTTTCAAAAAAATAATGCAGATAGTTAATTAAGAATGTATTGTAAGTTATATAAGTTATTAGAGATATTCAACTTACAACTCCAGGTAATCGCAAGAGGTTTTTTAGCTCTTTAAGTTGATTTTTATGGGCCAAAAACTAACTTAGAATGAAACATTCTGTTGCACAATTTTTTATTTTTAGGCATTCCTTGATATTAAATATTTCGAATAAAACTATTCAAGCATCTCTGTCCTTTCTAAAAATTTACTCAAATTGCTGTATGAACAATAAACAGGCCTAAAAAATAAATTTATTGATTGTAGCATATTTTATATGAAGAACCAATTCCAAACCCATAACTTCCTTTGTTATCCATAAAGGCACCTTCAAGAGAAATTTTAAAATAAGTTCTCTTTGATCTGTAAATAGGACAAAAATCGAATTTATTGCCTGCAATACGTTTTATACTACAAACTAATCCCAAACCAATAAACAACTTAATATCCTTACAGGCACCATCAAGAGAAAGCCCAGCATGCTGCCCAAAATCCCCCTGACCAGCACCACCCGCAATCTGGCCAAATGTGGCGATGAAGGGCCCCACTTGGACGTCCTCAGCAATGGAAGTGGCAGCGGAGGAAGCTGCAATGGCAGCCTCAATGGTAGTCTCGGCAGGTCAACTTGCGGGAGGTTTAGTCTACGGAGGTCAAAAACAGACGAGAGGATATCGCTGGGGAGTTTGTCTAGAAGGGCCTCGAAGCAAAGTGTGCAGGTGAGATCATTTTGAAGGATTGGCAGTAAAAATGTGTTTTAGAGATGCTCTTTGCTAGGCCATGTGTGAACCTATAAGCAAATACCTCACAAGTAGTAAAATGTCTTTTAAAATCGTCCGTAAGTTGTCTTGACTGTCAATAATGACAAAAAAAGGAGGAATTGAAGGCAAAATAAATCTGATGCCCTGTTAAGTGGTTTACAGTTGATACAAATTAAATTTGGTGAAATTATATGGTTGTCATTGTGTTTGCATTCTACATTTGAAACAAGTGTGAGCCCTCTAACAAGGCTGTGTGCAAGGGCACCTTTAGCACACTCTTAAGGGAATTCCTGGTGTATTTGCTGAAACAACCGGCAGGTTTTTTTATGAACAGCTATATTATTTGAAAAATACTTTTCATTAACTTTACTTTATAAAAATTAATATAATAGATTTCATAACAGTGTATTAATTTTAAGTATTACTTTTTCAGGACACACCTCCCTCCACTCTCCTCCGAGAAGACTTGCCCCTGCCTCCCCCTCCTCCTGAAATCTCCAACCCCTCCGACTGCATGAACTTTGACACCCTCCCTCCACCTCCCCCAGAGGCATTCCGGAATAGGACCCTCACACTAGAAGGTCTGCCCCCTCCCCCTGAGGGAGGAGAGGACAATTCATGGATTACAGACACCTTAATTGCCAACCTGCCACCACCATCATCCCTTGATGATCCAGCCCTCAGCCCAGAGAAGATCTCCAAACTGAGGGTGTCTCCTGCAGTGCCGCCAAAACCCAGGAAGGGGGTAAGGCGGAGACAGTCAGAGAGCGACTCCAGAGCCACTCCTCCAAGGATAACAGAACACCACAATAGACTTATCGTCGTTAAACCCGAAGCGACAAAGCAGAACTTGAATTTGGAACTGGAATATGCGACACCTTGTGATGTCACAAAGACTCCTCAGACGCCAGCATCACCTCCGGCTAGGAGATGCCACCGGAATTCCTCGCATGCCAACGAGTCCAAACCCCACAGAAGTCGTCGAACAAGTGCACCTTGCTTACCCAATGGTCAGCTGCAGGTGCATGATATAACATCCCCGACCGAAGCCCCATCCAAACCACACGGAGCATCCCGAAAATCAAGATCTCAGTTCAAACCGTCGCCTCCAAAGAGAAGCGAGAACACAAAACTCTCTTCTTCTGCATTCACTGCTCCACCGAGGAGATCTGCTTCTGCATCCGCTGCCCCTTATGACCAGGAAGATCCACCAGAATCATTTTTACTCAACCTCCAGAAGGTCATGGGAAAGAACTGGAAGGTTGCCCAGCAACTGACCAACGACAACTCTTCATCCCACCAGATCTTAGGTTTCAGGGATCCCAACTGCCTGCCAGCTGCAGCAGAAGGACCTTCACCTCTGAGAAGGTCTCCTTCTTCACCACCACCCTTACCAAATCATGCAGCGGAGAAGAAGCATCATCGGTCCTCTTCCCAATCAGGAGCAGGGAAATCCAAAAAGATTCCCCCTCCACCCCCACCTAAGAAAGCAGACACTAGCAAAACACCTGTGTGGTGAAGCATGGACCCTGCTCAATTTGGTGCTGTGAATAGACATTGTGATGAACAAGTCAGTGGTCGATATTTGTAAAAAATTTAAAGCAGTCAAGCCTACACACTATATCATCCAGTTTCTAAAAATATGGTTACTGGTAAGGCAGAGAAGTCCCTTAAACCTATATGCTCAATTTGGTTACTATTTTTAACCATTTGAAGCGACCAAATCTGCAACTAGAAAGAAGCTTCAAAAAGCATGTAAACTATTCAAAAGCTAATTAAAATAGAAGCCCAAGGTCACACTCCCCTCCCTAGTTGTAGGACTAAGATTCTATCAAGGGAGCAAACATGGTCTTGCGGCAGCTACTTTTTAAAGTACGTTACAGCATTGCATCCATTTGTATGGAAGAAGAGACTTAATACGTCTGCTCAATTTGGTGCTGTGAGTACGCACGCTTTTTCAAAAGACAAGTTGTTGGGTATTTGTAAAAATCGTTTTTTCTGCACTTTCTACAAAAAAAGAATTACCGTACATAATTCGTATAGGCGAAGCATTCATTTGAAGATTTGCTTTCTTGTTTGGCATTAAAATATTAGCTTGGATCTTTAAATCTTAAGACTATGAGGTGCACTGAATAAGACATTGCACATGGAAATGATGTAGAAATATTTTTACATATTCGTATTTAATGTGTTGGCACACATGGAACAATGACTTAATGGTGCAGACATTTGCAATGACACAGATAGCTCAATTTTATATTTAAAAATTAGTTTTAAATATCTTATTGTTCACAGTTCTAAACTTTTGTATTCTAAGTGTAGAAATTAAAATTCAACTATTGCATACAAAAATTAATAAGCATTGTGATAGGATTTAGAACCTTCTTTGTTTTTATTTTTGCCATGAAAATTTGAAGCAATTACAGTTAAACTTAAATTTTTAGCATAACACAATTAAAAAAATAAACAAAAATAAATTGTTAGGCATTTTCTTTAATTAGACAATGATTAATAGATGATTCATCAATGATTCTAAATATTTTGAACATTAAGTACCCAGAAGTTACTTTAAGATTGTATTTTTTTTATGAATGTTTTTCATTTATTAAGAAAAAGTATTCTGAAATCTACAACCAATTTTATCCATTAACACATCTCAATTTAAAAAGGAAGACTGTCTCATAAAATAATAAAATTTTGTCTGTAGTACTGTTGAAGAAAACGACTAGTGTATTTTATCACATAATGTACCAAGATAATTGTACTTTCATTTGTTGCCTCTCCTCTGTATAAAAAATAATACTTTGTAAATTACAACATCAAAAAGTGCTTTATGACTGTGGTAATTTTCTAATTCAGGGTTAAGCAGACATTTTAATGCATTAAAATTTAAAAAAATATGGGTGCAATCCTTTGTTGAATGTATGCTTTTTTGTACATAAAACTGTAGAAAGCCTTATAGCTACGAGCTTATGACTATGATATGTACCCAACAGAAAAAGCGCTTTCTTAATTTCTAGATGTACTGCTATGTAATTGTTACTGGCTCACATTCAGTGTATGCCCTGTATTATTTATATTAAGTTATTTGTGTGCCAATATCAATTTAATCTAGTAGTAACATTAACATTTGTGAAAAATTGGCTGGTCCAATTAGGTGTTGATACATAGTTTTTTTATTGGTATATATCAATGTTTTCATTTAAAATATTCCTGGTATACTACACAATTTAGTCATTTATCATATTCAATATCAATGCTATATTATTAAGATCTGTAATAATTTTAAGCAAAGGCTTAAGGAATGAGCTTATTGTATAAAAAATATTTAACCAAAGTTTTCAAATTATTAACAGAGAATATGCCAAAACAATATCATTCTAAGAGATAAAAATTTAAAATATCACAAAAAGTTTAACAAAAGCATTGACAATCTGTCATACTACAAAAGTATTTTAAAATATCCCAGTTGAGAAAAAAATATTTAAAAATAATATATTAAAAATATTAACAAATAATGCAAAATTCTTAGATTTTTTGTTTTGATTGCAGTATATATATCCCAGTATCTATGTCTCAAACATGTGTATAGTTTTTGCAATAGAACTTCATTGTTTTAAATAGAATTTTATTATTACTTTTATTAAATCTTATGTTTATAGTTGTGAAATACTATGGTGAATTGTGATTGTATGAAGAATGTTTCAATAAAATTTGACCAAAAATACACTACCTTATCGAACAATTAATTTATAAAATAATCTGAATATACACTGACAATTAAAAGCCTTTTAATTTTTAATAATTTTAACATAAAAAAAAATATTAAATATTATATTCCAATATTAGACTTACTATAATGCCGGTTTTAAAATATTTAATAACACATTTAAAACATTAGTTTTAAACAATAAATAGTGAATGATATTTTGTCATTAAAAATTGTGCAAATCAAAGAAACAGTAACCTAAGTTGCTGGTCCACTTCAGACTTGGTTCTGTTTTGTTCTGGAGTTCTTCTAGTATGGATAGAGAAAAAATGTGTCCTTGATGTCATAGTATGCATATACCTTTTAAACAAAAAAATAATTTTAAAATTCAGATGGTTGTTATAACATGAGTTGAAAGTGGAGATAGACAGACAAAAGATTATAAAAAAAATTAGACACTTAAAATGGAAGGTGAATACAGACAGGACAAAAATCTCCTCCACGTGAATGACCTATTCTTTTTTTAGTTCTTTCAAATTGAAAAAAGTAAAGCTAATAGGTTAAAAATAAAACCAAAAGTATGATGGATCCAGGAAAAAAAATAGACCAAGTTAGAAGTGGACTTCAAACTATTGTTCATTCGAAGTATCTATGTTTGCATGGTTAATATAGTGGACAACACATTGGCAAAATTTGAAAGTACAAAATAAAGCTGAATTATTGTAGTAACTATTTAATATAATACTAATTCTACTCTTTTATAAAAAAAAAGAAAAAAAAAGAGTTATAGGTTTACATAAAGGAGTCCTCATTAATTTCTAAGAGTAAATATAAACTGTAATTTAGAAATGCTTCAGCAACTTATTGACACATTTCTTAATTGTTCAAATTGACAGCATGGTTTCTTATGGGGCATAGTTTAGGAACTATTTATACAAGAGCACAAGTGAACAAAATATTAAGATTCAACAAAGTATGTAATATAAAATATTTATTCTTTTAAACACTAAAAAACATTTGTAAAAAATATTTGGTTGATTCATATTAGTAATAGGTTTAAGAACAAAAAATGTGAACCTGAAAAGTGAACAGCAGGCACATACAAATATGTATTACATACAAAAATAAAATGTCAAGGAACATTATATGCACAGTGTAAAACATAATTAGTATAAATATCTTGATTAATAACTATACAAAATGTTAAAGTAAAAAAAATCTGCTTCGTAATCCACATTATACTGTTTGTGCATATAAATTGTGAACAAAAAGAAGTTCAACAGGTTATATTTTAAAATTAATTGTTACAAAACCTGTGCATTTAAGTAATAATTAAAAACACTTCTTTTTAAGATCTCATATATCGTTAAAGCAGATTATTTACATTCCAGTCAACATTCTTATTTTTTTTTTTTTTTATCAAGAAAAATTAATAAAAAATATCAAAATAACATTTTTTCAACGTGAGATCTTGAAATTGTTTTACAGATCAATGATTTTACGATCCCAAATAATTTAGGCTTCGGGACAAGCGTAAGCTTCCAAATTCAAAAACATAATGCATTTGAAAGATAGGGCGATTGTCTCAAGCATATTAGATTGGAAAATAAAAATTCACTTTTATTTATTAGTGCACACTTGATATAGGTAGTAACAACTAGTGATAATTACTAATAGCAATTTAAACTTTTTATTTTCTTTTGGCACATACGTTAATGAAATCTTATAAAAAACGGTTTGACTACAATTTTGCTTTAGGAAAAGCTATGAAATAGCCAAAGTTGAAAAAATTTCCTATGGGCCAACACTAGGGAGAAAGAATGGTTTCGGTTTTGTGCTGCTTTGCTCAATTTGTCTCAACCTAGAAAACCTAAGTTAAGCAGGGTTTTAGATACAACCACTATGAAGAATAATAGCACATAAAAATAGGTTTCAAAACATTTTACAATTCAAAATTATTTCTTGATTATATAATGATTAAAAGTCAACATACATAAATTGCACTTCAGTATAGGAGAAGCATCACCCTTGCCATTTGTTATGCAACGAAAATACTCAATTTAATACAAAATGACTACCTAAGCGGTTGATGACTAAGTTTTAAAAACAAAAAGTTTAAATTATGACTATGATATCACAGTACATAAAAAACTTTATCACATTGTACATCTTACATAAATACATATATACACAATTTTAGGCAACGACAAAAATATTCAACATACATGCAACTACACAGCATACAAAACGAAAAGTAGTAATTTAAAAATAAAGGAACCATGTATAATGGACTGTTTTGAAGTTCTACGTTGAAAAATACATAAATATTGAATTTTACTATGCATACCCTGCCAAATAGTGACAATAGGTCAAAGAGTGTTTGCCAAAAATATTTCATTGAATCATATTAACAGACGGCTAATTAGAGAATAATTTTTTTGCAAAATGTGAATTATTTGGCGAGTGGAAAGCTATTTAAGTGCGACAAATCCTGGATTCACAAAGAGACACATTTTAATTAATAAAAGTCAAACAATTACAAATTTTCAACTTCTGGATGTTAAAAAAATTATAATCTAAATAAATTTTTGATTAATTAATAATTATGATCATTAATATTAAAAATTATTATGATTTGTTTAATGAACATAGTCTTGAAATGTTTCTATTTACATTTCAAGAATATTTTCAAGCCCACTATCATTTAACTTCGCTGCCAAACTATAGTAAGTCTGGCAAACAATGAAAAGTATAAAAAATTAGTAAAATACAATTTAAACTCTAATTTGCAGCTTCTTTTTTGATTCTGCAGCAAACGTAGATTAGGATTAAGCTGTCATACAATGAAAACAGTATGAAGGGATTAAAAAAAGCTTGACATTGATTTACAATATTTTTACTTCTTACAACAATAAAAAGGTACATATTAAAGATTTTATATATCGTAGATAACAAATTGGTTAACAAAATGATTTCTCGGTTATTACAAGATGGCTATATATTGATATACATATTAAAAAAAAATATGTATTTCGGACCATTGAAACAAAAAACTAAAATACTTTGATATGTTTAAGCATACAAAAACAAATGCAATCTATAAAACACATTAGATTACTATACTATGAAGTTTTCCAATTTGGAAATGATTTATGGATTTTTCACAGGCGACGCTTTTCGCGTATTATTAGGCGATTCAGATTGGCTTTTGGTCGTAGTTTTCGTAGTGTCTTTCTTAGAAGCAGACTTACGCTTAGTATTGGGTTGTTCAGATTTATTTTCTGATGGAATTTTTGCAAGAAGTTCGCTCATTTTGCCTTTCATGGAACCCCCCAGCCGAAAGGAACCAATTGCTCCCTTACCTTTTGTACGAATAAGAGTACCGGACTGGACTGCTAAGATCAAGTATTTTTTTATGCTGAGCTGTAGTCTCTTGGCTTCCACGTTGAAAGAGCTTGTAATATATTTTCTGATGGCCTGCATGGACGAGCCATTTCGATCGTTCAGCATAGCAATGGCGATCAGAACCATTTCTGAGACTTTGGGGGTTTTGTTTGGGATCTTAGATGTCATGATCTGATCAGAAATATTCAGGTTTTAATTTCATTTAATTAAAAAGTTGAATAATAAAAGAAAAAAAACACATTCCACAGTACATTCAGCACATTGCTCAAAACCAGATTGTTTTGGTTATTGGTAAAGCATGGTGTTGAGTAATTTACATGCTGAATATATTTATGCATTTAATTCTTAAGAACATACTTTTCAAATACTAATATAATTAGGATGAAAAAGTATCTATCAGTTTTTTTAATTTTTCTTATAAAATTTGTTTGATGGAAAGATTTTTTTCTGAAATCAAAAGATTCCAATAATCACTATTTAAAATTCTGGCAAGCGAAAAGGCGCCGTTCCTACGATGTTCCTGTAAACAAATAACAAAGCCACTTTCAATTTCAAATTGAAATTTTGTATGCTATAAATTTGTGCGAGTGTCATAGTAATATGCACCGATTTTTTCTTGACGAAATGAAACGTTGAAATAGATCAAAAATTTAAATATTTATGATTCGCGTGAATTGCCAAGCGCTAAAGGTATTTTTTTCCATAAGATACATTTTTAGGAACTTGAAACATGAATTCTAATTCCAACTTTACAAAATTTTCCAAAACATTGGTATCTAGTTATCAAAAAGTAATTTAGTGAATATAAACTTTAAAACTGTGGAAATTTAAATAATAGGTACTTTATGTATGTTTAAACAAAGTTATTATACTTCCTTGTGCTTAAATTCCATTTAAATTAAAGGTTAAGATTCCTGCCTAGCAATATTAAGAGGCATATCATTATCAGTAATCTTATATGCTCCTGAAGTTAATAATTGTTTCATTAAAAAAAAAGTGCACTTTTTTTAGGTAATAGTAAAGTTGCATCATTTTATTAAGAATTTTGTCTAGTAGATTTTTCTGTATTGCCTCTTTACTTATGCTGAAATTGTTGTCATACATATGTAGTACAAATCTTGATATCCAGAGCAAGCCTATTGAAAATGGTAACAGACAAAGGGGTTTAGTTACGATGGGAAATCATTGCTCAAAGAATGCTTTATTTGATTTACCCAGTAACGTTCAGAGATTTGTCAATTGAGTAGGCACCCAGGTTCACTTTGAGCAACATTGACCACTAATGCTGTGTCATTTCACAAGAAATTTCCTGTAAATTTTAACTGCTCACAAAACCCAAATTCAGTAAAGTAACACTAATTTGGTTTTATTAAAACTTTCTCAAAAGGGTATATTAATATTTTTCTTTTGAAGGTTAAAGAAATTGTCCTTAATATGGGAAAATATAACCAATGTTGAGTTTTTGATTGTTCTTTAACCCACCTAAATACATTTCTCATCTAGGTATGTGGAATTTATACTATTTACTAGCGACATTCCATCCCAGCATAATGATATGATTCCTCCAGTACCAGGGAAGTACCAAATCGGAAATACCCTCTTCTTCAAAAACAAACCAGTGTGCCCTTTTAGACTCCCCCCCCCCCCCGAATTTTTCTGTCCAGCCTTTTGCTAAAGAGGCCATCGCTTTCTTTTTTTTTACTGTTTAATTTTAAAGAATAGAATAAATAAATATTATTTATCTTATGTGGTATTTATTTGTTTTGAATAGGATGGATAATTCTTTGGATTTGACGAAAGAAGTTTCCGATCTTGAAAGAAGTTTTAAAGCTGCTTGTGAAGTGTTACAAAACTATCAACTGAATACTGAAAATGCTAATAGTCTTAAACAGATTATTGAAAATTCTAAAGCAGCTTTAAAAGCTATTTGTAACTTAAAACAGCATACTACCTCAAATAAGGTATAACCTCAAATTTTTACCTAGATATCTGTTGTGACTAAACTAGGTAATAAGTTATTAAGACTAAGCCTAGTATAGAATAGAAATACTAAGAAAGAACAGCTATAATGAACACTTTTGTATTTAACCAGTGTTTTGTGAAATAAACTTTAAAACAGTCGTATTCCTCTTTGGCTCTTTAAATTATTTGAATACGTTAAAACTAATGACTCACAGAATTAGTTTAAATAAACAGTGTTTGAACATCTAAATGTTTTTCGTCTACAAATGGACGTATTCTAATAATTAATTAATTTGTGATTTTCAATTTATTGAAATGGGAAATTTAAATTACCAGAAAAAACCCTATGATAACGGATATCTTTGATAAGAACATGCCAAAGAATAAGAATATAAAACATGTCTGTCTATGTTGTCTATCTTTTTATCTATGTTGTTTTTTTGTTGCTCAGCATGCCGTTTCTTGAGTAGAAATATAGCATAAACTGGTTAGTGCTATTATCAGGTTCATTGCTACACATATAGGCTAACTTTGCTGGGACAAATTGCTTTCCGTTTATTATAGTCCACGAAAAGCCATTACAGAAATGGTTTTTGCCCCTATGCAGATATTTTTCGACGTAATCTTGCCACTACTTGTTGCAAAGATTTTTAATTAATTGAAATTCATAGTGTTAGAGAAATTATTTTTTTCCAAGTAGTTTGCAAGTTTTTACTATTAAATTGATAATTGTGTTGAATTCCCCCTTTTATTTATTTAGGAAGAAGTTGTTATCGATGAGTTTAGTGACCATGAGCAATTTCCAAGTGATGATGACTGGGACTGTAATGCAGAAGATTTTGATGACATGGTCAAGGTATAGTTTTAATTATAGTTTTGTGTTTACATTTTCATTTATTACTATGTTTGCATGTGCAACGATATTTCATATGTCTTTTCAGTAAAACTTCCATTAACAGACACTTCCGAAAACTTAACGGCTTCAAATAGTAATTTTTTATTCCTAGTCTCTTGGTACATAATAGACTTTTCTCTTTGTGTTTCCATTCAATTAGCAGACACTTTTGATAAATGACTATAATTTGTTTGGTCCCCCCCCCCCCCCCACTGTCTGATTTTGAGTTTTCATATATATTGGCTGCCAATGGCCTCAGGACCCACATCCAGACAACATATAAAATTATACAAACAAAATTTTAAAAAAATTAAGAGTTTATTACAAATACATTGCTACCCATAGTATTTATTATTATATAATTGTTTTATTGTTATAATTTCAATTTTAATCCTTTAATAGCCTTAAATGTAAATCCTGTTCACTTGATTTTTATGCTGGTTCATTTCATGATTTTCTGTCTGTAATTAGATGTTGATTCCACAATACAAGTAATTATTAACCACTGGGGAAAATGAGATTACTAAAAACAACAAGATAACACACACACACTAACTTCACACATGTCTACTGCGGTACATTAAAACTGGATTTTACATTCTACTTTCTTCAGTTGGTTCTTATCAATAAATCCTATGTCTTTCCTATATAAAGTACATATCTGTTTGCTGGTATCTATACTACTTGTTTTACCTGGAAAGAGTTTAAAAAACCCAACCTGACATTTCAAATTGTTTGACATTTGTGGTTTCTGAAATTCCCTCGTATTATACATTCTTTTTCTTAGGCTTGTGAAGAGGCTGAAATCAGTCATAATTCTATTGAAGATGGTTCAGATTCACCAAATGAAAATGAAGACAGTTTTACTTCACATAATGGGGAATCAAATTGTACTAATGTTGAAAGTGTGAAACCTTCAGAAGAAGAGGAATTTGGTATTTTGTTTCCTTTTATAAAACATATTTGTTACAATTTATTTAGCTTTTATTGAGCATAAAACAAGACAATAGCACTCCCATTCAAAGCAAACCATATTTTTTTAAACTTAAGAATTTGCATAATTAAATGTCTAAACTTCCCATAGAAGTTTATTTTGTCTTTAACTAAAAAATATTAAAATTTGTAATATATAAAACTAACAAGTTAACAATCTTAAAATTGTAGAATCTTTAGTGACTTAAAAAAATACTAAACATTTTCCTGATACAATGTTCATACTTTTATTAAACCCAATATTTTTTTAAAAATCTTTTGTCGATTCCAGATTGTGAACCACCAAAAGAAGAACATTTTAGAATTTTAAGGCAGTTTTTTGGACATGCATCTTTTAGACCGTAAATATAACTTTCGTTTATATTTTACAAATTATCAAATAAAATGTTTTTTAATAATTATACAGGCTTTAATGAAGCATAAAACTTTTAAACAAGACAAGGATTTATCAGAAAAATATAAGTTACTATAATATTTGTTATTTTATTCCCTTTATTTTGCATGTATGTATATTATTAATTTATAGAAAATATCAATCCTATCCTTGTGTAGTAATCAACTTTTGAGTAGTTATAGCAAATTGAATCGGTTATTATGTCCAATTTAACATGTTTGAAAAGTCCATCGTGTTAAGTAGTTTTACCAATCAAGATAAACTAGTTTATTGATTAAAAAAATCTGAAATTCTTTGTTTTACAGTGATTGCAGTACGGCATTGGACTAACTAATATCAGATTTTTTTCTTTTCGAGAATCAACAAGTTTATTTTATATAAAAAAAATTATAAGTGTCTGTATGATTTGTTATTGACTTAAGTGTGGCGGTTCATCATGGCCAAGCACTGTGACCACTGGCCTATTGTACTAATGATTTGTTATTAGTTTGCAGGTTTCCTGCAGAATTATCTTATCCATTGTGGATCCCTATTCAGTTAATAATCGGGAATTTGCTGGATTAAACTTAATATATTAATTTATGAATATGATTTTATTAGTATGCTTAAAATTTTATCTTATTGTAATTTGTCAGAAATTTGTTTTATTCTAAAAACTTAAAATTTCCACCTTATGTTTCGAACTGAACTAACTTCTTCTTCTGAATGTATGTTCATAATTTAATTTTTCAACTTTGATTTTTTTTCTAATTTTTATTGCTTTGTTTTAAAAGGATGCAGTGGAAAATAATTCAAACAGTCCTAGTTGAACATAAGGATGTGAGTGCTGTGATGGCTACTGGTAAGCATTGCATCTAAAATCTTTGATGATTTTTTAAAATTGGTTTCTGATTTATCTTAATTTTTAATTTTTAAAAATGTAACAAACTGTTTAAAAGTAATTTTTTTTATCATTAACATTTAGTTTTTTTTTTAAAGTTGCCTGAGGGCAAAAAGCTTTATAGTTTATTTGATAAGCATTTAAAAAAGAAAATTCTTGAAGTAAACAGCATAGATTATTGGCACAAATAGTTTGTTTACTTCCTGAATCTTCTCATGTATTATGCACAAAGTTGAAGATATTTTCTGAATATGCATTCAAGGTATTTCAGATCTTTAAATATTGTGTTATCATATATTATCATAGTATGTTGCTATGGTTTTAATATAAGGAAATGCAAGTCTCGTTCTTTTTGTTGCAAAAAAAAAGAAGACACATAGCGAAAAAAAAGGTTTATTAGATAATAAAAGTATTTGTTATAATTTATAGCAGCCCAGCTTATTTTAACCCTTTCAGTCCCAAAGACAATTCGGTATCATCATTTTAGAAATTTGTTTCTGATTGTCTATGGCCCTTTATGATATCAAAAAGCACATCATTCGATTCTTCAAATTTTTTTCTATTAGAAAATATTTTTTATTAATCCCAATAGATGTCAGCCCTATGATTTTTTTAAAATTATGATCAGAAACATGATGATGCCAAATGGCATCACTGGGACTGAAAGGGTTAAGTAAAGTTAAGTTTAGTAAAAGTTTCCTCATGTATATTACTTTAAAATATTTTTTAAATGGTATGCTTTATAATATAACCCGGCGTTGCACGGGTGCAGCGTGTAAAATACTTTTTTTTGTGTGTATAGCAGTTCTGCTACACCAAAGTATTTGTGTGTAGCAATTTTTAATTAATGCATAGCACTTTTGAATATTGTCCATCTTTATCGACGCACCGCTAACTCCGTTCATTAGCGATGCGTTGAAATTTTTTTTACATTTTAAGTTATCTACTTGCTTTGCACATAAAGCGCACATTATTTTAGTAACAACGTTACCGTTAGATTCGTACTTCAGCCACACTCATTATTCTGATCCAACGACGTGATCCAGTTTTTAACAGTTCGTAACTGAATTGCCATATTTTACTTTCGTTGATTTTCGCAAAACAAATAATAACGAAATGGAAATCTTGCTAAATCTTTCTGTTCTGGCCCGATTATCGGCAGTTTACAGTGTTTACACTAACTTTTTGCTACTCACTTCCAGTCTGGTATGGAGTTGAGATGTTTCCGTGCCCGAACGAAAAGCGGCCAACGGACTCGAATTGAGATAGAGCTCCATGACTTAGACAACTGAACTGAAGCTATCTGACTTCGAATCGTTTGCAAAAACACCATGTTTATGACAAACGGAGATGCTTTGTGAGTATCGCAACTAAATGCGATACAAAGCTAAATCGGTATAGCAAGTTTTCATTTTGGTGTCGCGTTTCGCGATGCGATACCGCTTATTTTACACGCTGCACGGGTGTACCCTTAATAACTCTAATTAGTAGTTTTTTATGTAAACTTTAATTTTATACCAATAGATCCCCTCTCCACTAGTCTACTCCATCAGGATATTGTAATCTCCTCCCTGATATGAGGGGTTGATTTTATCTAGGCCCTTCCAGGCGTTTGAGGGCTTTCCCATAGGCCCCTGTTTAAATTGCCAGAACAGTTATATGATATAATGGCCTGTTTCTATTTCACGATTAGCGCAAAACAAAACTGCCCAAATGTGGTAAACATTCCACTTCATATTTCATACAACTCGATAGGGCTGGGGGACCCAGTCGGTAAAGACTTTCGTCTTGCAAGCGATAGGTCCCAGGTTCAGGTCCGGGCATCGCCAAAATAACTGCTGACCTATAAACGGCTTGTGCAGCCAAAAAATGTCCGATGAATAATACCCCGTGTAGAGAAACGGCACTTTAAATATTCTCCAAATTTCCAACGCTGCGTACGATGTTGCCCTTAAAAAAAGTTGCATTGGGTACCTACTCGCGTGTCGGCTCGTAACTTGACTGTGGTTCTAAATTACGACTCCCGTTTCCAATAGCCTTCGTGTGTAGCTTTAATGCGACCATAATTCAAACTAACCCCTAACCCATACAACTGGATGGGAATAGCTACCCTACGTTAAATTTTTAACTTCGCCAAAAGCCGTCAATGCCAAAATTCAATAGGCCATTAAGCCATCTTAACATCAGAAAACAAAACTCATTCATCCTCTCTTGTATGGTTGGAAAAGTTTTATAAAGTACAAATTCCTTATTTATGCTGAATATATTCCTCCATATCTTCATTTCTTACCATTTGTAAACGTCAATTAAATTAAATTCGGAAACATAATTAAAATCTAGTTGAGGAAATCTGATCTACCGTAAAAAAAATCAAAAGATTTAAAATTAACAAATAAAATAAAATACTGATATTCAAATAACAATCCAGAAAATTAAACCCACATGCTCTTTCTTTTCTTAATTTTCGTTTGTGCTGAACGCGCTGAAATTTCTTTAAATTGAAATAAAAGTATAAATTCTAATCTTACAATGCTATTCCTATGGGGAAATCGGCTCACGTTTTGCACTCCTACACCCGTTTGGGGTTCGAATAAAAAGTATCCTATGTCCTTCTCCTGGTTCTAAGCTACCTCCCCATCAATTTTCAGCCAAATCAGTTCAGCCGTTCTTGAGTTATAAATACGTTTATCACATAATAAAAATATTTGTTTATAATTTATAGCAACCCAGCTTTTTTTAAGTAAATTTAAGTTTAATAAAAGTTTCCACATGTATATTACTTTAAAATATTTTTTTTTTAAATAGTATGCTTTATAATATGTTTTTAAATTGTAAATATATTTTAAAACTAAAAATGACTTTGTATACTTAAGTTTTTTAAATACATGTATGACATATATTATAAAACTTATAACATACATAATAACACCTACAACTTTTATTTGAGTTGCTATGCATTTGATGTTTGATAATACGTAAGCATTTATTTTTAATGAAGGTTATGGGAAAAGTTTATGTTACCAGTACCCTGCAGTTTACACCAATAAACCAGTGATTGTGGTATCCCCTCTAATATCGTTAATGGAAGATCAAGTTATGGCCTTAAAGTAAGTAATTTATTAGTTTTATAGTAGGTGCTCGTTACTTTACTTCCTTAAAAATAAATCCTTAAAAATGAAAACATAAAAAATATCATGGTTTTCTGTTGACATTTTAAAGTAAATTAGTTTATTTAGTATTATAGTGTTAGATTTTTATAGATATAAAAAACACCTTATTTTAGTTTACCTTTCAATGCAGTGTTATTAATTATTATTTAAACATATTGCATTCATTATCTATGTAGTCAATTTTTCTTTTTTCATTATCTTCAACTGTCTGTACTTTCTTAACTTAATTCTAATGTGAACTCTTCATATTAATATGATAAAAAAAATTCTTCCATAACTAATGCTATGATCAACTGGCTTAAAATACTGTTGTTTTGGATGCTGATGCATTATAAATAACTTTTTTAAGAGCTGATGTTTATTTTTCCTTACTGTTTCTTCATTTAATTGTTTTGTTGTTTACAGTGTTGCAAATATTGGAGCATGTTATCTAGGATCCTCCCAAAATAACATGGGTAAAGTTAAAGAAGAACTTTTGCAGTAAGTATCTTTTTATGTTTGTGAATAATATGAGTTCCCACATTAATGCTGATTTGGGTATTCATGTGCTCACTTGTTCTATTATATGGCTCTTATCAAACAAATTTCCAAATGAAAGTGTTTTGTTGCATTTTTACAAGAACTTTATTTTCATGTTTTCTTTAAATAATAAAGTAATGTTTGTGGGTTTTTTTTTCACTACAAATTGAACGAATGTTTCAGATTGATAAATTAGTAAATTTTGTTTTCTATAGCATAAAAACTAAAAAACTAAACTCCTCGGCGCAACAGCCCATTAGTGGGCCAAGGCCTGCCGTGCCTATTTCAGCTTTCGTGACCTAGGGCTGTGGGGTGCTAGGCATATGTCCCGGTAAGGTGGTCAGCCTCATGCGGAACCCCCCGTGTTTAGTTCCCAAGCATGCTTGGTACCAATTTTATCGACCCACTTAAGGAATGAAAGGATGGGTCAACCTCGCCAAATCCGGGATTCGATCCCCAGACCTGCAGCGTTTTTTTTCTATAGCATATGTGATCATAAATAATCAATGTTGCTTTTTATTTTTAAGATTTGTCTGCCATGAACTTTTATAAATCCTCATAATTCAATATTTACCTTGACATTTAAAGAAAATAAATTTTAAAAACATATTTAATTATAACCAGTTCATTATTTTGTGTGTAGAAATATAATCCATACCAATTTGTTTTGTTTCCCAGAGGTATTCACAAAGTCATTTACTTAACACCAGAATTCGCAGAAGGTGCATTGCAGTTGTTACAAACCCTTGATAAGAGAATTGGTATGTGTTTCAATATTTTATTAAATTTAAAAAATATAGCAGAACCATCAAGCTGGTTTGTTTGCAAACATTAAATATTTAACGTTAAATTTTTTATATATAGGAATTGTGCTGTTCGCTATTGATGAAGCTCACTGTGTTTCACATTGGGGCCATGACTTCAGGAATAGTTACAGACATCTTGGAAATCTGCGTAAAAACTTCAGTCATGTTAGTATTGAATTGATTTTCCTTTTAAACATGTATTAATCAATAAAAAAAAAGAAATTACTTTCATTTGTTTTCAAATATTATTCCTATTGATTTACAATTTATTCAAATTTATTCTGTTTGAGTTGCTGTCAATTTCATTGCTATAATTTTTACATGGCATAGTTAAAGCTTAAAATAAGAACTTCTATATTAGAATTGCAATTGTAAAATTCTTAATTTTTTTTGTAAATGTAGTTAAAAAAAACTATCATAGCTACAGTAAAATATTGTTAGTTTTAACCTAATTTTTGTCACTTACCTGATAAGATTTCTACTCACAAATATGATTAGTTGATTTAACCATGTGTATTTTCATGTATACCAATCAGATAAAAAAAAGCCTAAGTACTAATTGTATGTTAATGTTTTTAAAAATTGCAATGTTTGGCTAATTTTATTTCATTTATATGATTAATAAATTCAAAACACTTGTCTTTTTACTTTATTTAGTCTAATTGTATATCTTAAATTTAAGGTCCCCTTTATGGCTGTGACTGCTACAGCAACACCTGCAGTCTTAAACGACATCTGTAGTTCTCTGCACCTCAAAAACCCCATCAGAGTGTGTTCAAATTTTGATCGGTAAATTAGTCTTACTTTTGTGGTTTTTGAAAGAATAAATACTTTTGTGGATTTGTAATTCTCATTGTATGTTTTTTACAGCCCAAATTTATTTCTTGAAGTGTGTCTAAAAAGTGGTTCAGTTGAAAACGATTTACTCAGAGTAATGACTAAGAAGAATGGCAAACCTGGGTTTTCTGGACCTACAATTATATATTGTCCCACAAGAAATGCCACTGAGGATGTTTTTAAAAAGCTCAATGGTATGGGGCTCTTATAAGCTTTTAACTATTCATAACTAAAACCTTTTTAATTTTGTTTTACTATGCAAGATAATTGCAATATTATTCTACTGTTTGATCTCATTGTTTTAAGTAAATTGAAGGGTCTAGTTGCAAAGCTATAATTCTCTAAACTATAAATAATATATAAGTGCTGGCCTGTACATTGGAAACTTTGTCCATTTGAATTTAGATAAGTCAAAAGTCACTAGTGAACCAATCCGACTTTATAGCTTAGTTATATTTTTTAGAATGTAAGATTTTCAACCAACCCCTTCAAATAAGTCTTCCCCTTCAAATTCCCCTGAATTTGAATACATTATTTAAGTTTGAAGTTTATTTTAATCCTCAATATTTTAAAAATAGAATCAATTATCATAGAACAGAACATCCATTAAAGTTATATGCCAAAATTTTTATGCAAAGTGAAATCAAATTTTATTTATTCAGAGCAACTTTATTTAACAGATTAAAAGACTAATGAAAAGTAGATTTCAATAACAATGCGAAATGTATGAATACTATTTTACCTTTTGAATCTTAATTTTCATAATAGTTATATAATCTTATTATAGTTATCTGTTCATTTTAGGTATGAAAGTTTCTTGTCAGATGTATCATGCAGGAATGACTCCATTACAGAGAAAAACAGCACATCGGGAATTTGTTCACGATAAAGTTGAGGTAAGTGAAATATCAATCTTCAATGTTTTATCTATTGAGCTATTCTGTTTTATACCTAAAATCTGATTTATTATTTGGTTAAATCTAATAATTATTTAAAGATACAAAAATGCAAAACTTATTTTCCTAATTTGAATAGTCTGAGAATTGCTGCTCACTATAGTTTAATATTTTTCCTGACATTTCAATAAATGCTTATTTCTATACGAAGTAAATACATAGGTGCATATTTTTACTTTCCATTGCCTAATATGAAAAATAAGGTAATGAAAGGATTGTGATTTGGGTCAAAAAGATTTTATGTTGTCTACACGTTTTAAAGTGTGTGGACTCTGAAAAAAAGGCGTTTTTTGAATATTGGTCCGTCTGTCAGACTGTCTGTCTGAAACCAATATACAGCTCAAACTAAAAGAGCTATAGACTTCAAATTCGGCATGTGAGTTCTGTACCTGACTAAGGTAATAAGGTTTTTGAGAAAATCATGCGTGCACAAAGGATAGCTGCCATAGAAATATTTTTTGGTTTAAATGGTATTGCTGAAAAACGAAAAGAGCTACGGACTTCAAGTTTGGAACACTAGTTCCTATTACTATCAGACATGAACAAAATTATTTTTAAAAAATAGTGACTACATTTTTGTAAAAATCTTTAACCAATCTCTTGTGTATGAAATATTTAATATTGTGTTGTAATTGAAAAATTGTATTGTGTTTTACATTCCTAGTTTTTACCAATATTTACCAGAAAAGCTAATGTATTTCAGTCAGTTTTCTCTTGTACAATCAATAGTGATGAAATAAGCCATTTTTTTTTAAGTTGATGTAACATTAAGATTTTATATAAGTTGCATTGCTAAAAATTAAAGATATTATTTAATCTATGTATTTCTGTGGTTAAAGATTTTTGAACTGTGTTGTATTTTATTATAGGTTGTAGTTGCTACTGTTGCTTTTGGAATGGGCATTGATAAACCAGATGTTAGACGGGTCATCCATTATGGGGGCAAGTACAAGTCTTTTTTCGGTGTCATTTTAACTTCTACACTACGTTTTGAAGCATAACTCATTTACACAGGCTCTGTCCGTCCATATGGCTATCTGTCATCCATTTTAATTTCCCAATTTACAAGTGCTAGAGTCAAGTGTGATATGTCAAAAAAATAATTGTGTATCAAAACTAGAAGTCATTGAAAATCTCAAAAATTCAAAGTACTTTGATTATTAAAAAACTGCAAAATCTATTACTATTTAAAAGCATAAGAAGGCCATTTTTTATTGGAATTTAATCACCATTGCCACTCAAAACAATCGAAGGAAAAGCTTTATTTATATTAAATAAAAGTTTTAAGGAAATTTATTTTTGTGATAAAAGCAGTTTGGAATGACAACATAATATATGTCACAATGGGGTTCTTTAAATGGTTCGTATTATTTGTTTAGGAAGAGGCACAAGGCGTTCTATTTTGTTATTTTAAAAAGCATATATAATTTTTCATTCATATATAAGCATTTGTTAATGAATAATTATGTTTTTAATATTAAGTGTTCCTTTGCAAAGGTTTCCTCATTGCCTTGTTTTTTAAATGGTATATAAAAATCAATTTGTTCAGTTCTGTTTTAAAGGTGATAGATATTTTTTAAGTGTGAGCATTATTACATATTTATTCTTTAAAATACAAATAAATTTAGCAAATGATAATTAGTGAATTTTTAATGAAAAATAGTTTGTTTGATGGTTACAAGTTTAATATAAATGCTGCATTTGATGCTTTTTTAGTTGCATGAGGTATTTATTATTGATGCGGTTGTGAGTGACAGTTTCTGTTACGAACCTACTTGTTTTTTCTCAAAAGCGTAAAATATTCTTTTTTTTTTAATTATAATTATGATCATTCATGTATAGCAAAAAAAATTATATATTTTTTTACCTCTTTATACTTCAACATTCTTTTACTACCTGAAAGATATCGACATATAAACGTGTCTACTGACTGTCAGTTTTTCCAGCAACACATACATTTTTTAAAAATTTCATTATTTTAATGGTTTATTGTTTAAAACTCTTACACAGTGAAAATAAAGATTACAGTTGCCTGATTTTTAATCCTTCAGAAGATTAAAATATTAAGTAATTCTGTAACTTAGTAGTTGCTTTTTTTAAAGCTATTTTTCGTTATTATCTTTAAATAAATTTTTTTTATGGTATTTGTATTAAGGATTCCACTTATTTTCTCATAAATTTATTCCCCACAACAGCTCCCAAAGACATAGAATCTTACTATCAAGAAATTGGAAGAGCTGGGCGAGATGGGTCCCCAAGCGTTTGCCAAGTATTTTATGCCAATGGTGATTTTGTTACATCCAAGTATGTCAAATTATTAGTAATTAATTTGATTAAACAACATTCATTACTTGAATATTTCAGTTATGATTAAAAAATTTTTTGTTAAATTTTAAAAATAAGATTGATCAGTTTTCAAAATCCCTGATTTGTGTAAAAAAAATAAAATACCTAAAAGTTATTTCAACAAGCACTTTTTAAAGTTTGAATATTTTTAGTTACAAAATATTTTGTTTCTAAAACACATTGTTATTGTGCTTTGACGTACAGCGACAATTGCCTAACAGTGTGAATTAATTGAACAAAACTAGTATTATTATTACTAAATTACTTAAATCAGTAGATCTTGAATTAAAATTTTACTGCCATTATGCATTTAACATTAAAATGTATTTATTCAAGGTTACTGAATAAAAAAAATTATAAATCTATTGCATCTGTAAAAATCCTCTTAATTTCTCTAAAAATGTCTTTCTTTTTCAGGTTCTTCTTAAAAGAGATAAAAAATGAGAAATTCTTCGCGCATAAATCCGACATGATCTCCAAAATGCAGCAGTATCTCAATTCAACGAAATGTCGTCGCCAAATGCTTCTATCTCATTTCCAAGGGGAAGAGGTCAAATGCACTGGGCAAACAGAAAAATGTTGTGACAATTGTAAGAAAAGGTTGGTATATATGTTATTTATTATAAGTTATATATAATTAATTATAAATTATATGTGTAATAATAATATTTATTATATGTGTGTTCAGTTATGCAGCTTTATACTTAATTTTTTAAAAACAAACATCAATTTTATAAATAAAGATGTAGTAATGGCTTATATTACAATTGTAATTATTGCAGATAACTTAACATTAATAGGGGGAACTAGGGATATTTGACCCATAACGATACATGACCCAATGCCTTTTTTCTCAGCAATGGAAAAGTTTTGTGAGTTGAAAGTGGCATCACTTTTTTCCTTTCAGCCAGCTGATCACATGGTGAAAAAAAAACGAGCTGAATCTTTGCGTACGTGTTAAGTTATGTGAAGAAATACGTTTTTATGCACTGAAAGTAAATTTTTGAGGCCGTAAGGTTTTTCAGTCTACATTTTTTGAGATTTTTTCAATTAGTTATTTGTTTAGTTCATGCTATTAGCTACAGTTACATGCATAATAGTGCTAATGTAATTATTCGCAAATGACTTTGTTTTGGGGTTAAACAAAAAAAGTGAAACTAGGGATAAGTGACCCAAACCAATTAGGGATTGTTACCCAAGTAAACAACACAGAAGTAGACCAAGTAAATTTTTTTAAAAATCACGGGAGTCCCAAAAGTAAATGACTGGGTCCTTAACGAAGTATAAGGTTTGTTTTGGAAGGTACAAGGGATTTTTTTTTAACGAGCTTACAATTCAATATGCAGAAAAAATCGATGGAAAATGTTTTAAAGGTCCTAAAATGGATAATACATCCCAAAATGATATTGATAAAATAGTAGCGATTCTTCAACCACATGTGTTTTCTCTGCAAAATAAAAGAAGCCCCAGTTTTGTATTTCGAACAGAAGTTACTTTTAAATTTGATTATTTCGTTAATATAAGCATAATTAATGAGATAAAAATAAAAAGTAATAATTTTGGTCTGAAAATACTATAAAATCTATATAAACTTTATAATATGATATTAGTTTTGTTATTTGGTAAAAGTTCTTTGATTATTTTAAGTTATACTACCACATTTTGGGTTGGGTCACGTATCCCTATACCTTGGGATACCTTGGACCCAAAACTGAAGTTTTAAATAATTTATATTTTACTACTATTGCAGTTAATAGTACAGAAAAATACTAATATATATTGTGTACTACTTTATGAAGTATAAATTATCTGCATTTACACATTCATAAATAGTGTTTTTTAAAAGTTACAAGCAAAAAACTTCGAGTGGGGTCATATGTCCCTGGTTCCCTCTATACTTTAGTTTTTATTGCAAACGATCATCAATTTTATAAAGATGAGGTAATAGATAATTAAAAGTTATTCTGAATTTATTTTTTGTTTGACAAAATTTAAATATAGACTTATATTTTATTATTATTGCAAGTGCACTAAAAAAAAATTCATGTAACCGAATTACACAGAACAAAAGGAATTCTTATAGAATGCCTAAGAAATATTTAAAGCCAGCATGTTAATTCAAAGGTTTTGCTGTGGTATAAAAGATGTAAAGATTGGAATGAACGCAGTACGACAAATTTTGAGAAAACTTATCCTGAAGTTTATGTGTAATTGTATTGTTTAAATTGATATTTTAGGAGTAGGTTAAGGTATTATAATAATAAAAAGAAATTATAATTTTTTTTGCCAAATTATATCTATAAAAGCTTTTTTTTTGTATAATTTTAAGACTGAAAAGAAATCAACAATCAGCAAAGAATGGTGGATCATCGCAGCAAAGTCAAGATGACCGAAAGGATTTTGCGGAAGAAGCAAAACTTTTATTTGGGGCCATAGAGGTACTTAGTTCATTACTTCTACTACCTTACTTTCATTTTTTAACTGTTATATTTTTCTTATAAATTTTGTAAATTTTAAACTTGTCAGATAGACATTATGGAATTCGTTTTTGCTAAATGACACCTAAAGGCGTTAGGCAAACTGATTCTGCACATAGTTGGATTATTACTTCCTGTCCCTCTAAAGTAAAGAATTATTTTTTGGGGGTTAAACTTTTTTGTTGTTGAGATACTATGGGAGATTATGTGTTAATTTTATATCTTTATTGCAAATAGCATCCCTGCATTACAGTCAAGTTTAGAAAATTCAAAATATTCATTCAAATATAAATTTCAACTTGTCACTTACATTTTTTCAACAATTCTATTTTTTAACAACCAACTATTAAGGTATAAGGCTATTAAGGTAAATTCGCACTTACATACCTTTTTATATAAAATACTCTTAAGAATGAACAATAATTTAATAGGTAGGGGAACCTGCGGAGCCTTCGCCATGTTTTCAGAATTTTATTTTTATAAATTTAATTTTTATACTAAAAATTTCATATGATGGCACATATTAAAAGAAATTTTATTGGAAACAAAGATATAATAGTGTATTATAAATAATGCCTTTTTCTTTTCTAAATTTATTGTTTTTTAAAACATCGACACCTGGGCCAAGCCTTGGTCGCTTGGCCCATGGTAAAGGAGGCTTGGCCCATATAAAAATGCATAATTTTAAAGTGCACAATGATAAATATTTCAACTTATTTTTGTAAGCATTAAATGTAAAAAAAATTATATTAAAATTCGACACTCTGAAATAATTTAAAAATCATATTTACCATTAATAATATTTAGAGTAATACATTTTTATTGTATTCTATCTGTATTAAAAATTTTAAAATTGTCCATATCAAATATTTTTTTTATTTATGTTAAATATATTTTATTCAGTAGTTTGTACACACATTAAATAAGATATAACTGCCTTAGTTTGATTTTTTTTTATTATTTTAACGGCACAAATTGGAAAGTCAAAATATAAGTAGATTTGTAATCTTTCCCTCGTCTCCCCCCCCCCTCCCCCCCAAAAAAAACAGATAATATTTTTATATTAATCTGGAGTATTATTATAGTTGGATTAATAATTTAGTTTTTGCAGAAAAAGTTTGATATTTACTCATAACTGACATATTAGTTTTAGTTGAGGTATTGGTTTTATTATAAACTGGTACAAATATTGATAATTAATCACCTTTATAGAGTTACTATCATGCGTAATTATAAACCATGTATTAGATGAACATTATTTATAGATTTTCATAATTAGTTAATTAAGGGAGCCTTTTTCCAGTGGCCAACCCTCCGTTACGTAGAGTGGGCCAAGCCTCCCCACCTAGCCATTTTGCAAAGAATGGCACATGGTGATTTTAATCCTACTTCATTGCACAAAGTTTATAACTTAAATAGAACCTTAATATAACAGTATTTATAAAATACCACATACTTAAACTTATTTCAATTGTTTGTCTGAAAAAATCTTGCAAATTATTTCTAAAATGTTTACTTTTTGGATGAGAAAATTTCTTTTTTTATTTTCTCCTTAATAACGCTAAGAAGTAGCTCAACGAAACTAAGGTGGCTGTGTGCTGACAACAGTAGCTTTGAATACCGTCCAGTAAGAAAATGCTAAAATATTTTTAAATGCTAAAATTAAAAGGTGGCCTCCTTAGTCTCCTTTATGGCCAAGGCTCCCTAGGTTCCCCTATAATATGTCTTTAGAATGCAGTTGCAATATACTTGTAATTCTTGGAAATATTTATGAATTAAAGCCTTAAACTAACCTTCAAGTTTTTTTATCAACTCAATTAAAATGATGTTCTGAAAATAAACCTATGAGTATTATATTCAATATTTTCTGTTTTAATATGTTGGATTTTAATTTTAGTCTACTGGTGGATCATTTGGTCTTCAAATTCCAATTTATATTTTAAGAGGATCAGTGAGTATAAAATTAGTCATTTTCTAATTTGTATGAATTTATTGTGTCAAGTTACTTCAACAATGATTGATGCTCTTTTTTTAGTTTTGGAATTTTAATAATTTTTTCTTTAAAGTTTAAATAATATTCACAGAGTACTGAGATGATACAATTGATTTATACATATTTAATTTTTTTTTTAGTCAAATCAGAAAGTTACTGAACAAATGAAAAGATGTCCTACTTATGGAAAAGGAAAGTAAGTTATTCCTTTTTCTATGAGAATCTTTAATATATATATGACGGGACAAGCTGCAAAACTCACATTCCCTAAAATCTAACTAAAATATAGAGTCCAGTCCTTTCATTGTCGAATTCATTTGATTAAATTTAACATAATCAAACGCCGTTAATGTATGCGTCGGACTTACTTTTTCTTTGGAGAATACGAGTTTTGAAACTCGAGCCTTCATATTATTTATATATAATAACTTATTTAACTAATTTAAGCTATTCACTGTTTGTTGTTATTAAGGTCCTATTTAGCCATTTACAATAAAGTTTATTTTCAGGCATATAGCAGAAAACTGGTGGAAAGCTTTTGGTAAATAACTTTGTTCAATTTTCTATTATTGGTTTAGATATTTGAGTTTTTTACATTATTAATCTAGTACTTTAATTATTTTGAGATTAAATTCTGTCTATTGTTTGCTATCTTCAAAAGACCTTTAATTTCAAAATCTATTATTATCTACTTTTCTGGTCTTTAATTTTGAAAGATGTAAGTAATGGCTTCTTCCTGTTTTGTTTCTGAAGATAATCTATTAAAGTTTAATTGACAAACATTCTACAAACTTTTCTAAAGTTTTGTTTCTATTTTAAATTTAAGTTACAAAAAAATATGTAATTTGATTTTATACAGGTCGTTTACTCATGTGTGAAAAGTACTTGCAAGAAAAAAGAATTGGGTCATATGGCAAACAAAGCTTTGGCGGCTGCACTGTGGGCATCACAGCTAAGGCCAAGATTTGGTTAGAGCAAGCAAAACGCACTCCTAGTCATCCATTGGTCTTAGAAATGAATGCTGAAATGGTTAACTTTGAAGAAGCTAAGGCATATGCTGCTGAAAGAAAAATAACCATAGCTGCTGCACCCCCAAAAACGTATGTTTCAGCCAATTCATTAACTGTGCAGTGTTTGTCCATATATTTAATTACATTATTGTTGAAATCATATACAGTTTGAAGCAGAGGTGCCGATCCCCCCCAGAGCTAACGACGCACCCCCCTCAAAACCTTACCCCCCCCCCCCCAAAAAAAAAAACATGTTCTGGATTTTATGTGGACTAATGGAGTACCTAACCTTAGTAACCTATACACACATCTTTAGTTTACGATGTGTACAAGAAACCTGAAAGAGGGAAGCCCATTTTTGAATGAAATTTATAAAAGGAAATAAAAGCTATTTTTAATTCTCCTTTAAATAAGTTTTCTTTACAGTAAAAGCTATCAGGTGTCCAAGGAATTAGATAAAAATTAATTTATTTAATTATTTTACTTTTTAAATCATTAAAAATGGCTGGAAAGGTGATATGCAATCTAAAAAGGCTTCCAATTTCTAATGCATAAAAATGTTTCTCTTGGCCTAGCTTTTTATCTAGCCAAACACATTTGACAATATATGCACACACAAAAAAATCAGAATTATTTTGCAATGTTTACGATAATTTCGCTTAAAACAGTTACTTATAAATTAAAATATAAAATTACAGTTAAATGTTAAACAAAGTTCTTACCGTGAAACTTGAATTCAATCACCAACACATTCAAAGCAAGACCAGTATCTCCCTACTGTTTCTATTTCTAATTCTTTCTTTTCTAAAAATTCCAAACAAGTTTTTGTTAGAATTTTATATTTTAAGTTAGTTTTTATGTTGTTAATAATAAACAAGAAGTTCTGTAAGCACTAAAACATAGAGGTGGACGGACAAAAGACGGTATACCAACGGATGGACAAAATGCAAAAAATATCGCTATCCTTGAAACAAAAACAAAATGAATGTTTTTTTAATCGGATAGTTAACTTTTGCTATCTAGTAAGATTTTTTTAAAAAAATCCTTATAATGATGATTTTTAAATTTAAGCGTTTGTTGCATTAAACTTTTCTCATAACAGCTGGGGGCCAGCACGTTTTCATAAACCAGCATCTCAATAAGACTTATAATTCAATTGATAACTGCACACATTTCAATGTTGTTTGATTATTAAATGCTTGATGCCTTATTACATTAAAACTATGGTTCTATGTATTGAATAAAAAATAAAGTGAGTTTAATTTTGAAAAAAAAATGCAATTCTGCAACCATTTTGCGGGCTAAAGGACGATATCTAATGTCAGCATGGTCCGATTTAGTTTAGAAGAAGGGAAATCTTCAACAAGTAAGGGTAAGGGGGCGTCCATAAATTATGTGACTTGTTTAAGGGGGGCGGGGTTCTAGCAGAATATCACCAAATCAGGGGGGGGGGGGTCGTCAAATATTGCGTTATTTTTCCCCGTAAAAAATCAAAGTAAAATTGCAATAAAATGGAGCAAAATTCCAGCAAAAGAAATTTCTGGATTTAAAATTGGCACAAAATCTTAAATGATAATATTTATCGCGGCTCTCCGAACTGTACTAAAAAGTTTTAGGTGAAAAGAACGACCCGTTCTTTTATATAGATTCTATTGGCGTTCCCTTCTTTCTTCTCTTTTTATTAGTTTCTAGTCAGATCAAAGGACACGTGTTCAAATTTGTTTCACACTTCACAAAGAAAAAGAAGACAAAATATGCATCGTTTCCAATGTACTTTCTCACCATCATCCGACGATGCAGCTGCTGTTTTGACTATCCAAGCTTGGGGTTGGCACGATCTATTATTTGTTTTGAAGATTCCTGAGTATCAAACGTCCAAATATAAAGTTTCGGTTGCAGAAAAAGGCGTATCCCGGGTCTGGTGTCTTCTTTTTTGATGACTCCATTCCCCAGAATTCTGTTCTTGGTGTGTGTGTGGGGGGGGGCAATTACTTAAAAAGAATAAGGGTTTGTTAAGGTTTTTTTTAGCCAAAATAAGCCGTTTATTATTAAATTTTAGTAAAAAAATCAACCCCCCCCTAAAATTTCAACGACGCAGTCTGCGTCGTTGACCCCCCCCCCCCCCTGTAGGCACCCCTGGTTTGAAGAAATCAATGTTTAAAATTATCATGATTTTATATCTCACTGTGTAAAAAAGGAGGAAAATCACCCCAAATCCAGGCTTCCCTTGTCTGGAAACAACCAATATATGGAAATGTTTTGTTTAAAATTAGAAATTTAAAAAATATATGAATTTTTTTTTACATGCAGTCTTCTCTCGCTTATCCGGCACTTTTTGTGCAAAAAAATGTCGGTTTTATGAAAAACATCGAAAGTGTGTATATCTATTCCTGATATATGCTATGTTTTATGTCCGTACCTTTCTATCTTCTTCGAGGATAACGGTAAAGAGCTCTTGAGGTATTGTTGATGGGTAGGGATCTTTCCCAGAGGTTTGGCTTGTTTTGAACTATTATTTCGAAACTTTTTTTTCTGACGCTTCTTCAAATCACAAGTTGTTTCCTTGTACATAGCCTCACACTATTTCTTGTAGGTAATCCGACGTTTTAGTTCATGAAAAACCTATCAATATCTTTGTCTACATTTTCATTTAAAAAGTAGTATTTTATCATTATTATATAAATGGATTTATGGTCTTTTTCAGAAAAACCAATACAGTCGAACCCTGTTAACGCGAACTGAAAGACAGCACCGAAACATTTCGTGTTAAACAAATTTCATGTTAACCGTCAGAATTTTTTTTTACATTGAACCAATAAGTAGTTTAAAAAATAACATATAAAACTTTATACAATTAGTAATTCAATTACCTAATAAAGTTTATTTGGAGAAAAATTAAGAAAATGTTTAAGGACCAGCAATTAAGAGCAATGCATCATAGTTACAAAATGCAAATGAGAAAATAGTACACATGTTAATGAAGAACACAATTTATTTTTATAATGTTTGGTACTGTTTTTTAAATGTTTTTATTCATTTGTTCTATGAAACTTTAAATTACTAAGAAAAAAAGTCAAATGCCGAATTTTTTGTTCGGGTTAAGCGGGATTTCACCTAAAACGATTCCGCATTAAGAAATTTTTAAGCATTAGCTCAAAGCTTTATAAGCCGGGGAAATGCGTTCAGTTCATCTAAAACAAAATTTCGTGTTAAGTGTGTTCGTGTTAACGAGTTTGACTGTATAACTTTCAGAAATGCATTCTTTTTTCTAATTAAAACTCTATTGGTAATCACATGAAAGTATGATTAGTGATTTTAACCTACTTGATAAAAACAAAGAAAAGTAATATTAATAAAATTAAAATCTCAAATGAAATCCAAAACCAATCAAACCAATAAAAAAACGTATCTGTCTTTTAGGATTTTAACCATTCCAACAGAAACAGGCAATGGAGAATCTCAAGCAATTAAAGAACTATTTGAAGAAGCTCCTGTAGAAGTCGAAGAACCTTTAGATCCTCATGAAGAAAAACTAAAGGTAAGAACTTAAGTTTTAGGAAGTGATGCTTGTTTATCTTTAAACAAAACAAAATTAACTTTGTTTCATTAACTCAATATATTATAATATATAAATGTGCTAGCTAGCATAGCGGAAGCAAAACATCCTTGTTGCATCTTCACAAAACCTAAATGACCACTGATCTTCTTGCTTTCGAAAAGTGGTTTAACAGGGTGTCCACCTGTTGGGAATTGTACTTAAATTGTCAGAAAAATCGAAAATTATGCTTGAAATTAGGGATGCACTAAATATCAAATTTAGCGAAATAACGAATATTCGGCTGAAGTCTTAGCCGAATATTCGGCCTACCTAAACCAATTTTTATTTTTTGTCAGATTTAAGTAAGTTGTATTTATTCATCAATTTCAATTCAACATAAACATATAAGTACACAATCACACAATAATTTTAATACAATATAGCTATTAAATTTTTAATTAAAGCAATACACAATAAAGCGGTACTCATTTATTATTAAGGTCTTTAAGAAAGTGTAACTTGTAAAATCACAACACGAAAACAGAAGTATGAAAATAAAAACAGAAGTAGGTGGATCGGATGTAGAATGAAAATTAGAAAAAATAATAAAACCATGGCTTACGATATTATTATGCAATTACAAAATTATTATTTTTTCATCTTTTAGTGAAAAAATTACAATTGTGATATATATATATAATATATATATATATATATATATATATATATTATATATATATATATATATATATATATATTTTATATATATATATATATATATATATATATATATATATATATATATATATATATATATATATATATAGCAATTATTGTTTTTTTAAAGCCCACTCACTGTTCCCTTAAAGAGACATGTTTATTTAATACAACTTGGAGTAAAGCTTGATTTAACATTATAAATAACAAAAATAAGAATTTGAGTCTATCAAAAAAGAAAACAAGTCCTGTTTGGGAATTTTTCGATGTTTTAGAAAATGATAACATGAAGAAATTTGAAAAAATTTAAATTTCACTATTTGTCCGAATAGTAAAGCTATTCGGCCGACCGATTAACCGAATATTCGGCTAAAGTGGCCGAATGGTAACCGAATATTCGGTGCATACCTACTTGAAACTTTTGCAGTACAAATATGAATGAAAAATTGAAATTGAAAGACTAATGACATGTAACGATATACATATTCAATTATGCAATCTGCAACTCATAGGGTTGAATGTATTTGCTGCAGCAAAAACTATTCATAATTCATCACTTTTCTCCCCTAATATTTCTGTTAGCTAGTATTAGGCATCTATGAAAATGTAGTGTTAATTAGTTACGTTATTTTCCTTGAAAAATCTGGAAATGAGCCTTGAAATGTGCTTGAATTTTTACAAAAATACTGTTGGACACCGTGTCTAATGATCTGTTACTAAGATTAACCCGTCATCACTTGATGTATTATAAAAATTACTAAGCCCAGTGCAAGTAGCCCTAGCATAGCTCTAGTGCATTGATGCAACTGTACCGAACTTAAGCTGTTGCGAATAGCAAGGTAGTAAATTCTATCCTTGCCTTCCATCCAACTGCTGTATAAATAAATCTATTCATACATTTCTTTTAATACTATAGTGTTTTTTTTATCTCTTAGGGTGAACTCTACAAGCAAGTTTTTGCTCTGCGTAATTCAATTGCTGATACAGAGAGCCTTGCACCTTATATGGTGTTCAGCAACAAAAATCTCTTGGACATAGCTGTTTATCGTCCCGTTTCCATGGAAACATTAAGTCAGATTGAAGGAATAACAACTGCCAAAATTTCGAAATTCGGAAAATCCATCATAAAGCTTGTTGCCAACTTTTGCAGAGAAAATGGACTGAAGGAAGATGCTTTCCAAAAATCAAAGCCGCCCGAGGTTTGATAATTTCTTTTTATTTGTATTTCAGAAAAAGAAATATATGGTTATATATTACAAGCTACATTATTATATATAAAGTTTTACAGGGATTTTTAATTTATCAATACTTTAAACAAAATTGTATCATTAATGTAGTGAAATTATTTAACTTTAAGATATAATTTTACATTTACTTTTTCAGTCAGTATAATACATTCATTCAGCTTCGAACGCCTGTCTATTTGTTATAAATATCCAAATTTGTTGGTATTTCTATTTTTAGCTTTCACATTTATGATGAAAAAAAGTTTAAGGTTTAGTTGTTTTGTAGATTTGTCCTTCAGACACTTTCTTAGACCTAATTACGCATAGAGTAAAAATTGTGATATATCAAATTGAAACTTCTGAAAAATTAGTGTTCATTCCACTTTTCAGCCCAAAATCAGACGTGAAGATTGTTAAAAAAAAGCCTACTACATTACCTTCAAAAAATGTAATTTCATTTAATAAATTCATTTAATTAAATTCATTTAATAAATTTCATTAAACAAAACTTTTTCCTTTACTTCTGTACAAGTATACACCACTTAGATGAACTAAAGTGTGATTACTTTGAATGAGAATTGGTAATGAACGAATTCCTAAATGTTACATCCTATTTTTGTTCTGAAAAAAAATCTAAATCACAGTTACTGTTATTTTAAAATTATTACAGGATTTTTAAATTTGACATAATTATCAATTTTATTAAGATGATATATATTTTTTTTAATTTCACTCATTTTTAACAAAAATAGACTTAGATGATTTTTGCTTGTGACCTTCTCAGTTGGCACATTCTTTTAGGAAATCAGATTTAGCAATAAAATTGACAATTATTTACTGAACTTTGCTGTTGAAATTTAACATTCGATTAATTGGGGTTTTTATGTATAATTTATCTTTTATGACATCTTGCTAAACAAAGTTAACTAACACAATACCATAACATATTTTATAGAATAAAATGGCATCTTCATTTACTTTTCTGTAGGTAAAAGAAGAATATAATCCAGTTATAAAGACCTTAAGCCCAACTGTACAGGAAAGCTACAACCAGTACAAAAAATGTAAAGATGTGAATGCAGTTGCGTCTCAACGAGGCTTGGCTGTGATAACGGTTTACAACCACTTGATTGAAGCATTCAAAGGGGGACTACCTCTAAAGATGATTGATTTAGGTGTTACAAAAGAAATATTTGACACAATCGCCAATGTTATTAGAAGTCCTCCAATTAATTCAGGTGAATATAATTAATGTAGATCGGGAAAAAAAGCTATCTGAAATGTGCTAAAGGTAGATTTATTTTTAAGAACAATATTCCGGTTTTATAAATTTTGGTGTCAACTCTCAGCAAGGTAAAACAATTATTTAAAGTCCAATATACTTTTTTTAAAAATAAAATAGAGAAATTAGGTTTTGATTCGAATTCACTCATTTAATGCTAACATAGTATCCAGTGAGAGGAGATTAGGGCCCCTCTCCTCCCAAAGTGAAATTATCTTGCTCTAGATAAAAAAAACTTAAATGAATACATGCATAATTAATTAATTTAAATGGAGAACTAATTAGCTCCATTAATTAAAATAGTAGAAAAAATATATATTTCTGGGTCAGGCAATGATTGTTCCTTCTTCTAAAAGAAAAGGATTTGAAAATCTTTAATTAATTCACTACTTTATTAGTTAAGTTCAAAGGAGATTAGATTATAATGTGTTACTTGTTTTTTCCATCCTTAATGTTAAAGTTTGGAATTGTCTTATAAAATTTCAGATGTTTCTCGGCTTTCCCCAATAAAGCAGCGGTGCCCAGATTACATTGAATTCATTCATATTAAAGCAGTCATTGCTGTTTTGGAAACCCAATATGGAATAAATGAAACAACAGTTGGTGTTGACAAAGGTTCCAGTCAGATAAAAGAAGAGGTAAATTATATAAATTGAAGCAAAATCATATTATTTAATCTGCTGTTATTATGACAATTAAGAGGTTTTATCATGTTTTTCAAAGTTTTTTTCCTTGATTTTGTCAAACCTTTTCATAAAAAAAATAGTTCTTTTGTTAAAGAAATAGTTCGTATATTTAGTTAATTAAAATGTTATCAAGATATTTTTAAAAATAGGAATGTGACTTCTTTTTTTCAATCGAAGAACCATGAATGCCTAAACTCAATACATTTTATGTTCACTGACAGAGAAATCAAGGGGAAGTCAAACACCTTAGTTTTTCTTTCACTTATCGATCGACGATCCATCCATCACCGATGAGCTCAGTCTCAAGCACAACCCAATACTCAACAAACCCAGGCATGAAACCAAACCCACATACATGTTGCTTCGTGTCGTCTTGACTCCATTTTCGTGCTCAATTTATGTACTGTCCTCTGCATTTATGATGCTGGATTCACCTTCACCAATAGATTCATTTCTTATGATATGGATCGGGGAACGCTGCATGTCACCATTTTAAAGTGTGCAACACATTTCTGTGTGGCAAAAAAACTAATTTTATCGATAAAGAAACCAAGCTGCAGTTGAAAATGATCTTGAAGCATGTTAAAGAACGGCATCCTGCATGACATTTTCTGACTTTTCTGTTAGAGGTAGCCGATAAGCAAGAGTGCATTCAACTGTCATCGCCACATTGCCATTTAAGGCATTTATCAAGCGTTGCATGCACAAGACATTGAAAGGGTTCCTCAGCATGTTTTGTGTTGTTTGAAGGGGTTACGGTCTCAACAACTTTTGTGGGCGACTGTAAGTCTATGGGACAGTTTTTAAGGCACTCTGCCTTTTTTTATGTTTATTTATGAAACAGCAGGTTTTTTTTTGGAAATTTAGAAAACCTAAAATTATCTGAAAATTCCCAAACTGTCATGAACTGTACCCCCCCCCCCCCCCAACTGGAAATTTATAAACCAATTTTAAACTGTTTATTTTATTTTTTATTAACAGATTTATTACTTTTAAATAATTTGTCTCTTTTTTTTCAAAACTTATAACAACATTTGAGCAAATTTTAATTATAGTGTTCTGATATATTTTGAAGACTATCCTTGGTTAAATTTTATTAAGAATTCCACCTTGACCCCTTAAACACGTATTCGACATAAGGACAAGGGTAGTATAATGATGTTTATCGTATTTGAAAACCTGGAACTCGTATAAAAAAATATGGAACAGGAAGGAATTTGTAAATTTTTAAGATTCTTAAGTTCAAGACATTAAGATTTGCCGATATATTATTAGTTTTCACTCTTTAAGCAATGGATTTTGTGATTTCAGGATGTCAGTAACTGCAGCTCTTATTCTTCCAATGCACATGAAAGATCCAAAGCAAACACCATCGAAGAAAATAGTAGTAGCAAAAGGAAAGAAAACTCTCTTGCTGCTGAGCCTCCCACTATAAAAAAAATGAAAAGCAACAAACTTTTTAAACTGTGATTTTTGACTAATTAAAACAATCTATAAATTAAAAAAATTGTGGTCATATTAAAACTTTTATTATGAAATTCTATAAGATACTAAACAACTATATTTATTTTGATCCCATAATTTTTAAAAAAAAAATGTTGCTAAGTTTTCATTTTGTTGATACCAGGTTGTCTTCATATTTACTTTATACAATTTAATTGTTTCTTTTCCCATAATTCATTTTATTACTTTGTAAAAATTAATGTTCTTAAAAAAGCATACCTCTTTTGGTGTTTTCTGATTTCCTGAGTTAATAGCAATGACTCCTAAATTAGTTTGCATAGCAACATTTGTTGTTTATAAATGTTAGTTTTTCTTTATTACCTCAAAAATGGAGTTCAAATGTTATTGGCTTAGCGTGTATCAATTTTTCTATTCCATGTTTGTAAAGTGTAAATATATATTTTTTTTAAATAAATATTTTTTTAAATAAAACTATCAATTTTTATTATTTCTTTATAATAAATATTTGATATGTATTCAATAAAAGTAACAATGTTTACTGTTAGAAACACTAAAGTGTTAAAATACATATTGGTATAATCCATTATCATTTGGTTTGTAAAAAATCGCAACTCACTAGAGCTGACACGAGCTTTTAGAATCAAGTTTTTTGGTTGAAAATGGGTTATGCAATCTTTCTACTACCCATCATTACTAAAGAGCTTGCTTTGCTAAAAATGTGGCTGTTGTTAAACGGTTGATGCACACAAGGAAGTCAGTGTAACTGAGATTTGTTGTCATGTTTTAAAGATATATAGCCAACTTTTCAAGTTCTAATATTTATTGAGATTTCTCAAGATCATTCTTAATTTATTATTGAGGCATATACTATTCCAACTAGAGAAAGCCTTTATCCTCCCACTTCCCAGCAAAATCCAACACATGTATTCTTTATATAAACATATTTTTCAAACACCTATATTTTAAAAAGTATGTTTTGCAAGTAATTTTTTTTTAAAAAATGACAGTATTTGCTGAGAGCACATCCATTTAATGGAATTTGAGGTTTTAACCCCTACAAATACTCATCTTTAGTGTGCTATGATTGCACAAACAAGCTGTTATTATTTTTTTTGTATTTAACAGTCCATTCTCACATTTTTTTAATGCGAAAGGCCTTTAAAATTTACTGCTGAAAAACTTTTTCTGTAAAATGAAGTTATAAAGTGAGTTTTACAAAGATTCACATGTGAACCTCTGGAGTGAAGAGGTTATCTAGCGATCACAGCGGCTATTAGTTTCGGATAAATTTATTAAAAGGATCATTTCAAAAATAAGTAGGTTAGTTATCCATATATAAAATGAGGCTACTTATTGCCACAGGGCCAGATTTAAAGCTTTGCCGTTAATAGGCTACGATCGATTTGTCGCCCGATATAGTTTTCTTGACTATTTTTTTTTTATTTCTGCATATTAGAATCATTTATGTACCTTTACACTCTAAATCGAAGGCGAAATAATAGGCGAATTTTTTAAACTGTTCTACTATTTTTCTTTCAACTTGCAAATCAGGGGGAGAGCAGGTGCAATTGCCCTCGCAGCTACCATGTTTACTACTAAATATTAGTACTATATATACGTTTACGATTTGCGCATTAATGTAAATTATTAGTTTTCTTTCTTAAAAATATTAGTATCTTTATAATAATTTTTATATGCCGAATTGCCGCTTTAATTGGTCGTAAAATTTGCCGCCCCCAAAACTTGCTGCTACAGCCTACTTCTAGTCTATTTAGAAATCCAGCTTCCAGCCTTCTAGTCTATTTAGAAATCCAGCCCTGTATTGCCACTATAATTCGCTTGATTTCAACCCTGTAATTTTCCGGTAATATCTACGACTGAATTTATGCCATATTCTAAAACTGATTGAGTCCGACTTCCTCAACAAACCGTTTGTAATTTCACGATGCAGGTAATAAATTTAATTATAATTAAATATTTATAATATATATAAATTATATATATATTATATATTATAATATTATATATATTATATATATATAAATATATATAATAATTATATATTCATGCATCGCTAAAGAGATATTTCAGTACCTTACGTGAGCTCCAAGTTCAAATTACTGCATTTAATCTTAGATATATAAAAAAAAGAAAGCTAAAACCGGAAAACATCTTTTAACCTGTGTGGATTGATCAATTAGTGCTAGGCACGTTTCAAATAAAAGGTGTACAAATGTGCATAATATGTAATACCTCTATGTCCGTACTCTGATAATATATTACTAGGAAGGTTTGACAAACATGTAAATTCCTAAAATGGGTTTGATAATAATTTTGTGACATAGATGCCTATTCCCATAGAAAGGGACATAAAAATACCTCCCATTGGGCTTTGCTAAGGGATTTGATATTTTTTATAATTAACTGATACTTTTATTAATCAATTCAATAGTTGATTAAAATTAGTTAACTGAGCTCTCACTTGAGTTTTGGTTTAACTTAGTTGGCAGATTCGATCTTCAATACCCCTTCTTGAGACATTTCTGGATACACAACTGTAAAAATGCTTTTATGCGTTTTCGTCTTTTACCAGTTGGGTTGACCATTATGGATTAATTTGTGCAACATTTATGCAAATATAAACATAATGTTCGATCAAAAATATCAGTTATAACTCTGGCAAACCAAATCGTCAATTTCAGTAAAGAAAAAAGAATTTGGATGTCCTTCAATTTGTTTACCGGCTGCTTTCTTTTCCAGTTGAGTGACTGCGTTTAGAATTTTAAGAAACAAACTTAACTGAAAGTTTGAATAATGTTACATATTCTAGCATATCCTAAAATAATTCTTAACCAAGGTCGTGTAAGCAGTTTCTTGACATATGTGCATCCTGTCTTATTACACGCGAAACTTTTTTAACTTTTTAACTTTTTAATTAAAACTTATCCTAATAATTCTTAACCAGGTCGTGAGTAGTTCTTGACAATTATCCTGTTTTTATTAACATCGCGAAACTTTATTTATATTAAAACCTTTCTGATTTATAGGCTCCTGTTTTAAAACGATTTTAAAGGAGTCTATTGATATTGATAAAGACAAAAAAAATATCAATAGGTCCCTTCAATAAAAATTTAATATACAAAAGGACATCTTTTTTGCGTCCTTTAACGTCATAAACGTTGACTAATTATTAACATTATCGGAATTACCAAGTTTAAAATATGTAATTTTCTATAACTACTTACTTTTTACCGTTAACATTTTACTAGCGTAAAATGCCGTCGGATTATGGCGTTAAAGATGTTTTTAGATAACCTTAACAAAGACGCTGTATTCGTTTTGTTATAAATGCTCGCTGTTATAAACCTCGCGTATAATTCGCACAGGTCCTCGCATCTGCTAAGAGAGATCATGTAGGAGAGTTTTTTTTTTAAAATAAACTTGGAGAAAAATATTAAGCTAAGCTCAAAAAGTTACTAAATTATTACATTAAATAGCATAAGCCTAATACGAATTTTCCAAACAAAAAAGTTTTCTCAAATTCATATCATTCATCCCATTAATATTACTAATATTTAAAAAAAAAAACATCATCCAAACTAAAGATAAATTATGTAAACTTTCTTACCTTTTAAATTTTCTTACCAAAATTGGTTCTTCTCGAATCTGAAATCAACCTATCATGAATTCATAAAAATATGTTTAAATATATTAAACACAAACGCCACTGATAGAAGTTTATATATTTATATTCGTGCATCTGAATAGTCACTCCATATAAAATGAATCGTGAATAGTTACTCCATACTAAATTCTGCGGGGGGTGGGGAACTATTCTTTCATGTAAACATGGCGACGACATATTTTTGAGTTAAGATTTTATAAACGTGCAGGGAATAAATATTTGAATAAATAAAACCATTGCAGTCAACTTTAAATTGCACATAAACTACCTCAAAAAGAGAAGAAAAAATATTTAAATGAACTTTTAAAAAAATTAAAATTTGAAGAAATAAGGTTATAAAAGAGGTAATTGCAGTTTAAAATAATATCATTTAAATATATATTTTTTAATAACTTGAAAGAAAATCACAGATAAAAAAATAAACATTGTGCTACGCATACCAGCATTCTATGCAACTACGCAGTACTCTAAATGTTATTTTTGAATGGCATTTTATTAGAATTTTATTTCCATCAAAAAAAATAACCTAATTTTCATTCTCAAATCTATAAGACGGTAAAACGATAGATGTATCGGTGTGACAATTCTGAATTAGCAATTCGCATCGTTTTAAGGAAAATTTCAAATAACTTAATTTACATTCTGTGATAAAGTGCATCAGCAAATCAACCTGCATTAACTTATTTTTGTCCCTCAGCAGTCCAGTAAATTTTAAAACTAAAGCCGAACCTTATACTGATGGTTTAATTTGGTTGAATTAACGCTGCACTAAAGCTAGACGAAAGCTTTTTGAACCTCACTGGTTTAAAATTTGAAAATCCAAGTTGGGAATTCTCAATACATAAAGAGATTTACAAGTGTATATTGCTTACTAAAACACCTGACACTTCTAGAATTTTATAGAAATCATATTTGAAATGGAATTCGAAGTTAATTTTCTTTTCGAAAACCGTACAATCGTTAGAATTAAGTAGTATTAGTTTCATTCATTTTAATTGCAACTCCTAAAGTTTTGAGAAAAATGCGTCTCATTGTTATACGAGCTAGGTAATTATTAGAAAGCGTCGAGTAAGTATTCGACAATCATTCAAAATTTAGTTACTTATTTGAAAAAATACTACAACCATTCCAATCAACAGATATATTCTCAATCACGATTTTATAGGGCAGAGAAATGTTTGAGATTTAATACTATATCAGAAATGAAATTTTTTACATTGCTTTGATATAAAATATTGTTACATTCAAAGCGAAAATGAATGGTATTTCTTTGAATATTTAATGTAACATCATAAGTTAAAATTAGAATAGTTCATTTGTAAAATATTTTTATTTATTGTTTAGCAATTATTTAATATAACATATTTCTAAAATAAAGCTAACGAAGGAACAACTTTCTTTAGAACAGTCTCAATAAGTTTGAATACATTAAATGTTTTATTTTTAATAATGGGTTTTATTGCAAGAATTATATCAATTTTATGCCAAAATGTTTCTTAATCAGAGCTTTCAGCCATCAGTTTTAGAACCAGCTGCTCACATTTACCTGATGCAACTGCGAGTGTACAAACAGTGAGAAATTCCTATCAAGTTATGCTTTCAGAACAGCTGCCTTCACAAACTTTGATTATAAATAAAAAGACGGCATGTTTTATACTAAATTGCTTTCAAGCTTTCATTTTAATTTTGTACATACCTTGGAAATTAATGTTAAAACTATTCAAATGATTTCAAGTTTTTTTAAAAAACTTTTTATTACGCAAAATTATAAGTTTTCAATAAGTATGTTTAAACCATTAAAACTAAAAATTAAATATTTTTCGGTACTTGCATACATATTTAAAACTAAAACTATGTTTTAATTTTGTATTTTACAGTTAGTTTCACCAGCGTTTCTGTATCAAAATATCAATTATATATTAGTTGTTTTAATACTATATAGTACGCATTAACTATGACAATTCGTATTTACACATCAAAGTACATAACTATTCTCACATTGCAAACCAAAAATTAATAAGTATTAAAATTCTTCGAAGTACTTCGTATTTAAATTCTTTTTTTAAATATTATTTTAAATTAGATCTTAAAATTAGTAGCTGAGTTTGTAACTGTCTCATTTACTAAATGATTTTCATATTTGAATTATTTGTTTAAAGAATTTTTTCATAATAATAAACTAAAGACAAAATAATAAAAAAAATAATAATACTTAACAAGGAATTGAAATTTTATGAACTTATGCCTGCGGAGTTGTTTTCTTTGCAAGCAATAGTTTATGGTTAAAAAGCATGTTTTAAAGAGTTCAAAATACAATGAAGGAAAAAAACATTCGGTACAATAGAGAAGTTGCATCATGCCTGATAAGCAGTAATTATACTTTTTTTAGAGATTAGAAGGTATTGTTTCCGAAGATGAACTTTAAAAAAATTGGAAATTAGTAATTTCACTCGAAATTGTAAAAAAAGGTTAGAAATCCGAGTGATGCAAAACAGCATCTTACAAGAATGTCCCTTTTTTCGACTCCTTTACGAAATTTGAATAAAAAATTATTTACGTTTTTAATGAGAATTTTTTAAAAACAATTTTTGCGATTTTAAGGACTTCAAAATACAAAAACTTTTTAATTTTTTTTAAGAGTAACGTGTCCAGAAAGCCATGTATGAATTCACTTTTATGTTGAGAGGATCGCGTTTGCGAGAGTTTTGACCAGAAGTGTTATATTACTCTCATTGCTAAATGTAAATTTCCGACAAATTTAGTTTTACTGGTGCAAAATATTATGTTTGACTTTTATTTGATAGGACTATTTTTTGCAAGTGAACTTGAAAGTCATGCTATTTTCGCATCAGTCATTACTTCTACATTGATATTAAATGTAAAACTAGCGGGTTTTGGAATTAGTATCACCTAAAAGAACGAAAAAAAAATGAAAAGTCAGATGAATAAGTAAAATAATGCTATTCACAAATAAAGTCATCATAAAAGTTTTTATAAAGGTCTTAAAATTAAGTCATCAATAAATTATATATATTATTAATGATGTTTAAAGCTTGATATTCGCTGTTGATTGACTATTTATACTGTATTTGTAAGGTATAAAGTTCCTTAATATTTTTTGAACTTATCAAATTTAATGAAGATCCCATATATAGTTATACATTATTAATGCTTTATGCTAAGTTTAAATACCAAAAATGCAAAGTAGTCTTAATTATTCATTACATCAAATTGCATTGAATTTCATTTAACTTTTCGTTGATAAAACTTATAAAAATGCGTCACAGCTGCATTGCAATTTGCATTTTAAAATATCCCAATGGGGGAAAAATAAGAATATTTAATCTTTTGAAACTGTTCAATGATTACATTGTATTTTGTTTATGTGCAGCAATTTCATAATTTTCTTCCAAAAATGAAGATCGATTTAATTATCATGTCGATTCGCTTTTACAGAATCTAATGCAGTGATGACTCATCAAAGAGCGTGACTATTATTCTACCCCTTGTCCGAGTAAATGATCGCAGCCCCAGATATGCAAATAACATGTTTGAAACCCAATCCTGCCCAAGTGTCCACCCCCAACACTACACGCCTAATAACTCTTTCAAATTCGGTCACGAGGATTTTTCAATGTCAAGGCCAAGGTCATCCGTGAGTAGTCGTTTCATTCTATATATCCCCTTTTCGGTCTGGTTGCCACCACCAAATAAAGAAATACTGTTTATAAACTACACGATTCAGCTGTTCTTTAAATGGAATGAAAAAAGAACTGAAACGAAGAATCGAAATAAAACTCTTCCATGAAAAGAATTTAAAAAGTGTTTGAAAATGTATAAATATTGTTCATTTTACGGGTTAAAATGACCTTGAATTGACTGCAACTGCTTTTAAAAGGAGGTAATTGGCTGGTTGAGAACAGAATGGAATGCAGTATTTTCTTTTGAGAAGCAAAGCATATATTTTTTCCCTGCTGGGTATTTTGTTCCATCCAGCTGTTAAGCCGTCTCGATGTTTTGATAAAGAATAATGATACTTTTTGTTCAGAAAAGTCAAGGAGAGAAACTTCTGACTTGTGTTATGGAACAAATTGGGTCCTCTGTTAAAATGTTCTTTAATTTTTTTATGTTTTTTTTCAGAAAAGGTTTTCACTTTGTATGGTTCATTTTTCAATTTTTAACCATCTGAAGAAATGTTAGTTTTCTCAAAAACGCATATTAAAAAAACTTTTTAATTTTAATATGTTATTAAATTTTAAAATTCGAAGCATGGAATAGTTGTTTAGAATACCTGACTACAGAAACATAATTTAATTTATTTTTATTTCTTAAAATTAATTTATTGAAAATGTACATTTCACAATCCCATACAATGAAAACTTGTTGACGCATTTACCAATTTGAACTTGATTACAACTTTTGTAGAGCTTCGTTTCTTAGAACAGTGTTTTTCTGACTAAAACTTACCAGAGTGTGCTTTCACCTCGTTTTAACTTCCACACTACATTTATAAAGTACAAAGTGGAAGGTATTAGTATAATCATCCAGTACGCCTGCGTGTGCGTCCGTCAGTCACCCACTTTCACAAAAGTCTAACAGACAAGTGGTATACGTCATATTGAAGCAAAACATCAGGCAAGGATTCTCAAATTTCATTAAATAAATTAATTCGAAGTATATTTAAAGTTAAAAAAACTAAAAATTTAATCTCAATTTAATTTTCAAGAAAATACCATTTTTATTCAATACATATTCAAAGTACAAATAAATACCCGTTCGTCGCACGGACAATATATATATATATATATATATATATATATATATATATATATATATATATATATATATATATATATATATATATATATATATATATATATATATATATAATATATATATATATATATATATATATATATATATATATATATATATATATATATATATATATATGAGAGATTTAAGACGTTTATGTTTACGACATTCGTTCCACACATAAACATGCCAATGTAATTGATTTAAGCAGGTTATGCAATCTCACGGTGCATTTAACGGGAAAAAACAAGCTTTTCCACTTTCTCCACTCGAAGACTTAATTTCCTTTTTAAGGGCTTCTTACTGCCTATTTACGGAAGCCTGAAGGGCATCGAAAATATACGCTTGGTTGAGAAAATTGAGATATTTTCAAGGTCGCAGTTTTGTTGCGATTGTTATTTGAGAAAGTAAATGCCTGAGAGGAATTGTCTTACTGCCTTTAATAGATCTGTACGCATTTACTTGCATATGTGAACATAAAAATAAATTCCTGCAAATCATAAATTCCGTGACAAAAATAGCCCTTTGTTAAGTAGAAATCGTTGCGGGCACATAAAAAGGTTTTTATTGTTAGATATTAATTTAGTATGGAGCTACCATAAGTCGATTTATGATACAAAGACGACAGATTCTTCACTTGTGTATTTTGATTATTACCCTATAGGCTATTTGTATGTTGGTTTTCATATTTTGTTTCCAAAATTGAGAATTTAACAAAATAAAATTCTTAAGTGACTCCATTATAAAGTATAGTTGACTTGCAATTTTTGTTTTCGAATCAACTCGGCGAATCGTAAATAAAATAAGAATTTTAATTAAAATTCAATTCCAACTATACCGATCTTTAAAGGATGGTAACATTAAATGGTCTGCAGAATCTCTGTACGGCGTGACAAAACAGCCAAAATGATCGATTATTTTTATTTGCATTTTTCCCGAATGAAAACGATTATTTTACTTTTGCAGATGAGTTTAATAAATTAAAAAAAAATTGGCCGCTATTTCTTGTTATTTAAAGTAACCTATTTTAGTTGAAATTTAAGTCAAACTATAAAACTAATTTCATTTTTAAAAAATAGCAAAAATTCAAAAAACTAATTTATATTTTCACACATCATTTCCTTTTGTCTGTGCCACCCATAATTTTTTAAAGCTACAATACTTAGCAACAACCATATTCAGCTATATTTTTCTGATGATTTTCGTTTTTGCGAACGCGATGTAGTTTGTATATGAAATACTGCTAAAGTATCAATTCTGAACTGGTAATCTGAAACTGGTATAAGTGTCATTGTCATGTTTGATAATTACATAGAGGGACAAATTACTTCTGAGAAAAATGCAATTTAAATGAATCGGTAAAAAATAAGTTTTTATCATCAAGCGTGATTATCTGTAACCTAGCAGTAAAATTTTTATAAATAGAAACGTACTTTTTGCATGATATTTGAATTTTTTAAAATTTTATCATCAAAACAATTTCTACGTCTCATTAAAACTTTTTAGTATTGTCAAGATTCATTTAATCATCGATTATATTTTATGTTTGTGTTTACATAATTTATAGAAATATTTTCAAATGCAAAACATACGTACGATCACACCAAATGGGAAAGAATTTTGAAAATTTTCTTTTTCCTTTCAGGTTTTAAAATAATTGTGGGAAAAACTTCGCAAATCTTTAAAAAAAAATCTAAATAAAACGGTGGAGGAAAATAAGACTACAATTTTTTTTTCATTTGGCCTTTGAAATTAATTCTTCTAAAGGATTAAAGTTTCATTTGTACGACTTAAGAAAATTCGTCTTAATTAAAGTAATCTATCTTATTCAGACTTTTAATTCCGAATTTTTTTCTGAATCACAAAGAAAAAATGGCTCATCACATTTTTCATTTTATATTGCATAACTTGTTCACAGCATTGTAAAAATTTGGCGTAACGTTACTCCGTAAAACTATTATGCAGTATCTATATTTTTTCTGTCTCGAGCTTTATGGAGTAACGTTACACTAAAGTTTAGTAGTAAGCTTCCAAATAGGATTAAGCAAGAAACTTGCTTCTACTTTGCGGTGTAACGTTATTCCACAAAGCTGGAGGCTGCAAAAACCGGGAAGTTAATGCAACTTTTATGGAGTAACATTGCAACAAATTTTTACAGTGTTAGAGTCATAAAGTGTAGGGAAACTAACCATAAAAGAAATGCTGTTCCTAAGAACTTAATGAAGTAATATATAGACTGGTTGTTACAAGTTAAGTTATAAATGAACACTTATTCACAAAATTTGGTTTTATTATTGCTGATTATTTTTGAAGTTACTAATAGTTTGAATATAATTGAATATCATGATATAAGTTGAAATAGGAAAAAAAATATAATCAACATTTTTCTTCTTATCAAATTCTCTTAGGGAGTGATGCTTTAACACTTAAACATTTTAAATTTTTATAACAAATTATAGTTTCAATTACTTGAAAAATGTGGAACTACTAAATATTTCAATGTTAGTGGTTAGTCGTTTAGCTTTTAGCATCAAAATAAGTCATGGTCAAGAAATTAATTTTTCAGGTATGGTTGAAATAACGTTTTAATAGAGCTACGCCAAAGGCTGTTGACGTTCAGCTATTAAAGAACTCCCCATTTGTTGAACCAAAATTTGCAAAAAAATACGCAAAAATATAACTCTTTGTTTAAAATTTAAAAAGTTATTAGCACAAAAAGTTGGCAGCTATATTTTCGATGAATATATGCGTTTTTTCCAGTGGGGTGGTGAGTTATTCCTCTGTAACCCAAATAATAATTGAAGTTAAAGATAAAATTAATAAACAGTTAACGGTTATGCCATTCGAGAAAATTCGCAGAAAAGGACATAAGAAATTAATTTCTTTCTCACATCGCTGATTGGTTGGTAAGGAGGCAGGTCACACCGGTCTGAAGGTGACCTTTTAAAGGTTTACAACTTTACCTTACGAGCACGTGCAATGCATGTCAAACACACAGCTATTTTCGTAGCTGCAGCGGCTATTAACTGCGTAATAAACAGAACCAAATTTAAATAACTCGAGTTAGAGAGCAAATGAGAATTTTCGTTGGTGTTGATTAAAAATCTTTTTTTTTGGTCAATACAGTATGAGTGAATAACTAGAACATAAATATGATTTTTTTAATTCGAGTGCATATCAGATATAATTTAAAACTCAATAAAAAAAATAATTACTTTAAGACATAGTTATGGTACTGACTACTTTCAAATTGAAGTTTCGAAATATTTTTTAAAATTTTTTTTGTTAGTGTTAATGCTATGTAATGAATTAATGATGTTTATCGACAAATTCTTCATAAATAATAATATTTTTGCTTAGTTAATTTCATAAGCAAAATAATCACCACTCTTCAAAACTTTCACAAATGTCATCCACTTTAAAACCTGCATATCATCAGAGAGTCGGAAAAATCAACTAGAGGCCTGATAATTTTGCAAAGGAATATTTTAACCAATTGCATGTGTTTCATTTTACCCTACGCGTATTATAATTCCAAGTTCTTAAAAAAAGTTTTTCAGGTTTATGACAGTAACTGTAACCATAAACAGCGTTTTTAATTAATAGATTTGAATACCATCAGATAGTTTGTTTCAATTGTACAGAGTGGTTCACAATTTGCGATGTTGAATTAGTGTGGATGCTTAAATGAAAAAATTATGACCACCAAACTATATAACAAGACAAAATAAAATATTAAGTGGAATGTATTGAAAGGATAGTCAAGATTCACCCAGATTCTCAATCTATTAATATATATTTCCTTAAAAGCATATTAAGGTAAAGTTTAAAGTTCATATTAAGCAGAAAATATTATCGATGTTAGTTTGAAAGTTTATATAGATACAAAATTATTAGGTTTATCAAGAAAAAATGTGTAAATTACTCTTTATTAGTATATAATTCCCCTACCAATCATAAAGTTAAGAAAGTATAACTTTAGCAACGAAAGTAATTTTACGATTTTAAGAGTATTTGTTCTTTCAATTTTTTTACAGGTAAATTTCTTTCTAATTTTTATTGTTGTAATTTCAATCAACAACTTCAGTTAGCAACATTTCAAATAGTAGCTTTAGAATCCTTATATTATTTTAAGGACTATTTTCTTAAAGCAATTTATTTTCAATTATTTTGCATTTGCATTAAAGTTTTATGTATTTTTAAAAGTTTTTTTTGTGAAATTTTAAAGGATAATCGTAAAATACTATTATATTTATAGATTCAATTATTTTTAAATTTCATTTAATTATGTTTGACCGTAATTATGTTATTCTGGCTTTTTTAAAAATATTTTTTATGAAGAAACTAAGTTCTTCAAATTGACGAAATTTTCATTCAAGGCGTTCCCAATTATCATGAAACAGTATCATTAAAAGCGATGAAAATTTAGAGAACTTTCAGAATTGATTTTTAATGGAATTGTTATCTTTCTGATGTAATTTAGATTTTAAAAAAATATCTATTCATAACACTTTATTTTTCAATAAATTACTTATCTTAGCTGTTCATAAAATTATATTGTAGTAAGGAGCTGGTAGATGTTATTTTGGTAAGGCTTATCTTTTAGACTTTGAAAGAAAAATAATGAATAAACAAAGTGCCACAAGGTACATTGTTTCTTCAGGTATTTGATTAAAAAATAAACCCGACTGTGTTGTAATAAAATGTTAATCAAATCAATTCTTTCACCTCCAATATCGTTAATTATTATAATATTCTAGGAGTTGAGTTTGAACTTAAAAGTTGAGTTAGAAATATATCTCGAAAATCAATGATCACGTAATTTTTTTTTTATGCTGTCTTAGAATATCACAATGTAGTGTTTATTTATTTAAAGTCTATTTATTATGGGAGTTGTTTTATCTAGCGGCATTTGGCATTCGTGAAGGTTATCTCATCTTAAAACTCCAGATAATGTGCTTTCAAAATAGAAAGATATAAACAATTTGGGAGACAAAAAGACAGAACAAATGCAATTTGAAATATGAAGTCGTAATAACCAAGTCACATGATAGTCATTTTTCACAGATGTTAATGAAATAATGTACAGGATTTGAATTGAAACTCGTTTATTCATTCTTAGACAAATTAGCAAACTGTAAGACTGTATTGTATATCAATGGGTTCATCTCCCTCGAAAACATAACGAAAAGTTATCTAAAACTGTCCACAAAAAATAATAATTGACATTAAACTTTTTGGATACAGCCATTTTAGTTTATATTAAAGATTAGTTTAAAAATAACGAAACGTTCATTTTATTTCTATTCCAATTACTTAGATAATTTCTCTTGAGATTTGACCAGGACATTTCCCAGGATTTTTATTTTCCATTAAACTAAATGCGTATTGCCGATGGAGGAGATTGCGCTACCCTTGAATGTTATTTTAAATAGTATTTTCGAATGTTTAGTGGGAAAGAAATCATTTGAGTATATTTAATTTGCATGTCGGTAATTTTTCGTGCTTTTATAGCTTAAACTTATTTATTGTTTGATTGGGACATAAAACTGCTTGGCAAGAAACGGTATTCAGTTTTTGACATCATCCTAAACATGTGGCCTTATTTTTATGCGATAAAATTTAAAGGGGAATGTTTTAAAATGTCGTTTATAATTTGAATTCCTAAAGTGCAATTCATTTGTTTAAATTATTTTTTAGATGGACATATAGTTTAAAAATCATAAAAAAAAGCTTTGGATGTGAGAGTTGCTTTTCGACTAGTTATGATACGCAACTAGAAAAAAAAGAACATATTTTTTTAATCCACCTAAAAAGCATTTTAAGTGCATGAATTACAATTTAGAAATTAAATTAATATGCAATACTAGGAGGCACGTCCCCTGTTCGCAATCGCTCGCCAACACCCGGGACCCTTTGGATCGCTTCCGATCGAGACTCGCTCCGCTTGCTCACCTCATTGAAATATTTTAATCTAGCCTTTGGTAGACTTTTAAAATAAAATAATTACAAAAAAAAAATGCTTGTAAAATTTTCTTTAATGTGATATATCCAACTTTTTTTTGGTTGATTTTAAGTGGACTGACCCATATGTACATTAAGTACTGGAATTTCTCTTTGAAAGAAAAAGTTTTTAAATAGATAATCTGGATTTCAGCAAACCACGTGAATTCCAAGTGTTTTTTATTAACAATAGTGTTTGGGAGTTCAGTCGAAATTAATAATTAATAATATAATAATATAAACATTTAATAATTATAGATAATTAATAAAATAATAATAATAATTACTACTAAAGTTTATGTTAATACTAATAATCGAATATAATAATTAAAAATAATAATATAATAATATAATTTAAAAAATAATATTTATATATAATAATATTAAAATCTAAAATATATACTGATGAATAATACTAATAATAATATAATAATAATAATAATAATAATAATAATAATAATAATAATAATAATAATAATAATAATATAATAATAAATAATAATAATAATAATAATAATAATAATAATAATAATAAAAATAATATAATAATAATAATAATAATAATAATAATAATAATAATAATAATAATAATAATAATAATAATAAAAATAATAATAATAATAATAATAATAATAATAATAATAATAATATAATAATAATAATAATAATAATAATAATAATAATTAATAATAATAATAATAATAATAATAATAATAATAATAATAATTATAATTTAAATTTCATACATTAAAACATCTCTAATATATAATTTAAAATTAATATGATACCTAAATGTTGTTTTAAATAATAACGAATCTATATAAGCTAAGTATTAAAATATTTACTAAAATAAACAAACTATTGTGTTTCAGATTAGAAATACGTTCAAGTATATTATAAGTGTATAATTAATATTATTATGCAAATTAATTCCAAAACCCAAATGACTAAAATTTTATATTATGAGATGATGCATTATGAGTGCATTTTATAGCTTTTCATTTTGAATTAAGGCAATAAACGGATTTAATTATAACGAAAAATAATAATAAATATTATGATCCTAAAAATATAGTACACATATTGAATCTATTGATATTTTTTATTCGATCAATAACTATAAATTTAGTATATATATATATAATTTAATAAAATTAATTTTTATATATATTAAAATGGCTAAATTATATATAAGTAATATGATATTGATAATATAATAATAATAATAATAATATAATATAATATAATAATAATATAATATAATGATAATGATAATAGATAATATAATATAATATAATATATGATAATGATAATATAATAATAATAATAATAATAATAATAATAATTAATAATATAATAATAATAATAATAATAATAACGTTTTCATTAATAATCTGATTGGCAATGGCTAGGGCAACTACTCAATGTACCTATTTTTATAGTTCATTTCACATACCAGTTAACATTTTCATGTAAAAGTAAAATTATCCATCTACCTGTTTAATTTATTTGCTCATGATGCAGATTTTCTTTTAGTTTCACAATTTTGAATGAAATGCTTTGCATTACCTTAAGCATTTTACAAACATTTTGCAGCCGTTTCAATGCTCCTCTGTTCGAAATTCCAGTTTCCATAATTGTTTTTTTGTCAGTTTTTATTATTTTATATATTATATATATACACACACAAAGAATAATAATCTTGATGAATATGCCAAGATAGCAAGCAGGAAATATTCTAGATGAAATTAGCTAAAAGATTTACAATTCTGTTGGACAAAAGAACTTTATGTGGGACGCATTCGTATCACTACTACGTAAAACCTACGTAAAATTTAGATATTTATTGGTGCTCTTACAGTTTTAAAGCAAAGATCTTATTATAGTTTAATATAAAAAAATACGAGGATGTATATTTTAAAAAAATATACCGCCAAATAATAAAATATTCCTAAAACATATTAAACTTAATAAATTTATCTAATTTGATGGACAGTTGCGAATGTTTTCTACATTATGAGTAATCAGTGTGCAGCAAAATTCTTCTTTTAAAAAAGGTAAGCTGTTTGCTTGAATAGTTTATGCTTAAATTTTATTAAAAAGTAACATTTAATAGTGGACAAATTGTAAATTTTGCCAAAAGCGTTTTATGTAGATTTAGGTCTGAGATCAGCAATATTTATCTCAGATATATATATTCATGAGACCTAGATAGTTTAGGCCCGGTTTTTTTAAATACATTTTAATTTTGTAGTAATTTAATTAGCTTATTCTTTAATACAATAGAAATTATAATTAGTAATGAAACTATAATGAATTAACATTCATGCAACATTTTTTAAGGATTAAAAAAAAAAAAACTTTTAATAAACAAAGTTTGAATTAACAACTAGTGTACAGTAACATCATGCAGATAGCTAAGGTAAGCGGGCCATAGCTAAGGTTAGGCCATTTTCAAGAAAATACCGAAGAGGATAAGAAATACTTTTAAAAGTGAATTTTTTGAGTGCAAATGATGTAATTTCTAAACTTTTAGAAAATTATCGATACTTAAGCAAAAGTTTAAATATGTTGCTGTACGTGCATTCTGGGCCAGGTTATCGAAATTTTATATGCATACTAAAATTCTATAATTTATACCAGAAGATAACTATTGAAGATAAAAATATTTTTATAGTATCTAATTTATTCTCATGTTCTTTCCATTTTAAAATGTTATGCCGTTTTCATGAAGTTGCGCAGCCGCATTTAATTTTTTTTCTGGTGAAATGTTTATTAATTTACAATTTATGTAAAGCTGTTAAGTACACTATTTTCCCAGTAATGCAATGCTCAACTATGTTGTTTGAAATCTCTCATTTCCGCTTTTAGCATATGCGAGGATCTGTGCGCGAATACCGATAGTGGACACGAAATTGCTTTATTACCAAACTATGATTTATCATGAGAAGTTTCTTGCTAATGCTTTTCGTTTAAATTACACGAATAGTTTTTCCGTAACTTTTTTTAATATATATTTGAGTTAGTGCGAGAATTCTCTTAAAGTGGTGCGAGGCCCTGTGCTAATGCAACTTTCGCACGCCTTTCGTCCTGCTCCAATGTCTACAAAACTTCTGCAGTAAAAATTTCATTTCAAACCAAAGCCAGAAGTAAACTTCACGTCGACATCGCGTTTGATCAAAATTCCACTCCCCGGTTATCCCTGTCACGTTCTTTGCAACACCGAAGTCGAAAAGTGAGCATTGAATTGAGCAACAAAAACCCATTCCGCCACTTTAGAGACAACGCGCATGCGCAGTTGCTGGCTGTAGGTGTGTCTCCGGCAAAAAAGGAAGCTTCTCTGCCCGAAAATCGTTCGATTCCACGTGCGAACCGAAATGCACAGTTGTTGCCAAGCCGCAGTCCAAAAAGCAAGACATTTATTCTCCCTCCTCATCCCTCAATAGAAAAATATCTATCTGGAAGAAGCGAAGTGAAGTGATCACTGTGGATTATTAAATGTGTGCGTTTTTGTGTTTTTTTAAGATGGGCTGACGGGATGTTGATGATGTTGTAGCGGCGATTTGATGTTGTGTTAGCCTCTTTTGAGTTTTAGTTGGCAGTGCACGCTTAGGGTTTCTGTAGGCATCTTAATTTTTTGTTTTGTCATTGAATCGTCGGAGATTCCCTTACGAATTAAAAGTGGCTACTTTAGCGGAGATTTCGTGTGAATCATTTTGGTGAGTAGAGAAATATTAATAATTAATGTTTGCTATTCAATCATGTCATTTAATTAAAAAAATGTTTCCCATTGAAAAGAAACATTATTAAAATAGAAAAAATACTGACAGATTATTTGTTCATTTTTTAATTATTAATTAGTATACTGTATCAATTATGTATTAATTAAATTAATTGTTTGAATTAAATTTCCACATTTTTATAAATTAATTTATTAAGAAACATTTAAATGTTGAGTGGATACATTTTATACATAATGACATGCAAATGTTAATGATAATATAATTTATTTATACTCCACTCAATGAAATATTTAAAGGATGTGACAACTGAGATATATTTATTTTTTTGTATTATTCAATGTAATATTTTAATACATGTTTTCACATAACTAAATTTATATAAATTTTTATATTAAATTTAAACTGAATATAATTATTATAAACAATTTTTTTAGTAAAATCTTTTGTAAATCTGCACAGTGAATTTCTTATCTAGGCAATATAACTTAAATATAAATTACCTTTTAAATGAAAGTAAATAATTTAATAAAAAAATTACATTTATTTTAGTATTTTTTATTTGATTGTCTATTAAAAAAAACATGCTTATTTATACTGACTATGGCAACTAAGTCATGAAAAATAAGAGGAAATGTGAATTGAAACATTTTTTTCCACGATAAAATTTTTAATATTTATTTTGGCAATTCCTGGCCTATATTTGAACATTCTACCTGTGAAATGTCGATAGATGGAGCTACCTATTAATAATGTAATAAATTATTAAATTTTTTTCCCATGACTGACTGCAGTTTTAGTATCAAGAAAACCTAATTTCTTTAATTTAAATGTTTTTAATTTTTGGAGAACAATTAATTGATAAAATTTAAAAAGACACAACTTATTTAAGTTTTCATTATACGAAATTTGTAGTAAAAAGCTGCTCTTGTTCTGTTGCACTGCACAGTTTAAAGGTTAATCTAAAAATGTCGAATTTAGTAATTAATGTTAGTAAAATATTAAAAAAAAGTAAATATTTTTATTAATTATTTCTTAAAATCGAAGCACTAAATACATCAAAGTAGTTACTAATTTGCTTGATAGCTGTCATATTTATTTTAACAGAAAAATTATATTTAAAAGCTTTGAATGATTCTGATACTAAAATGACATTGTTATTTATCCTTCTGATATTGAATGAAATTTTTCACATAAAAAACCTGAAAGATTATAATAACATTAACAATTTAACCATAATATTTTGAAAGTTTTTAAATATTTCATATTAATAAGGTGACTATTTTAATTTAAAAGCCTAACTCTTCTTAAATTTATTAATTCTATTCTTCTTCTTATTTTAAATTTATTAATCAAGTTCCTTAACTACCTTTCTAGAAACTCTTTACACATTTTACTTTACAAGACCTACCTTTCTAGCAATTTTTTTACATATTTTACTTTACAAGCCCAAGTTAATGCTTATATAAAACGGATCGATCTGTATTGCTATGTCTATATGATGCCTCTTTTTTCATTGTGTTACGCTAAAAGAGAGGAGAAAAATGGGGGAAAGGGATAATAGAAATTTTTCTCCCCTCTTTTCCCCACCCACATGGGTGTCTACCCCGCATAATTATAGCAGAGATATTGACCCATTGTGATATACATTGCACTGTGCGTGGAAAGGTGGCTTATCGGTAATTTTTTTTACAGTAAAATCGTCTGATTTTTAGCTTTTTCGTTGCATTTCATTATAGAAAAGTAAAGGATTTGCTAACTGTGTTTCTAAATGGTATGTTTCATCTCATTAGTGGCAATAAAAAAGTTGAATGAAAATAAATTATTTATCAAGACTCGATTGATGAATCAATTTAACGTGGAAAAATAGCATCAATCGGATCGGAGCACCAATCGAAGAAAGGCAAAAATGAAAGTTTGGAGGAACTACGTCTCCTGAAACAAGCCAAAGAACAATTTAAGATTTTCCTAAATGCTAGATCTTTAAATTTAGAATATTTTATATTATTATTTCGAAAAGTCATATTTGTCCGATATGCCACTTTTCCGTGCACTTGTGTATTTCGAGCCTTTTCTATTCAGGGCGTTTACTTTTTTGCGTTGGTGGGAAAAATAGAGAGAGGTATACAGTGATGGCTTGTAATGATGTCGTGAGACTTTATTTTAAAAGTGCTGATGGGCTATAATGAGGAAAACGTATTGTGTAAATTCGAACGTATTAAAGCTTTTTTTTATATTAAATGCCAATTATATTTTAAGCTTAATCAAAATTTGTTTTAATTTTGAAATATATAATATGCAATGTTTTGCTTAAAATAAACTTTTGATTATAAAAATACATTTAGTATAAAACTCATTATTTTCGACTTTTGTGTTAAATTTTTAAAGTATATGGGTATATTGAATTAGTTATCACAACTGCACATACTTATTCCTTTTTTGCAATTCAACCAATACGTTTTATAAAGAATATTTCAACACTCTTAGCTAAATAAGTTTTAATTTGGGAAATTTTAGAGAAAGGAAATTAAAAATAACTATAGTCTACACTCTATTATTCGCCAGCCGGCGCTGCTAATCCATCGTCTACTTTTATACTGGCGTTGGATGATATTTGTTTCATGCCACCATCAATATATCAACTGTTCTTTACCAATATCCTCGAGAGGATAGAAAAGGCAAGGACATAGAACAAAGTACGCTGTAGTGCGACGTATTCTAAAGCCGAAAAACCATGCTCTTTATTCCGGCGCTTTCGAGAATACGACGGGTTTTTAGCACCGAATGCCATAATAATTGACGGATAAGCGCGATTGAACCATATAATTTCACTATATGTTTGTTTTTTTAGATATCGGATCCTTTTACACTACGTTTAAATTCAATTGAAATGTATTAAAATGTTACAAAATTGCAACGTGTATACAAAATATTATCCTTTTAAAAATTTTCCGCAATGAAAACAGATCACAGACAGATTTAACACTTAAAAACCGATCACAGACAGATTTGAAAACAAAACACATGATTTTTGAATGGAGAATAATAAATTGTCAAATAATTGTCTGTTTTGTTAACCTTCAACTTATTTCCTTAAGTATCGTAGATTTTTTATTGTATTTAAAGATTTTGGTTTAAAAAACATCAAAAAATTAATAAAAAAATTCTTAAAAATTTATTAAATTGTTAAAATTAATAAATTTAGTAACTTTTACTCCAAAGTAATTGCTTTCTGTTACGTTTTTTTTATTTATCGAAAGATTTTTTTATTTTTAACTTTAATATCAAACATTGGCAATTAAAAAAAATATCTAGCACCATTTTAAACACAATAATAGATTTGATACCATCATTGATACTCATAATTCTAATACAATGTCGTATTAGTATTCTAAAAAAAAGTGAGGCCTTTAAAAATATGTACAGGATCATCTCAGTTTAGTGATTAAAATATATTACATATCATAGTAACATATACAAGAATTTAAAAAAACATTCCTTCGTTTTCAAGTTTAAGAACTGTTTATGAAAATGCATAAAATTTAACGTTTACATTAAAAAAATATATAATTTTTTAAATTAAAATTTGCAGAAACATTCTAATGCAAGTGTACAAAAATAAATAATTATTCATATTTCATGTAAGTTTTCAAATTGTTGCTTTCAAGTATGCATTAGCAAATATAGCGATACTTCAAGTGTACATAAATGTGGTGTTATACTCTAAAGTTAATGTTTTTGAGGGTATATTTTCTACGTTAATACTATCATCTATTTTTGTCTTCTCTTGCATATTTTTTTTATAGTTGAATAACTTTTATATTTATTTTCTTTTGATTTGATTTTAAAATCTCAATTTGGAATTTTTTTTTTTGAGTATAAAGTTCTCTAAATTAAAAACATGTATCCTAAATAACTGTACCTTTCTAATATCGACGGGATTTGATTTTTCGGTGATGAATTTCTGAAATATGTTTAAGATTTCAACGTATAATCATATAACTTTTCTAATCTTCCTCCGCCTACCATTAGTTTAGAGTTACATTTTGTACTATTTTGTTTATGAGATTTTAGTGACGTTTGATACAGTGTATTCTAAAATTGATCATTAATCATTACTTTTTTTGCAAAGATATACGTACTTTTCCTTGAACTGGCAGTCATGAATAAATTCCTGCATACCATTAAGTGGTGCCTATAGCGTGAGAAGAAAGTTTTTTTAAAGATAGGTTGTAGATCGTTAGGTATTTTTACACCATTATGTTTCTCAAATACTATGGCAATTTTTAAATAGCATCATGTTTAAGACAATTTCTCAAGAATTTTAGCTCATCAAAATTTTTTATAAGTCATTCGAGGGAATATGAACAGATTTCATTGGTAAGTATTTATTAATAAATGCTGTAACATCAGATTATACTAAAACTTATTTATTAAGAGTTTATAAAATACGTATTAGTTTAAGAGTAATTTTGTAAAATTTTGAATGAAACTGGAATTAACTGAGAGCGATTGCTTTATAAAAAATAATACTTTACAAACGTATGTTATTTTATTCTGAATATATTATCAATATTTAGGTTTTTGTATGCTTATATAACCAACTTTTTAGCTATCTTTTTTAATGAAACTTTGGGTAGCAGGTGAAAAACTCATGTATTCTGGTTTCTAAGCACCATATTTATTCTTTAAAATTAAAGTTTTCAGCACTTGTATAGTCATCTTATTACTGTCTCGTTTAACATTTATTACCAAAAGATAAATCTGATTTATTATTGATATCATTCATTTTTTTGCTGACGAATAGTTTAAAATGAAAATATATTGACTTTTCTGTTATTTAAGGAATTTTCGTGACAATTTGAAATATTTTTCAATGAGTAATTCCCAGATATAATATAATAAATTTAAATAAATTTTTTTTTGGATGAGACTTAGAATTAAACAATTGTTACAATTGTTTGAATACATTATTGAGAAATCATAAGTTGTAAGTTAAGCATAAGTTATTAGAGAAATCTGAAAACAAAATATTTTATTTTGGAATATAGCAATTAGATAAGTACTAAGATTTGAATATAGTATTTTACTAATACTCTTATTTTACTTCGAAAAATATTTCCATTGTGTAATTATTTCCTTCTACTATTTCATTCTAGAATACTTAAAAGTAGTTTTTTTGGGGGGAAGGGGTCATTTTTGACAAGTTAAAATTATCTCATCGAAAAAGGGGAAAATATGAGTGGGCGCCTACAAATTATGCAAAGGGTACTGAACAATACTTAAGGAATACTTTAATAATTGTAATTCTGTAATACCCTACTTTTTATACAATAAATTTAACTTGGATGCTAAATTACGAATCCTTAATATATGTTTATTGCAAAGCACACGGCTCATTTTATGTTTTGTCTCAGAGAATTTAAAAAAGATAGTCAACTATGTAAAGACCAAGACTAAGTAAATTACTCGTAATTAACTTAAAAGCTAACCTAGGCTTTATTACTCGTTTTTTTGTAGTTATATACAACATTAAATTAATTAAAAATTATAGCATCAAAAAAGTTATAGTTTACAAAATATTTGTAAAAAATTTTGTTAAAGACAGGAATTCTTTGTTAAATTTTAACCCATTGGCAAATATTAGAGTTATGAAAGCAAATGAAGAGTTATAAATTATTTCAATCATTTTTATCTTCCGGCGTTCAATATAAATATTTGAGTTTATATTTCAAGGTTTTTTTGTGCATAAGCAAAATCAATATAAACTTGCTATATTTTGTACACTATTTCTCTTCTTATCTGCAATTTCTTCAAATCTACGTTATCCTCCGTGATATGCCGCCTTCAAAATAACACCGATTTCACATAAACATATCAATGACATCGATTTATTATCAAATCAAAAATTTCTCTTTTTTCACAGCATCTTTTATCATACAAGGGAGGGTCTTATCACTAAAAAGTTCCCAGTTTCATCTACAGAGAAATAACAAATTACGAAAAACATACTTCAGCATATGTTGGAAGCAGAAAAAATGTGGAAATTGGATATTTAAGCTCTTTTAAAAAACGACGTATCGTTATTCTCGTCTTAATATCTTACTTTTGTTTGTCTGTTTATTTTCAAGAGGTCTAAATTTACTATCAAAAAGAATATATAAAGTAAATAAGTACCAAGTATTTTTGAGCATTATGTAACACTTACATGAAAAAAGTATCAACAATCATATTTTCATGTTCATGAAAAAGATAATTTGAATATGTTTGATACAATTTTGTGAATATTTTTCAAGAAGGTTGTTGTAAAATTTACTTACAAAATTAAATAAGCAAACTCGAAAACTGATTAACTTCGCAAAATAAATTTAGTTAAGAAACATATTTCAACCTATATCTATGATTTCAACCTCGTGTCGGTATAAAAGTATTTTTAGATTTTCATTTTACGATATTTGTATAAAAAATGGCGATGAACTTTCCATTATTGGGCATCGTAAGCTTTATATTAAGGTAAGACATACATAATAAAAACTATTCAGTATTAAGTCATAAAACTAATTTTGCATGTTAAAAATACTTTGCAGGCGATTTTAAAATCTAGCATTTTAATTATTATGGCACTATAAAACTATAATCTAAATATTTTTACTATATCTTTAAAGCTTGGGAAAATGGAGCTATCTAGTTTTTGATTAATTAAAGTTGTCATATATTCGCTACATTTTGACCATTGAGGGAAAGATCTAAAAACGAAACCTTGAATGTTTTACAACTTAGACAACATATTTCTGGATTTCATAGGCAGAACAAAATTATTACCTGTTTTGAGGCTTTTCGAACAAAATATTGTTAGTAAAACACATTAAAACTACAAAATAGTTTTTTATTTATTATCCTTTGAAGAAGAAAAAACGAGCTGGCTGTGTTATCAGTTCCTTCCTTCCAACACCATCCGTCAAGCTCTATAGAACCCTTTTCGAACGTGTGTTGTTCTTTTCAAGGTCACCGAGTTCTGGATCCGAGCCATGTTTTATAACTCCACTTTCAAGTTTGTTTACACTGGTTCTCGTCAAATAGTTTGTAGACTGTTTTTTAAAAACTCATCTTCCGATGCTTTAATCTGCTTGTCTTGTGGTTGCTTTCAATTTTGGGGAAGTTCTTAGTTAATCTATCTCTCTATTTTTTTCCAAAAGAGTTTCTGGAGTGTTTTTGTTTGTTTGGATTGGGATGATAAAGTTTTTTTTTTTAACAAAAAAAGATTTAGCTAGTTGCGTAAGTGGTATGGATTAGAAAAAATATCCTCCCATTACTTTTCACCTGTTTAAACAAGAACTTTATGTTTTCGTTATAAAAATTCACGTTTTGTTAACAATTATTTGGTAATACTTCGATATTTAAATAAACCATATTTAGATAATAACTCTCCAAGTTCAACATAAGTTTACCTACCTCGTTTCTTAAAGTTTTATTGACAAGCAAAGCCTTTTTCTTAATGAAATCAAGTACAACTGTTGCTTTAAATTACCACTTATTTCGAAAATCTGTTTTAATTAAACACATTAAAAAAACTTTTTCCCAACTAAAAATAGCAGTAAAACAACTGTTCCTTTTAAAGATTTCAAATTTTTCAGTTAGCTTACTTAAGCTATAAAATAAAATAGATCTTAATCTGTAAAAATTGTTTTAATTTTACCATCATTGTTTAGTAACAAGAAATAAGTGATTATAGAGAATGAAATATTTGAAATAATTATTGAGTAAATAGTTCTAGAACTATTTCAAAAGGAACGAAGTGTAAACGCGTAAAGTCATTGTTTTTGGTTTCCAGATAAGCCGCATGTTGAACTTATCTTTACTGAAAAAAAATAGAATATAATATGTATTTTGTAGAAATTATCTTTTTTTTGTGGTGTTATGACATGAGTTCAGTTGAGTGTTGCAATTATGATTGTCCTTTAAGTAGCCAATGAAAATTGTCATACTTTTGCAGTATAATTAGGAAAAAATAAGGATTCGAATATTTTGGACACCATCGTATTTCAGATGCTGTGATTTTCATTTTTAGTAATTATACTTTTTTGATTATATGTTCAATGTTACATGTTTTATACACATTAGGAAAAATATCGTCCAACACAGCATCCAGATTTAATTGAAACTTTTAGAAGCTATGATTAACTAGATTGAATTAGTATTTTTTATAGTTTGCCAAATTTATTTGTAGTTTGAGGAATAGTTATGTAAAATTGCTCGGTTTAAATCCTATCATCCATTCCGATTCCATTTTGCAATTTCGGTAAATGTCACCAACGCTTTAAATGACGCGAGCTTCGTATTCCTAAATATGTATTAACATAAAAACATGTAAAAACTCATTTTTGAAATATTTAGTTAAAACAATAACGAAAAATTGCACAATGAAAACTTTAACGCCCTCCAAAAATGTTGCCACATGGGGTACTAGGATTTGAACGAATGGTGTGACTTTCAAATATTTTCCGAAAAAAAACCCATACAAATATGTAACACAGTGAATAATTTGTATTTAACGACCTCTTAGATTTATACATTAATAAACAAAGTTCAAATTGCGTTGATAAACGAAGACATGTAAATTCAAGCTAACCAGATTTTTAAGCAAAAAATATGGAATGCCTTGCCGCTTTCTTAGTAAACAAACATGAACAATCAAAGAATTCAATTCTGCTACATTTTGTGAAGCCATTCCAAACTGATTAATATGAACAAATAAATTTTCTTTCAAATATTAATTTTAAATAAATTAAGTTTCTCATGCTATTGTTGATGTGAAACAGCAATTTAAATGACAAAAAATCAAACGTCAATGCTAATTCAATAGGTAATTAGTCGACAGACAGTAGACAGATGTACGTCTTAACGTACGGAGAGACGAACAAAATGTATGAAAAATATATATCGGGAGTCATACCTTTCTAATAGAAAAGTAATTTTTAAGATCCGACGGATTGAACCAATTTTGGAAAGGGGGTACGTATGGACGGACAAAAGGGCATCTTCAGTACGTCAATATCAACTACTTAATTTTTAAAAAATTCTTTTAAATTAAAAAGAAAAAAAGTACGCTAAAATAAGTTTAAGTCCTTTTGCAGCTTATATGATATGAATTGTTAAACATATAACTCACTAAACAACAATCTGAACAAAATAAATAGTGATTTTGTTCAAGTGTTTAAATACGCACAAAAAATTATTAAAAAGAATTAAAACATATATTTTTAGAAAATAATAAAATATAGTCTTAATTTTTCAGCCGAAATTTTTTATTCTCATTCGTAATGCGTATTTGAACACTTCCAGTATATTAAGATTTTATTGGGTTTTTGATAATATCGTCTTGTATAATTTTCAATAAATGAAAAACAAGTTTGAGCACAACTAAACATTTAAAATTAAAAAAAATTAATATCTTTACTTTTGAGAAAATATATAACTTAAAGTGGTTAATTCATGAAAATATTTTGATAAATCTTGACTATTTTATCTCTAAAAAAGAGCATTGGTATAGTAATTTGTTTTCAAAACAATTTACGATATGAAGATAAAGTTTCTATCGACTACGATAAGACTATTCGTTCAATGAAATGTTATCTAATTTTATGAAAAGTTCAGGAAGGGTTTAGTAAAACGTGTCTGCCTTTTATCCATTAAGATCTAAAATAACGAAATTGGGATATTTACTATTTTCACGGAATTCTTGTAGTTTATTTTTTAGTTAAAATATATTTACAAATAAAAAATTATAAATGGAGCAAAAAGTTTTCCTTAGAAATCTTTAGAAAATGGTAATCATAACTTTGGAACGTATCGAAAGTTACACTGTAAAAAATTTTGTGCTTGGTTTCACCATGATATTGGTTCCTAGTAGCTGCAACGGCTGTGTGGTGAACTGTTTCACCTTTTTTCGGTGTTTGATTGAACCATTTTTCTGGATTTGGAAACAAAAACCTGAGAAATGCCGAATACCAATGCCGAATAATTCAACCGAATACCAAAAATATGGTTTAACGTTTCACCACAGAGCTGTTGCAGCTACTAGGAACCATATTTTTGGTGAAACAAAGTGCACAATTTTTAACAGTGTAGTGTTAACGTGATTACAACTTTTACAAATGGCTACTTTTTGTGGGAATAAAAATATAATTACCCAATAAAATTTCCTTTTTAAATACTTAATCAAAAAATAGTTTCATTTTTTAAAAACTGTTCTTTAGGGCTTACATTTTTTTTTTCAGATACTCGTTAGCGCACAGTAGGGTAATATAGAGCAAAATTTTACAAATTATCCAGAAGTTAATTCTTCCATTTTTGTAATGTTGCTTTTTCACGTATTTTTAGAATCTAATTAGTTTAATTTTCTTCGAAATTCAAGGCAATTAAAAAATTGGTCTAACTATATTAAAGAGTTTAGTCCTAGATTGTTTTTGTAAAACAATATTTTTATTACGAATACATATAACCTATTACAAGAGAGTGCGTAACTATAATATAACTGGGGGGGTAGGGGGTAGGGTAGGGTACATATATATTCCGGCTTGTGTGCTTGATCAGAGACTCGCTTATATAAGCCTTCGTCAAGTAAGACAGACACAGAAAGAATTTTTACTGTCACAGAGAAAGGAAGTACACCCAGGGCGAAGGCGGGAAGCGAACCCGCACCCGTTACAGCGCGCAGACTGCTAGCTTAATGGTCCAAACCCCCCGGCCATCCGAGCCCCTAATATAACTGTTAGCATACATTTTGCTCTTAACAAATATTTAATTTAGGGAACCTTATTAATACAGCTACTATGACATTTCTCTTGAATAAGTTAATGATACAAGGCAAATAAAAGTCTTCATTAACTGGAACACGTTTTGCATATACCCAAGGTTGCATGACACCTGCCTTAGATGCGGGATACCGAATTCTCTGTCAGTTGTTGTACACCTACAAAATTAGCTTTACCGGAAACTCATAAGAACTAAAGCAAACAATTGCTTTTGCTGTTGGCGAAACAACATCGGTAATAAATTCACATAAAATTTAAGAAGATATTTGAAGATATGTATACCATGTTTGTAAATTGGAATCGCAAATTGTATGGTAAACTAGTTTAATCACTATTTATAATTATTTAAAAAAAAATTGTAGCAAAATTTTTATATTACTTAAATTCTATTTTCCCATCACAATATAATTTTTTCCCAGCAAAAAAAATATTATTTATTTGATTGATTTACAAATTACACAAAAATAATAAATGTTTAAAAACTGTTAATTTTTAAAGGATTGATGATTTAAATGTTAACTAATAAAAAGTTTAAGCGTTTCTCGTTAAATTATCTTTCATTTCAGTGATATAGAGTGAAAACAGCTATATCGACTACATCAACTACATTGTTAATAATATTATTAAAAAAAATTTGTTTTTCAAGAAAATGAGCAAATGAAAGAAAAAGCTTGTAAATTTGTTTTAATCGCATCATAAAATGCACTTTTAAGTTTCAACGCATTATTTTAGAGGCATATTTTGAAATGTACAGTTATGATTTAAATGGTTTCAGAGACTCCTCAAGATTCTGAAAATTTCAAAGTAAATTACCATATTCTTAGGAACACATCAAGACATGCAACAAAATTTGTTGGTAGAAAGGTTGCTTGCATAGGAATAATTACAAGCATGGATTAAAGAAAACAGGGATTAAAAGCCCAGAGTATTTGAACTCGGATTAGAAGGTAGATAGGAAATTTATGGTTGGTCAAATTCATTGAGTAAGGGGTATACAGGAGTTAGATTTAAACATAAATTTTAAGTTTGTTGTATATTATAAAGGGAAACAATGACTTAAAAAATTAAAATGTTCTCAGGGTGTCTATAGATGATAATGATTTCAAAAAGAATTAAGATGTTCTTTGGGTTTCGGTAAATGGACAATAAAACGTAACAACTATGTACTGGAACTTTGGCCTTTTGTTAGACATCACAGTTTGCATTTATGATATTATATACGTTTGTTCAATGTTCTTGTTGTAAATATTTGTACTTATAATGTTGATTCAGTGTTTGTTCAATGTGATGTTTGTCAATGTTTGTAACATTATCAATACTAATGCAAGTTCAGTCTGATATTTGTCAAATGTTGTTGGTAGTTGTCAATACTTTTGCTTTTATTATCTAATGTTTTTCAAACACGCAATAAATAAGAAAAGTTATGTTTGTCAGATGTTGGAATTAAATAACAATAGTGAAGCTTGTCAAATGCTCCTACAAGTTGCCGTGTTTCTCTCCCAACAGGTTGTCAATGTTTGTAATATTAACAAAACTAACACGAGTTCAATCTCATATTTGTCAACTATTGTTGCTTGTAAATATTTGCATTCATAAGTTGTTGTCTATAACCTACTTATTTAATATTTCTCCTCATTTATACTGATGACGGTCTAACTACATACAATCTTGAAATTATCATTAACATCTTTTAATGAGTATTAAATGTGTAATTATAATTTATGTTTGTTCAATGTTCTTGTTGCAAATCTTTGCACTTACATCAATAATGATTCAATGTTTGTCAAATGTGATGTTTGTCATTGTTTGTAACGGTATCTGATATTTATCAAATTTTATTGCTTGTCAATAGTTGCATTCCTAACAATATAATGTTTTCAAACGCACTAAAAAAAAGTTATGTTTGTCAAATTCAAATTAAATAACAATAGTGATTTTGTCAAATTCAAATTAAATAACAATAGTGATGTTTGTCAAATTCAAATTAAATAACAATAGTGATGTTTGTCAAATTCAAATTAAATAACAATAGTGATGTTTGTCAAATTCAAATTAAATAACAATAGTGATGTTTGCCAAATATTTTACCAATGTTTCTACAAGTTATCTTTCTCTCTCAACAGGGAGGTGAGCGGGGTCATGAAGGAGCTGAAGATGTTTCCCCAGATCACGGAGGAGACGGAGGAGAACCTCCTCCATCTTGAGGACGAGGAGGAAGATCCTCCTAAAAGTCCGCCTCCCACCTACTGCCATCCCTCCACCCCCTCTAAGCAAAACTCGACCTCCTCATCGGACTCGCCTCCCAACTCCCCGAATGATGACGTGAGTGTTTATCATTGATATTTTAGCAAACGATAAGTTATAATTATTAAATTTTCCACGAAGAACAGTTTATTTAATTCTGACGTTTATAAGTTTAATGTAGAACTAAATATTGTGCTTGGCGGTTTATTTTAGATTGATTGTGTGTGGAAGCTGAAATTGATTGTGTGTGAAGTGATAGTTTCTGTTACGAACCTACTTTTTTATAGTCTAGAGATATTGGACATTTAGTTTCAACATAGGTTTATAACGTAAAAAGAGGAAGCTTTTATAAAAGCTATTTCCGTCCGTTTGTCTGTCCGTCACCCACTTTCCTAGTTACAAATGCTACAGACAAGTGTAATACGTAAAAAAGTTCAGCGTATCAAAATTCGAAGACTTTGAAAATATCAGAAAAATTCAATTCGAAGTGCTTCAATTATATTAAAGAAAACTGCAATATTTAAAATTCATTTAAAAAGCATAAGAAATCAATTTTTATTATAATTAAATCACGAATGCCACTCACAAAAGAAAGTTTATTTATATTATATAGAGATTTAAAGGAAATTTATTTTTGTGATATAAATTAGTTTTAAACGACGTCATACTATATGTCACAATGAGATTCTTTGATTGACCGTATTACTTGTTTTAAAAGAGGCACAGTTCTTTCTATTTTTTATTTTAAAAAGCAGAAATAATTTCTCATATACATTTAAGCATCTATAAAGGAATAATGACGTTTTAATACAAATTATTTCTTTTGAAAAGTTTTTTCATTGTCTTTCGTTTTTAAATGGAATTTTAAAATCATTCTTTGAAATATAAAATTTTTTAGCAAACGATAAGTAATTTTCCTCGAAAATATTTTGTTTAATTCTAACGTTATAAAGTTTAATGTAGAACTAAATGCTGTTTTTGGTGTTCTTTAGTTTTTTTAAGCATGGATTTTATGTGGAAGCAGTTCTAAGTGACAGTTTCTGTTACAAACATACTTTTTTATAGTCTAGAGACATTAAATATTGATTCTACTTAAGTAGACAGAGTCGTTACAACCTTGGCACAATGGCGATGTACCATCAATCATCAAACTATATGAAGAACAACCTGTATTTGATACCTTTGGCATGCACTCTCTCTTCAAACAACTAGTCTTTAATAATAATCTTCTTTAATATATTTTATACACAGAAGATTTTTTGGTTAGTTATTTTACCACTGTCGTTGAATTATTTCTCAGGAAAAAATACATCAAGTTTAGGACTACTGTGTATAAGAAACTATTAACAAAATGCTTTTACGCCTATTCTTTATTCAGTGATCAAGCAAATTGTTGTAAAAAATTTTAATGTCTAAAACTAATGTATAAAAGACATCTTAAATTCAAAGTAGAGTAATTGAAGAGCTTAGTGGAAGAACGTGCTAAGTGACATTTTTGAAAAAATTGAGATTTTTGTGTCAATGAACATGTTACTAACTTCTTTAACGATAACAAGTTTCCCCTTTTTCAGAAACTTTAAGTGCAACATATATTTTACGCTTTACAAGTTCCATTTTCAACAGATCTGAGTGCAAATGAGAAACTTTAAAGCACGTTTTCTCGTTTTCACCTTTTTGTCACTTAGCACGTTCTTCCACTAAGCTCTTCAATTAACTTAAAACCTTTAACCTACTTATTTGATATCTCTTGTCATTTACTAATGACTTTCTAAATACATACAATCCTGCAATTATCATTAACATCTTTTAATGAGTCTTAAATGTGTTACCAAATCCTGTTATTCAATGCATACATTCTCAAAGGAAGTAGTATTAGCATTATGTAACAAAGCACGTTAATTATTTTGTTAATAAAAATAGTTTTAGCGTGTAATCAATCAATTAGATAAAATAGTGAGTTTTATAAAAACATTAATTAAAGATAAGTTAAGTTTTTGAAAAATATTTTTTTTTAGGTAGTAAGAGTTTTGTTACAAAATATTATTTTGCAACGTTTCAAAATAAATTAGATCAACTGGAATACTATAGGAATTCACATTTTCTTTGTTAAATCATCTAGAATTCTAGAATTTTTAAATAATAAAAGTAACCTGGATTTTTTTCGCCATTGATAAATTGAGTCAAGTTACGTTTTATAATAAATTTAATTGTGATTAGAAAAATCAAATAAATTACTTACCTTTATTCAAAGGAGTTTTTTTATAAAGAAATTGTTTATACAGCTATACATTGTGTTAAAAATAACAGATATAATATGATAAACTAGCAAATTTATACCCGTTCTTCGCACGGAATAAAAAAATATCAAATAGATTCCAAATATGTGTACCATATAACCTGTTATAGGATCATAAACTTATTATTGTTTCCGCTCGTTATAAATTATAAAATCCCGTTTCATTGCCTTAAAATTCCAAAATGAAAAATACGCTGTAAAATGCACTCATAAATGCCATCACAATTCCCTCATAAATACATAAAACCTTTTAGCTCATTTGGCGCGTTTTGGGAAATAATTTGGCGAGAAAATAGATATAGCTACCCACACCCATTATACAGCTTAAACACAATGACCTTCGAACAACCGACCAGCTTATGAAGAAATTGCCTATTTGGCGAATTTTAGTTAATAATTTGGCGAGTTTGGCAACGTATTTGGCGAAAAAATAAAGACATAACACACTAATAGCTCTAGTGCGATGGCTTTTATTAACTATCATAGTTCAGTAATAGCTTAACTATACATTTATTGCTTAAATATGCATACATGCAGTCAACAGAAAAATCAATAAAAAAAATAAAATCCGGGAATGAAGACTGGCGGAATTACGTCACTTGAAACGTGTCAATTATTTTTCAAATAATGAATTTAGTTTCTGAAAGTAATGGCAAAAGAATAAAATAAACATTTTGAATTTTAAATGTTTTCGTTAAAAGTTTTATTTAATTTTTTCAGCCGATGGCATCAGGAAAGAGAAAAAATTATCGGATTTGAGCGAAAGTGGTGTATTTTTTTTCAGAAAATTCGAATTTTCTCTAAAAATGGAACAAATATGAAAAAACTAAGCCTCAGGTGCACTCGTTAGTATTAAAGGGAATCTATCTTTAAAATTTCGAATTCCTGTGGGCAGTATAAGTAGGTCTTTTACGATCCGAAGACAAACAGACACACAGACACACAGGTAGACTCTTTCTTTTATTATTATAGATATAGTAAAAAAAGAACTTAATTAGAGTGTAGACAAATCACTTTGCTTTTATTCCAAAAAGTTTCTAATAAAGCTTGGTTTATTTACACAATATATTATAGTTGCAGACGATAATTTGATGATTAAAAACTTCGTTGTTTTAAGCAACACATTTATTTTACTGGAATCCAACTGAATACTATTTAAAGTTAATCATTTTTAAATGAAAACCATATGCACAAAAAATATTTTAAAATAAGTTTTCTAAATTAAAATGGGCTTGTTTTAACACTTTGTCAAAGAAAACAAAACAACCAGTGACATCGCAGTTCGGATCGCGTGACGTTATAAAAAACCAATGAGCTTGTTTCAACACTTTGTCAAAGAAAACGAAACAACCAATGACATCGCACTATGGAGAGCGTGACATCATAAGAAATATTCCCATTGTAAAAAAAAATTAAATTCCATCTGACAAATGAAAAAAAAATCGCCATTTTACTGGTACATAAAAAGAACACATTGAATGATTGACAGGAAATATTAAAGATTTTGCGTGTTTTGATGCGTATAAGTTAACTTGAAATAAGGATTTTGTGTTTTTTGTAGTTTTTCCGTTAATTTGTTAGTTCTAATATAACGAAATAGATGGAAACTGTTTCTTAATAATGACGTATATTTCAACTTTGAGTTTGTTGATCAATGGGCATGTTTCACGTCTTAAGTGTTCAGGAGATCAACAGTTCCACAGGAATGAAAATAAGGTCTCGATTGATTAAGCAATGTAGTGGGCGGAGCAAACCGTGCCAAGCCACCTACCACCGGAACCACCAATGGAATTCAGGATTGAAAGCAAGAATGATTTACGTCACGGAAAACAAGCTCATTTATCATGATCGAAGAAATATTCCACTAGAAGTTCATTAAAAAAATACCTATGTAAAATGAAATACCGAGCGTTGACCCAGCGAAAGAGTTAAATGTTCTTTTTGCAATTACATTTTTATTGTTTTCTGCGGTGTTTCTATACTTTATTTCGAAAAAAGAAAAGAAATGCTTTTTATTACTATTTAAACACGTAAATAATCTTTATTTACTGATATCAGTGGGTTTAATAAAAAGTTTCTCTCTACAAGCATCATGTGTAAACTAACGAAAACAATTTATAACCCTTATAAAAAAATAACACAAATCAAACCCCAAATGTTCTATGTCCAATCGGAATATTTCTTATGATGTCATGCTCTCCATACTACGATTTAATTGGTTGTTTTGTTTTCTTTGACTAAGTGTTGAAACAAGCTCATTAGTTTTTTATAACGTCACGCGCTCCGAACTGCGATTTCATTGGTTGTTTTCTTTGACAAAGTGTTGAAACAAGCCCATTGTCCACCTGCTATGAAATATGTAGCTTATGCACTTAGGTACTACAAACCTTGTTTTCTTTCACATCGGCATCTCAGTAGAAAAGGCCATTTTTTACACTATAATATTCGCCTTTTCTAACAAAGGTGCTTATTCTTTGTGGAATTGATTTCAATGCTTAATCGAAGGTACACACGAAACCTTTGAAGTGAAGCTTAATGTTTAGTCCCTCTCTGGAGGGTATCCAAAATGTTACCTTGGTTCAACGAACCGTCTTCTTATCGATTTCAAATGATATTTCGCAAGTTCTTCGGCTTCCGATTACTTACAAAGTTACATTATTCATGGGCGTGGAATAAATTCCAATACTGTATTGCGTTTGTGAACAACGAAATTGCTTTTCTGCGTTTGGTGTTAGGATTTTTGAGAGGTTATGTGTATCGTGTAGCTTGTGGTGAGAATTTTATTTGAAATTCAGTTTTATTGAAAATGCTGACAAAAGCTGGCGGATTAGGATTTGTATATAATCAAATATTACAGGAATAACCTTGTATCCCTCATTCTTTCTTTCACAATTTCCTAAGAAAAGTCGAAAAAATGCAGTCGACTAGCAATGCCGTAAAATCTTCTTCGAAACGAATCTCTCTCCCTACCCCTCATTGAAAAAGTTGTCAAGGTATCCAAAGATTCCAGTCTATAATGTTTACTTCATAATCAAAATAAAAACTTTAGTATGATTTTAAAATGTATAAAAATAGAATTTTTTAGAAATCCGATTCATGTCTATCATCCAATGGATCTAATGATTACATTTTAAAACTGAACTGATTTTACCTACTCTGGTTTTCGGGTTGAATTAAATAATAAAAAGTTATTTAAAACGTCCATTTAATGTCTTCAGTAATATCATATAAAGATGTCTTAAAAAAAACGTTTTGCAAAGCATACATTATTGCTTCAAAATATTTGATAAACAATTTAAAACAAAATAAAGTTAAGCATTGTAATATATTTTTAGAAGAAAAAAACCCACGAATGAGAATAACACCACTAATTCTTGTATTAAGAATGGTATAAATGTTGAAAATATTTTACTTAATAAAATCTACTTTTTGTGAATATTCAATGCCCACACTAAAGTTTGTATGTTCTAAAGCTGTAAGTATACGATTATATTTATAAATGACATTAGCAATAAAAAAAATCTTTATCATTTTGCTTTTCTTGTTTTCCTCTTTCAGTGAGTTAGATGACCCGAAATTTGACAAAAAGCCAACCTAACTCTTTCTTTTTTCATGTAAAGTTACTTAACGTGTTTTGTTTTATTTTTGCTGACACAAAGGATAAAATAAAGTATATATTATCTCTATTTATATAAATGAAGTTTAATCTTGATATATATATAAAGCATATTTCTCTTTTCTTGTTCAAAAATGTTCTCATTCCTTTATCATTGAGTTAGATTTCCTTAGATTTGAAAACAGTTCCAACCTAACTAATTTATTTTTTCATATAAAGTGACTTTGCCTTTTTTATTAAAGGTTAAATTTAAATCTATTTTATGACATTTATCCAAAGGAAATTCAGCCATGATATATGTGTAGCATTTTTATTTTTATGTTTAAACATATTTTTATTCTGTATTCATGTCAGTAACAACTGTGATTCCATTATAAAACACTCTCTGGATATCTCTTTCATCAGTTGTACTACAGCATCAGAATGCTAATGTGTGTGATATGCTAAGTGTATTGCATAACAAAGCTATTTTTATCTTTATGGGATTTGTGGAGAAGCGGTTGTAAAAACTGTCCTTTCTGCAACGATTATCACCAGTATATTTAAATCCTGAAAGAGTTTGGCTTCAATTAAAACTATTTCATTTCCAGCAGGTTTTTTAAACTTCTTCAATTCTTTAGGTTGTTCTCAAAGTGTTTTACACTATTGATTTTAACAACTGAACTTAGGGTTTTAGGTTTAACAACTTAGGATAATTATCGTCTTATTAAGTTAATTTAACCACCTATATATTAGAACAAAGATAAGTTTTAAAAGCAAAATTATACTTTTCTTGTGACGAAAAATAGGTGACTTTGATTATTTTATTGAAAAAAATAACGTTAACTGCAAAACAGTACATTATTTGTGCTGCATATCCAATGCTATAGATTTGAAGACAATTACATTAAAATTAATGTTGTTTTTAGTTTAACTTTGCAATTTAGAACGTATGATAAACTTACTTGTGAGATTAAATTTAAAACAGTCTACAGAATTTATTTACCTAATGCAACCATTAAGGGAATTCAAATTTCTTCACGTTCAAGATAAAACTGAACAGAACTTTTGTAAACAACTATCATACTGTCTCTACTCCATCCCAACAATAGACTTTCACTAAACAGAGGGTAGAATTCTGAAATAGAACTAATTTTCTAGAAGGATCTCTAACAGCAACTTAAGTCAGATTCCATTCCGCGATGATAATAATAAAAAAAAACTTCTCCTGAAAATAAAAAGAACTTGGATTTTGTGGAAGAGAGATAGCACAAAGATTGGGCGATACAAGACAAGTTTCACAGAACATTGAGTGAAACACACAGGCGTCTTGCTTGTAAGAAGTTTTTTTTTCTTTTTTCATTTTCTATTGAGGTAGGCGAGTTTTGGAAGAGTAAAAAATGAGTAGTTATGTGGAATGTTTGGTGTTATGTAACTCTTTATTCAGTTTAGAAATTGTAAGTGTTACTGTAGACTCTACGTACAGATTTGTAAATATTTTTTAAAAATATCTCTCAATTGTTTTTTGAAGCAATTACAAATATTCAATGATTAACTTATGATATATATTTTAAAATTGAACAGAGAAATGCATTTCCAAAAACGCGTAAGTTATTGAGATATTATTAATAAATGATAATGAAATAAATATTTTAGTTCATCGGGGGTTGTTGATTTTCATTCAATTATTGCACTAAGCAACTTTTAATTTTTACGTGTGAAGGTAATTGGAAGATATTAAATAATATATTTAAGTTGCGAAGTAGATACTTGCTCTTGAGACATATATAATTTTACTAGATGTGTGGGAACGAAATTGTCTATGCTAAAATGTACAACAGGGCAAAAAAATTTTAAAAAATCATGGTATTTATAAAAAAAGACTTATTCTAACAATACTTTGTTGAATAAATTACCATCATCTACCATCTTTGCAAAATGTTACTTCGAAGATTATCTCATTCCAAGAAACGAGCATTTTCCCTGCTTCCCACACCCGACTTCTAAAAATACAGTAATTTCGCTGGAAAAAGGTACTTTGTCAACAAAATTAGCCTTCTCGCCCGGGCTATTCCAAAACATTCACATCACACAGCAAAAATGGAAGCCTACAATACTTTTCAAGGCTGTTCATATCGAGCGGAACCGCTCTGCTCCGGCAATTTCAGAGCTCAGGCTTTGCTTAACGAGCTGCCATGCCACTGCATTTTTTTTAAAAGTAAAATCTGTCTTATTAATATTCTGCGCTAGAAGACGAGCCAGTTGTTTACTGCCCCACAAATCTGTAGACTTTTTTTTGAATTTTATGTCCTCTTGGGAAAAATGGGCGACCTTGACATGTGTTTTTATTTTTAATAGAAAAACAGCTTCAAATGATGCTGTCCAATCGCTGTTCTATGCTCGTCTTGTTCGTTTGGACTGTTGCCAGACACAGGGAAAACAATCCCATCTGTCGGTATGTGTGTACGCTTTCCGTATGTTTTGTGGATCACCAAGAGATATATGTAAACAAGAGTATTTATTACGTTTTGCTATGACGTGAGAGTATCAAATTTTACATTTCTTACATCAGTCCGTCGGATTAAGTATCACCTGAATGCTATGTAACTAAATTTAAGCTGTTCAAATCTCCCAACTCTACAAAATAAAAACTAGAGTTAATAAATATTATTTTTATATATAGTGAAGGATCGGTTTGTTGATCTTTAGTTGTGACTCAGTAAGAAATTCCTCTTGACATATGACAAAATATTGGAATCGAGTAAATCAATGTCTTCTTTCTATCTTACAGATAAATAATAAATAAAATGGGCTCAGGAATCTTAAATAAATTTTCCCCTTTCTACCTTAAGGGGGATGGGCGCGCTGGACCACGGGTCTCCAAACTCAAGTGCCTCAGTGTTAATCCAACGGGAAAAAACTATTTTCCCTGCCACATTTCTCCGGCTGTATTGAATATTTTACAAACGTTTTTTTTTTTAAATAATAAATGTAGATAACTTACAGGTCTCTACCTTCCCACTTTTTGAAATTGCTTCGAATATTTTGTGTAAAATTATTTATTAAAATTAAAATAAATATTCGAACCAATTTCAAAAAGTAGGATTGTCGGGAAATTGCTTCGAATATTTTGTGTAAAATTATTTATTAAAATTAAAATAAATATTCGAACCAATTTCAAAAAGTAGGATTTTCGGGACCTGTAATTAAGTCAGCGACATTTATCACATAAAAAATCCGTTTGTAAAAATATTCAATACAGCCGGAGAAATGTGGCAGAGAAAATATTTTTTTTCTGCACTGGATTAACACTGATGCATTTTGCTTTGGAGACCCGCGGTCCAGCGCGCCCATTCCCCCTTAATTAATTTTTTTTTTTTTAAAAAATGAATCTTTATTTTGCTGATAAGATTTAATTCAAGACTGGACGCTAGTGATTTTATTTAATTGAAATTTTAGATTTGGTTAGACAATGTCCACATTACGTGGATCATAAAAATTCATAGTTAATCTTTGTTCATAAACTGCACTTCTTTATCGTATAATATAAGAATAAGTTAATAAAAAAGCAACTTTTGTTAAAAATATATTATAGGTAAATTAATATCATTAGTCATAACAAATAAAAAATACTTTAACCTAAACCAAATAAAAAACATCTTCATTAAACCTTTAAATGCTCTCCTTATTCTCAAATACAACAGTCCACATATCTACCTTTTTTTGTTAAGTTATTATCAAGTGCGACTCTTTCCTATAGATCTATTGCAAATTGAGTACCATTCTTCTTATTGCAAGAAAAAATCCTCACCTCTATCTGTAATCCTCACATGTCCAGAATAATAAGCAATTCTCTCTAACAGATGTTTTGTGGCCATCTGCATATGACGGACAAAGGTGACTTGAAAAAACTGCAACTGATTTTGTAATAAAAATGTTTTATCTCGATTGTAAGCCGACCGAACGAATTCGAGTTTGCGAAACTGATCAGTATTAATGGTTTTATCCTCGACATTATGTTTCTCAACACTGGATAATTCTGTTGTGAACAATTTAAATGGCGTATTTTTAAGATGCAATAATACAGGGTGGCGCAAATAAAAGTAGCCCCCGGCGTAGAGATAGGAATGCATTTAGATGCTTGGCGCGAAAAACTATTGAAGCCGTCTGAAAGACTTCAAGTTGAAACAAAAGATTATTCAAGCGGGCAATGGCTTCAATTGGTAAACTTGTTTTTACATTGGTTGGGTTGGATTAGCATCACATTCGAGCTACTCATGGACTATTGGCGAGTTCGGACCTTTTAGTGCGTAAGTGGGAGTTGCGGCTGTGTGAGTTGATTAATGCTTGTGAAGTTGACACTCAAAGTACAGCAAAGGGTGTTCATTGTAGAAAGTTTTATTAAAAAATTATTTAAAAAAATTCGTGGGAAAAATGTGGATAGTTGTTAGTTAAATAATCTAAAGGTGTAAAAGTGCCAAAGCAGAGTGCTATGTAAAGATTAGTTACGAAATGGCGTCACACAGGATCTGTTTTGAACAAGTCCAAAAACATTCCGAACACCAGATTTTGTGTCTTGCAATCAATTTAGAATGTTTTGTATTAACAAAAGCAAAAAGGTCCGATTCTCCAGGATAAATAGCGGCCGAAATAATCACTAGTGGGAACTTTTCTTGCACAGATGTACAAACTTTCAGTTTATATTGCATTACAAATAGATTGTCAAACCATAGTATAGTTGCCGGCAAATAATTCGCATGGGCTTAATATTGAAGCGACCAATAGCTTCATTTAGCAAACCTGTCTTTGCATTAGTTTTTAAATTGGCAACAATTCTATCTTTTTCCTATCTTCATCACAGGAACACTTTTATTTGCACCACCCTGTATTAGTGAATAGAACACTTTAAAATATTAAGTATTAAAATATTGCATTATACAATTATTAAATATTAAGATTTTATTTATTGTCATAAAGGTTTAAAAAAAATAAATAAAAAACAATGTAAATTTATCATGGCGTTTTACCATAAAATAAATGAAGTTTTTAAAACGAGACAAATAACTTGGTTCTTAAGGTACAAAAAATAGTTTTATTTGTTTAATATTTTTACAAAAAAGTACTTAAAGGATGATAAATTGTGCTTCGAGTGTTTCATTCATATTTAATTCGGAACACTATCGCATTATAAACGTAATCTCGATAAATTGTTGTTCGAGTGTTTCATTTATATTTAATTCGGAACAATATATACAATCCGCATTATAAACGTAATCTCTTTTAAAAATAACAAAAAGTAATTCGTATTTAATTTCAAATTTAAAATTCCTTATGAGACATAAATCAAAGCAAAATAAGAGAAAAAAAATCATTGGCTTCCTAACGTCTTCTGCTTTAGAGCTAATAAACTAAATTCACCTACGATGTACTTTTCACATACGCGCTCTTTCCCGATTGTTTAACTAATTTCACTCAAAACCATTCGAGGTTGTTCAGTTTACAACATTGTCGTCCTAACTCAGTATAAGATAAGGGTGTATAGAAGTAAACAGGAAGAGGCTTCATTGTAGCACCCCCCGTTTGGGACTTGCACTGAGACGTGACCCTTTTTGCCTAAGGCCGAGATACGCTGGTCGGTAAGGGCTTGATGACTAAGGTTGCGAGTTGAGTCCGCGCTTCGAAGACCCCGTGTACGCTATGGTACTGGACGTTAAATCCATCGTGGTACAAGTCTCCAATCCCATACAAATGCATACCTCTGGTGACACGTCAATTTGAGGATCCTCTATGCTCTGTCTGAAAATTAGAGGGATCCACTCATGGTGTGTGGTAATGTGTCTGCTACTTGACGAAGTTTAAACGGAGTCTCTGACCAAGCACACAAACCGAAAATATGTCCTACCGACAACCAACCTTTTGCACTCACTAATGACCCAATGCAGATAACCCGCGGGGTTAAGTTGATAATAATGAATGAGCATGGCTTTGATTCGAACGTTTCCAGCTGAATAATACTAGTCTCCAAGAGAAGCTTTAACACAGTCATGTATGCTTTGTAATTTTGTACCGTGGTCTATCTAATAAGCATAGCAACTGAGGTTTTTGTTTGGATCGAACGTCCATGTTTAATATGGATTTAGATGAAACATTATCCCAAGATATGATAAGGAAACAAAATATATCTCGGTTCTTTACTTTTTTTACTCCATTATTGCTTCATCGCAATCCCCAATTTCATTGTTTTATGAGATTTTTTGTTTCTATCAAAATTCCGATTTTTTCTCTCATAATTGATCCTCCATAATTGAGCTTGTCGTTCTCATATACAGGCATATAATATCATAAAGTTATATATAGAAATCTTGTCAAATAAAATAAAGAAAAGAAATTGGAATTAAATAAATGGCATTTTTATGGAAAGTTTTGGAGCTTTCGTTACAGAAATTAGTAATATATCGTTCTAGTATTCATTTAATAACTATTTTAACTGTCGGGTAAAAATGCTTAAATTATTTTTTGCATATAAATTTAGGTAAAATAACTCATTTAAAAATCCTTTCAATGCATATCTTGAATACAATTAACAATTTTGTCAAAACAGAAATTAGCAACACGAATTTGAAATCCTTATGAAACATGTATTTTACAAATGTAGGATAAAATAATAAGAAAAAGGAGTTATAGAAAGTAACACATTTATCTTTAAACTACTTTTACTAATTTTATCTCGGTATCATAGAATTAAAAAAAACCATAACCATTCATTAAAAGTTTTTTAAAAGAAAATTTAGTAAGAAAATTTGTTTTGTTACTAAATTTTTGATTCTAGAAAATTGAACTAAAATGTTTTCAAATATAAATTATCAGTCACCTATGTTATAATTATATAAATTATAAAATTACAGATAAAATGCTTAATATACCTCTTATACCACACATAATATCTTACTAACTCACTACTCTAAAGAATTTTTATTTGCCATAACTTTTTTTTAATTTAACTATTTTTCTCCTGATAAAACTACAATGGAACAATACAGTATTAAAATTAAGCTTATCTCTTTGCTAAAATGTCATACATTTCTAATTAGGCATTGTCCTTTAGAATTTTTATTCGTCCCTAATAAAAATTCTTCACATTCTTTTTTTAATGCTACATTACTTATAAAAGATATGACATTTATTCCCATCCCTTGAAACATTGTTAATTGGATTCGCAATGGAATTTATGTGAGCATATATTTCCGGCTCTCATTTTGTTGTTAAATTTTTAAAGAATGACTTCATTGATTTTGGAAAAAAAAAGTGTCACTGATCTTGTTCTAACTCTTACTTCTAATTATGTTTAGAATTTGCAAACGTATAACTTCTTTAACAGTTTATTTGTAAGACTAAGACCTAAAAATTGTCTTTGTTCTTCTGTGCGAAGGGTATATCATAGAAATAACCTAATATTACTATCAAGAAAATTTAAAGCAATGTGCATCGAAATGCATAGATTTTATAACAAAGGTATAATAAAATATAATACTTAATTGTAATAATATATAACATGTATAATAATCATGTAATATGTGTGTGATTGTTAATTATAAAGTTATATTTATTATATTTAAATTGGCTGCCAGACATTGTGGACAATAATTTTAAGATATGAAATCATTTCTTAAATTTTTATAATTTGAAAAACGGGAAATATCGTTTGGCGCTCTGATATTGAGCACGGTAATTTAAAATCAAATGTATACTATGTAACATACATCAGAGGACTTGCAGTTTGTAGGATACACATGGAATATTGTTAAAATGTAATAAACTTAAACTAAACTTCGAAAAGTTAATATTGATGATTTACAGCAAATTTCACAATTTTTAAACGCATGTGTAAACATAAATTCATTTCATGATTCAACTACAGAAACACATGTAGAATATGTAGGAAAAGAGTTTCAAATAAATCCATTGATTATTTGAAGAATCTGTGAGTGACAAACAGATTCTTCAAATAATAGATTGTTCAACTTGATTATTTGAAGAATCTGTAAGTGACAAAAACATTCATAATCTCATCAAACTAATTCTACTTCAGTGGACGTATCCTGAGATTCGCACATTTCTTTGACGTCATTATCGTATGTTGTTCCGTGAACGAGAACCGACATAAAAGGAGATGTTTACACTTTAAGATATATTGACATACACTCTTAAAACAAAAGAGTGAAATTCACTCCTATAGGAGAAGTGCATTTTCGGCACCGGAAAGGAGTGAAAATTAACTCAGACTGAGTTAAAACCGCTCGTTTTAAGAGTGTAGGACGCAGATTGTTTTCTTTTATTTCTTTTACCCACTCCAAAAAAGAGTGAAATTCACTCCTATAGAAGAAGTGCATTTTCGGCACGGAAAGGAGTGGAAATTAACTCAGACTGAGTTAAAACCGCTCGTTTGTTTTAAGAGTGTACTTGGTTTATTCGGTTTCGTACCTCAAATGTCTCCAAACTTTTGATATGAGAGACTCATAAGAATATCTTCGTGGTTATAACTTATAAAATAGGGTGCATAAATGTTTAAAGTATAAAAATGACTTTATCTTTTGCATTAACCATTATAAAAGCACCCTTTTCTAAAATGAATAATTGAAAAAAAATCTAAATGAATATAATTTAAAAAAATAAAATCTAATTGAATATAATTTAAATGAATATAATTTAAATTAATAAAATCTAAATGAATATAATTTAAATTAATAAAATCTAAATGAATAAAATCTAAATGAACAAAAATCTTAAATGAATAATAAATGGAAAAAAATAATTGAAAGAATGCAAGTGGTAAGTTTAAATCTGAACGTCTGGAGTAAGCATCCACTTTTAAAAAACTAATCGTTGAGTTGCTCAAAAAATGTAATATACGGCTACAAAAATTTTACTAATAATGTAACTAAAAGTCATTGACTAAAACTTAATAAATCGAAATTAAACTGGAGAAAGGGATATCAAGTGGAATTATTTTGTAGTGATTGTTTTCTTATATTTTTAAACCAAAGTCAAATTCAGTTCCATAGCCAGGCTCGACCTTGCAATATTTTTATTAGATAAACGTTACTTTATTGATAACTCAATTATAATAGAAGAAGCCATTTTTTTCACAATCCTTTTTAGTTCATAATATTTATTATTGTGCCTGCGTTAGGACTTGCGGCATTTATTATTGCGCTTGGAAGTTACACAGCGTTTTGTGAAACGCTCCTCACATATTTAGAGTGTAGAAAGCTTACTCCCAAATTGGTGTAACGTTATACCCAAAAATTATGGTAACATTACGCAGGTTTTTTTCGTAGTGTAGTAACGTCACGTATGGCGTTTTGTTTTAAAAGCGGTTTATCGAATTAAATTTGAATTGCTTTTGTTGTCGATATTTCTATACATAATTGTTTAAAACAGAAAACAAGTTGTTGTCGTGTAATAGAATTATTTAAATAATAATATATACATTACAGTACTGTTTTGAATCAGCAGAAAGGAAACAAGTGAAAGAATTATATTGTTTATCTAAAAAAATACACTAAAAGGACTCGTAAACCTTGACTATGTCGCTCTTAAATGATACCATTTGGCCGAATCCATCGCCGAACTAACTAAAACTGATTTGATTCATATTTTATGATCCTTCGGACAGTAGTAAAGTCTGGAAGTCTAAGCTTTGAACTCTCTTAAGAAAAACTGCTCATTCATTGCCTTGAGTAAATAATTGTTAAACTACCTTGGATTTTATGATGTAGTCAAGACTTCTGCAATTTTTTTTTTGGTGTTAATTTTTGTAAATGTTTAAATAAAAAAAACCAAATCGTTCTTGTAATAAAAATATAGGGTTTCACCTATGTTTTGATGCTATATATAACTATACAAATAACTTCAGAATTGACTTTTTTTCGTTTTGAAGCAAATGAAAAATCATTTTTCTTATTAAAAAGGCGCCTCATCCTACAATTAAAAAATTATATATAAATGTGGGGAATCAGCGATGTAGTTTTAATTTTAATTGTTTTTAAAAACATTTAAAATTATATTTGTGCTAAACAAAATTAAACTTGTTTCATTTAAGTCGTTTTCGTTGCATAAAAAGTATGAAAGTAAGGAAACAACATTGGGTGTAAAATTTTGTTTAAAAAATAGGATATCCTGTTTTATGTTATGGGGAAAACGTAACCAAAACAATTACTTGGTAATAATTAATTATAAAATTCCTATGAAAGTATACTTAGGCTAAGTTTATCATAACCAAATATAAATTACTTAACAAAGTACTTAAACAAAAAATTTTTAATTGAAAACTTTTTAAAGAGCGAACTTGATTTTTCAAGATAATTTTAAGATTTTTAAAAATGTTTTTTTAAAAATAATAGTAGTTAGTTAAATATATTTTTTAACAAATGGCTTTAAATGTGTTGATGGATATTAAGATAATATAGAGAGCAAATTTTACGTAAATGTTCATTTGAAAAAGTTTTTAAAAGTTTAGATTTTTGTAATATAAAATTTTTTATTTAAAAAACTAAACATGTCAGCAACAAAAGTCCCAGAAAATGAAGTCTTGACTTTTTTAAAATATTAAAAGGAAGTTTTTGAAGTACGTAGTAGTACGTAACATAAGGATGTCTATGAAAACTTCTTTTAAAATTTAACAATTATTATTTAAGTCAAATATATAATTTTAGTTCAGGAAAATTAAACTGAGTCACTTCCTCCTTACAAATATTTTAACTAAGACTGAAAAATAGGTTTCTCTATTTCCCTGTTTAGTGGTCGTAAGTCCGTATTTCGAAATCTGAGTAAGGCCAAGCGCATTTCCTTGTTTTTGCAGACGAAACCATTCGTTATAATATGCACGAATTCCTCAATAGTGACAAAGTCATATGAATTAACATAATTTAATGATTGTTATTGATGATGTTATTTTTATAGGCTATGTCCTCACTACGACAACAAACGCCACAAAGGCAACAAAAGCAACAAAATTTGGCGACTGCCAAGCGCGTCAAGCAATGCAATAGCATGGTGGTTGACTCAGCTAAGTCGCCAATTTTTGTTGCCTTTGTGGCATTTGTTGCCTTTGTGGCGTAGTCAGGACATAGCCTTACATAATCACTTATTTCTTACATACATCTTTAACTAAAACAAAATTAAATTTTAGGGTCGGGAACTCAAAGGTCATTCTAAGTCAAGATCCCATAATTAACATACTGTAAACATTTTCGTTATTACTAATAGTTAAAAAAAATTACTGATGTGTGTGTTAAGAAAATTTGATGTAATTCAGCAAATAACTTCATTTTTGTAAAAGTTAAAAATAATTGGGAATAGGTATTAAACTTATAATTTTGTGTTTGAATAACTTACAAAGTGAGGTCCCATGTATGCAATCTAATAAATGTAACAGCAGTAAAATTACGAAGAATGGTTCTTTATCACGAGGCAATATAAAAATTGTAATACTATAAACTTTTCTTTGAGATTGTCATGGAGTATTTGAAGATTTTGATGTATTTGGCTACAATTAGATACACTACCAGATATGATATTTTCTTATATTTAGCTACAATATAAATTTTTTGATAAAAATGCTTACTTTAAAACAACCATAAACTCTATATTTTTAAAAAAATACGCTACTTCTCTTCTTTTATCCTTGAATAATTTTTCTTTAACTAAAACACTTTTAAAAATAGAACTAAAATAATAAATTCCCGTTAAATTATGGGGTTAGAAGATACCTTTAAAAAAGATACAAGATTCGACTTTTTTTTGTACCTATCTCTTTTGAATGTAGTTGTATTTTTCAAGTATATTTATTATGCTTGTTTGTCTAGCGGCGTTAATCTATCGTAAATTTACCGAAACGTTATCACACTAAATACTGATAATTACAAATACACAAAAAATTTTATACCTCTACTTATACTCTTATCTCAGCATTTACTTTGAACACAGCGTTTATTTTGTTCATTTATCATGTGACCACGCGTTTCACTACTTATTTTAAAATACATATTTTTCTTAGCGGAGGATCACTAAACAAGTATTAGAAATTACTTTAAAAGACCATCATTGGATTTATTATAGTAGAAACTACTTCGGAACTATTTTTGGAGATTTAATAACAATAAAAAATATTTGAAAATTTTATCTCTCGGAAGGAATGAAGAAACTTGTGTATGGAGTAAAGTAAGTATTTAAAATGTTATTGATTAACAATTTATACTCTAAAACAAAATGTTATGCTTCATATACATGTTTTTATAAACTAGGAATAAGTTTAACTTTTAGTACTATATTACTGTGATTCCTACATTCATAATAGTTTTTTTTTTCAACGAAGCTTTCTGTTATACTTTTTCCTCTGCGTTTCGATATTAAAAATTAGTTCAAATTTAGCGAGTTTCCTCAAACATAGTGATAGTTGTAAACAAGCCACCAAAACGAGTATTTTTGTTACTTTTAAATCAGATGAAGAAATTAAAAATCGAAGTTTAAATTTATATAATTACCTAAGCAATACAAATTGTATTTATATCTTCTCCTTCACTGTTGTGAAATGTATTTATAATGACCATTCTTCATGCTTGTAAACATATAAAGTTTTCGATTTGCGTTTTTAAATTGAAAAATAAGTCTCAATGAGAAGTTGTTGGCTATGAATAATTTTTGAAAAATTAGTAAGATCAGCTATGGGTATTTTTCATTATGTATAAAAAAATCTACGATTTCTGAGTTTTCATGTAATATATTCTAGTAATAACTTTATATGCCTTTGTATAATTTGAATTCCGTTTTATGATGCACTAATTTTTAAAATTATTACTTTGTTATATTTATGAAACACGGAATTTATTTAAGGTACGTTTTGAAAAGGCAGTTAAAACAAAAATATCCTGACGAAACTTAGATCTGAGTTCCTTTATTCCCGGCGGCTGAACTGTTTTTAAAACGCATGTTCGAGATAAGTTAAATTCTATAATACCTTTAACAATACCCCCCCCCCCCCCCAAGTGTTAGTATTGTTTCGTAGAGCAGTGACCTCTTCCGCCCTTATCTGTGGGTTTCTGTTAAACACCGAGACCGTCAAAACAACTTTCTAAAGTTAGTTTCTTGGGCTTCCTGCACACAGTAAGGAGAGAAGAAATTAAGACAGGAAATTCTTTTTTGTTTTATTTTGGCGATTTTCAATAACATCCGTTAATTTTCAAAGGAATGTTATCCGTTGTTTTTATAGTAAAAAAATTGAAATGCTTAGTAATTCGCAAATATCATGTTATATTTTGAAATTAAACGTTAACCAATACGTTTGCACTATCCTAGTACCGGTTTATAATTTTTTATCCTTTATACATTTTAAATTATTTACTACAATGATGAATGCGAATGTGAATTTTGCAACTTCACCCTTTAAAAATCATTGCAACTTCACCCTTTAAAAAAAATCATTGCAACTTCACCCTTTAAAAATCATTGCAACTAACACGTTTGGAATAGTACTTAAAACACGTTTACATAAGATGCATTTATAAAATTATTTCGTGCACACGACTGAGGCAAATTCAAGCGCCAAATAAGAGAATTATACATAGATTCGTATTTACTTTTTTCGAAACAAAAAATAGGAACGACACACCACATAATCGAAAATTTAATATAAGAAGTTTTTTAATTATACTTACTTACAAACATTTAAATTGTTACATTATTATTTTAGAGTTAGTTACTAAATTATTATCTTAGGAGAAAAATTTCTGATACAAGCAGATATCCTATTTAAAAAAACTATTCATCGTCAAATTTTTTTTGTGTAAAATAAATTATATTTTTTTGTTGAAAGTTTACATAACGTTAATTGTAATGTCCAAACGAGTTGACTAATGTGTATATAAGAAAAATTATATTTTTGACTCTTAAATCCTCTTGAGTGGCACCCGTAACTTCTTCTCATTTGGCGTGTTGTGATGTGTCGCGTAAGGAAAACAAACGTCACAGTTTTGTTGGCAGAATACTCTTGATGATAATTACTTAATGTAAATAGCTATGTCAACTTCCGTAGTTTGAAGGGTATTTATAATGTAAATATTTTTCTGCTGATTACTGTAAATTTAAATATATCCTTGGCTAAGTCAACTTTCTCTTCGTTGATAAAATTTTAGAAATAGTATTATTATATCAGTTTTTGTGTACTTCGATATTTTTTGTCAATATATTTTGACAGTATAAAATATTAACAACTTAAAAACTGCACCATACTTCGAAAAAAAATTTATTTGCAAAAATAATTGTTTAAATTTAAGACAAAGTTTTAAAATATAAATTAGATGTATTCTTAGAATTCACTATTCAAGCCTTAAATGTGCGACGCCTTCAATTTTTTTAACGCAGTATAGCTTCTCAGAATTCGTATCATAACATTTTTAAACAATTGAAGTACGGATTTTTCTCAAAGGAATTGTGTTTTGAACATTTCGTGAATTCTTTGATAGGTACTACTTTGGTCCTTTATGGAGGGAATTACTTTTTCAAGTGACTACGCATTTCACAATAGTAATAGTAAACTGTTAAAAGACATTATATGTTTTGACATAGAATTTTAAGTTTTAAGCATACTTACAAAATACTTTACCTACGCCAAATGAGCGCTAACCCAAACTTCATTACTAATACAGGGATTTGTATTTGGCACAAGTACCTCAGCTACTATTTTCGTCCTGCTCTCTCTCTTTCGAATTAGTGACAAGCAAACACAGAAGACCCGCTGCAACCTTCTCTCCACGAAAGAGGCCCCTTCCATGCAAAGACTGCTTTCATAAGGCTTTCAGGGACACTAGACTTGTACTGCTAGCCTTTACTTGAACTAGTGCCGTTATTCTTCCTTTGAACTAGTGTTGTTGATCTTCTTCTGAACCACAGTTCTACCAGTCTTCATTCCGAATTAGTGCTACTAGTCTTCTGAACTAGTGCTACTATCTTCCTAGAAAGTGCTTCTTGTCTTCATGTAAATTAGTTCCATGAGTGCTAATCTGAAACAACGCTATTTGTTTTTATTTGAGCTTGTGCTAATCGACTTAAGTTGAACTAATGATATTTTTCTTCATCTGAAGTGCTGCATAATGTAATACGTTCTATATTCTTTTGGAACTGGTGCCTTCTTTTTTGTTCCCTTTGCATCAATATTAGGCTTTTTTTTTAGCTTGTAGGTCCTTATATATTGTTTCATTACATACATAATGGTGATTTAGTTTTCATATGAGCTGATAAATCCTACTTTGCCATTATAGTTTAGCCTAAACAAGTAGATTCGCCTAATGCCAAAAATGAGCATCAATTGACGAAGTAAAAAAGCATACAGATTGAATATATATAGGGATTTCTTATGTGAGAGAGGCATTATATAAAGCAATGATGAATCATTTTAATTATTGTTTTGTTGGATATCTAGAAATCATCTGCAGCTGTGCGAGATAAAACTTTGATATGATGAACGAAATGTTGATTTGATATATCGATAAAGAGCTCATAAAAGTGAGTAAGATATACGGATACGTTATATAATTTAGAAAACTGAATGTATCCATAAAACATTAGTTTCTGGCGAAAAGCATTTGGTTTTGACTTATTGACACGATACATATTGAATTGATGGGTGGAATATTGACGAAGAAACGGGAAAGGAAATTCTATATGAGAAAGAGAGCAATGATTAAAAATAGTATATTGAATGATTAAAGAATAAACGGGAGCATTTTGTCAATGAAAATTGAAGAAACTTTTTATTTTCCAAGTTTAAAAACAAGGATCTAATAAACAAGACCTTGAACTCAAAAGAAAACACAGAAAATAAGCTATTAAAAAGCTAACATTGATTTTAAAAAATCTTTATAACTATATAGAAACAAAGCAATGGATATAGAAGTATTGATTTCTGCCCATTAAAAACAATATAAAGTGACAAGATAGTCACTATTATACTTACAAGTATTGTTATTATTATATTTGGATTTATTTTAGTTATAAGACACGAAAAAAATAATTTAGAATTGGCGCTGCAAAAATTCATTTCGAAATTTTCGATTCTAAGAATTATTGAAACGTCTTATAAGGCAAAGATTAAATACTATGAAAATGCCTGTGTTAATGAAGGTAAGATTATATTTTAGTTACAGTTAGTGTAAATAAATGTTTGTGCATTCGAACAAATATTTTTCTGTTATCATGTTATTTACAAAAACGAATAGAGTTATACCATATGTTTAAAAATTGATTAAAATATATAATGTGTTAATGTTTCTTATAAAATAATAAACAAATTCGTTCAACAATAATTTTCTAAAATAAAATAGTTTTAAAACAAACTTTCTTCACTTCAGGCACAAAATCAACCACAATCAAATTTGCACTACTTTCTCCAACTTTTAAGATTTCTGTTTTTCTCTGAGTAAATGTTGTTTTTGCACTAGTAATCTTGACATTGAAAAATAGATTAATTGTTTTTTTAATCAAAATGCTAGGGTTTTCAACTGACTTGCTGATTTAAATTGTTTTGTTTTATTCACGGTTTCACTGCGAACAACTGGAAGATGATTTTTTTTTCTACTTTGAATTAATGTACGTTTTGAAGAATGGGTGCCCCAAGAAGAGGTAGATATCTTTATGATTTCTTTCAACGTTCGATTTCAATAATATACTCGATATAAATAGATATATTTTAACCTTAAATATTTTTTAAAAAAAACTACGATTTAAATATTGTTTTAGGGTTTCCTAACAAGCCATTATTTTCACCAAATCAGAAAAAAAAGAAATTCCTTCTATCTAAAAAAAAACGACATTTACCTACTGTGCGGAAATTTTTTAATAGTTTCTTTAATAAAATTTTCATTGAGTTTACTTTAAACTTCATTTAATAAAAATTAGTTATAATAATATTTTATAATAATTAAATTAACCAATTTAACATTAAATCGACCCACACATTATAAACTATTCTTATTATTCACTCAACAATTTATCTAATATATCTCTATGGGGCCCTTAAATTTTCTTGAATTTTGTGTGGAAACCTGAAAAAATTTGTTTAGAATAAGAAAATCTGGCTCAATACCATTTTTGTTTTGTCGACCTTGAGGGAATTTCCATAGAATTAACCATGTTGCTGGTTGATGTCAATATTAAACCAGATGGTTCAAAATTTTCATATCACTTCCCGGTGTTTTAGAGTATGATATTTAAGTTCTTTTTAAAAAACCGTTCTCTAATATTTGAAAGACACATTTCTCTAATCTTTGAAAGTTTCTCATGTTATAGTTGATGATGCAACAGCGAATTAAATTACCAAAAATTAAATTTCAATGCTAATTCAATGGGTCTTTTTTTGGCAGACAGTTGACTGATGTCCGTACGGATGCACAGACGGAGGTATGAAAGATAGGTCTTTGGGGTCATATCTTTCTAACAAACCGATTTTGGAAGGAGGGTACGGACGGATAGACAGGCAGAAATTTTCAACATATCAATACCTTCTTTTTATTTTTTTTCTTTCGAATTAAAAAAAAAGAAAATATACTAAAAATATAAAATTTTGTCATAGAGAAAGAGCATTTTAAAAAAACGCGATACTTCATATTTAAAACAACAAAACTTCTGAAAACCATTTTTTCTTATTTTGAAAATAGCATATAAAATGTAGAAAGTTGTTATTTACTCTACATCTCTACCTGTGGTGTCGAAATGTTTTGCGGGTGTTTATGAACCGTGTCAAGGCAGAATCGCCTTGTTCATACATGACACACGTGGTTTATGTTTACTACCGGCAACTGGGCTCGTGCTTTGGATTTACGCCAAACTTGAATATGTTTTGTTTTGTTGTTCGACCTTTTGTAAACCGTCGCGAGCATGCTCATAGTAAAATGAATATTAATTTTTTTTTTAATTTGCTTTGCACCCGTAAAAGCAAGTATTCTCTAGTGTCTTAGTGACTAACTAATATTGATTATCGGCGAGTAGTAGTGATAATTATTGATATTAATATTATTGACCAACTATATACTTCCATATAGTATGACATTGATTCATCAACTATAGTATGACATTGATTCATCAACTATAATATGACATCAATTCATCAACTACAGTATGACATCAATTCAAACCAAATAAAAATCAATTAAAGACAAATAAGACTTACATTGATTTAGTAATACATAATGTCATTATACCTAAATATCTATTCTAGTGGTTAGATGGTGTGCCCTTTGAAAAAGAGTTGGAGAACCCCCTTCTTAAAATAGACCTGGCAATCTATGCATAAACACTTAAAATGATTCTTTTAATTAGAGGAAATATCACTGACAGATTTAAGGGGCGAATGAATCCGAATGACCAAGGTTCTCCAACCAAAGAGCCTCTGTGAAAATCCAATGGGAAAAAATATTTTCTAAGCCACATTTCCCTGGCCATATTGAATATTTTTACAAACGGTTTTTTGTATGATACATGTATCGGACTTACAGATCTATAATCCCACTTTTTAAAATTAGTTAGAATATTTTTTTTAATTTTCAATTAATAACACTGGTCTACAGTGATTTTGTTGCCCTAGATATGAAAATGATTTTGGGTCCATTTATGCACACAATTCATGAAACTATCAATGATTTTGTTAGATTTGCTCTGATTTTTTTTAAAATCTTTATTTTAATTTAACATTACAAAAATCAAAAAACGAGAAATAAAATAACAGATATATTTATAATGTCAGTAATATTTTGAGAAATTAGGATACATCGAAGTAAATAAAGAGGAAACGTCGAAAATATATTTTTATATTTCTATAAAACCCCTTTTATGAGCTTTTCTTTTATAATTTTTCTGGGGACAATCTCTTTTCAAAGACCAGCAGTAATCTACCATCATGTGACAATCCCATCGACCCTGATATCTTTCCTCCATCACTTTTAGATCTTGGTGAAACCGCTATCCCTGTTCCTCACTATTATTTCCTAAATTATCCGGAAATTTATCTAGATGATTGCGGAGATAGTGTAATTTAATACTCATATTTGCTCCTAAAGTCTGAAAGTTTGTCAGCATGTTTTGCACAATTTCTTCATAATTTGCTGCTTTATTGTTACCTAGGAAATTTTCGACAACCAACACAAACTTTTCCAAGCTTTACTTTCCGGAACAGTCATAACTTTGATAAAATCTGAGTCTTTCATCAATTGCCGTATTTGAGGACCGTCAAATATTCCACCTTTCAATTTTTATATACTAAGCTTTGGAAATTTTTTGCAAATGTAATTAAAACAATCTCCGTCCTTGTTCAACGCTTTTACAAATTGCTTTATCATACCTAACTTAATATGTAATGGTGAATAAAAAAGGGTATAAAAATGGTGATGGTAATGGTATGTAAATGGTGTCATGAAAATACCAGCACATTGAGAACTTTAATGAATATATTCGTAATCTGGGCACTTGAAAACGTAAAAATTTGCGATGATATCCGGGGCAACAAAACAAAACTTTTTTTTATAGAGCTGTGTAATTTTACAAAAAATATTCCAACTAATTTTAAAAAGTGGGATTATAGAGACCTGTAAGTCAGCTACATTTATAATATAAAAACCGTTTGTAAAAGGATTCAATACAGCCGCCGGAGAAATGTGGCTTCGAAAATATTTTTTCCCATTGATTATAACAGAGGCACTTTGGTTTTGAGACCCGGGGTCATTCGTGCTCATTCGCCCTTAATACCGGAATATTTCCGTTAATCGACTTCATTTTCGCTTAACTCTTCTTTGTGTTTCAGAGGATAAGTAATCTCTACAAGGAAAGCCGGATAGCATATTTATTATTTTTACTAGCAAGAATTCTTCATCAAATGTAGCCGGAGTTCGATTCCAGGCATTTTCGACAGTGTTGTACCGATCGTTGTACCATCCTAGCTGAATCGGTGTACCAATTAAGATAGAGCGGATGTACAACGATAGAAACGACCGAGTCATTTGTAAATTTACAAAAAAAAATCTTTAATCAAAACGAAAATTATTAGTGAAAAATGATAGATAATTTGGTGTAAAAAGACGAGTTTTTCTTACAATATAACTCTGGAAATAATTTTTCACATCTACATGCATATTTACAAACTTTTTTATCCCTTACAGACACAACCGCCATGCCCACTGCTGACCATAACGAATGACGACACCGACCAGCCCAACACCACCACTAACCACATAGTGCACCAAAGCACCAGCCTCGACGAAGGATGCACCACCCCACCCCCAACACGGGTTCGCATGCGGTCCCTCTCCGGGGGCGCCTACAGGCTGACCCCTCTTCCAGCCACAGGCCGCATGCGAAGGGTGTCTGGTGACGACGTGCTAACAAGGGTCAGCCCTTCGAGACGATCCACAATCTTCGAACAGTTCAGGCCTCGGTCGAAATCGGACAGTAAAGGCAAGAGGCCCACGTTCCTGAGCAACTTGAAGAACACCTTCTTCAGTGGTGCCCAGAGGAAGAACTCTCTGGAAACTGAGCCTCCACTTCTGGAGCAATTGCAACCTGTTGGGGACTACAGGCAGAGGTCTGGGTCGGAGACTAGGGGAGGGACTATGTCGAAGATGATTGACCTGTTCCGGAATCGTTCTAATTCCTTGTCGACGGATTCCAGGGGCAAGGTACGACTGATGTCTAGTTTCTTATTTTTATAAATGAAGTTAATTATTAGGTTACCCCGATTTTTTTCATTTTACCGTAGTAACCATATACCTAAATGAAATATATTTATCAAGTTTAGAATAAACTTCAAGAAGATTTGATATCACTTAACATTTACTAAGAATATCAAATCACAGAGTATTGTGCATCAATACCTCATAATATATATAATTCAACTGACTAATTAGGATACATTAACAGAAAAAACATTTGCATTGAGTTGGAAACATCCCCTTGCTAATTCCTGTAAGAATATTCAATTATTTCTCCATAAAAAATCTTATTCGTTCTATTGTTTTACTGCATTTCCAAATCAGTCACTTCTGAGTTTTAAAATAGGAAATGTAGGTGCCGAATTAAAATTGATAAAATGTAGTGGATTGACAAAGCTTATTATGTTGATCAAATTTAGTTACAATTTAAAATGTGGAAAGTGTTATGGGCAGTATAAGTGACACGAAATTGAGTTTAAAGGTTTGGTTGAATTAACATTTCCCTTGAGCTATACGAGGACAATTAAAAAATTATAGTGTAATTCTGGCAAATTTAAAAAATCATTACAATTATGTCGATTACAAAAGGCATTCATATAAGAATTCGAATTTTAAAAAGGTTAAGTTAATTGATTCATTTGGATCGATATATTTAGCTGAACTGTTATTTTTAAGGAAGCTAATAAACTTTTTTTTGTTGCTTCAATAAAAAGGAAGAATTCGCTCCCTTGCGTATGAAAAATGGGTTTCAATGAAAAAAATAATATCCATGCCGTTAGAATATACTTTATTTCTTACAGAAAGATTTTTCTCGATGATAATCGGTTTTTAATGAGTAACTAGATTGAGGCTCATTAGTGACTGTTGAATGCCTTTCTAAGCATTAATTGTTATGGTCACGTGTTGAATGTTATAACCTTAACTCATGGAAAAATCTAATGTTTTGGCGTTTTTTTAGCCGGTATAGTCGGATAATCAAACAATTTCTGAATTAAATTTTTTATTTATTCCTGACGTCACGACAATTATATAAAAAATGTGTTTGGTTTATTTTTAATCTTTAGCCATCTTAGAAACATCAGAGATAAGATACTAGTAAATTTAAAAGGATATTTAAATTTAAATTATTTTTAAAAATAGTTTATTAATGGTTTCTTATTTTTAATTATTTAAAGGTTAAAGAAATTCGTAAACGACTAAGTAAAGTTTTAAAGAAGTAAAAATAATGAATTCTAAGTAAAATTAACCAGTTAACAGTTGCTGAGAAAACTGAAGACTTGATACAACAGTAGAAAAGAAACACGTAATGCTAAATTTATTACATAATTTTAGTAATAGTTTTGTCCTATAATAATGTGGTATAAAATGATGATTAAATATATATATTTAACAACTCCCAAACAAACTTATGTATTTGTTAAATCAGAATTATTTTTTGTTTAAAATTTTATATAGATTTTGTTACATTTTGTTTGTTTTAGTTCGAAACAATAATTCTAATGTTTTTGCAGAGTTTTAAAAACAGTCTTCTCTTTAAAATATGGGGACTTGGGTTTAAACTTTTTAGACAATTGAAACTTTAAGTTTAATTTTTTGAAAGTAAAAACAACATTTATACTTTCAATGGATAAAACTTTCATAATACAAGATTTTATAAATTTATTCTATTAGATATTTATTTGAAAGAAGCCACCATGCATAAATGTATAAAGTAAACACACTAAGAACATTGACACAGTTTCCGAAATCACTAAATTGAGCACAACCACTTGTTCTGAATTTTAATATCTTTTGGTAAATTTCCAATCACTATTTTGGAAAGAGTCTCCGAGAAGAGTGGAGGAAAGATAGTTTCTTCATAACTCTCCAAAATTAGTTTGTGAAAGAAAATTCTATATTCTTGCGTAGGAACAGAATGTAATGATAGATAGGAACTTCTGTTAGTTAAATCTTATTCATTTAAATAATTTGGGCATAGGCTTAGTGTTAATAAACCAACACAGTATATTTAGTTTCGTGTTTCTTTTAGTTAATGTTGTAATACTAGCTGTACTATCAAAAATGGATTAACAAAACTTCACGTAAAAATTGACGTAATCGTTTTAAATCCAGCGTTTAGTTATATTATCGAAATTACTTTCTTTTAATTGTTTATAGGAAACAATATTTTTTCAGTATCGTTAAAATAAAAATATTTCCGTAGTTATATAAGCATTTTATCAGGTTCCGTTTTTCTCCTATATTTTAACTTATTTTACTGAATATCATTACTTAAAAAAGTTAATTTTATAAAAATTACATTATTTCATTGCTTGTACTTTTCATTTATATGAAGAGAAAACAGTAAGCCCTAATACATTTTGATCACAAAATTAACTTTTTTCTGACTTGATGACTAATTGCAGATGAAGTGCATGCGTTAATTTATCCCATAGATAGGAAAACGAAATATTTGCTCTGTAATGAGATACACGAGCTATTAAATAACCGAAAAATATGTTAAATATTTGCTATTTTAAGTTTTTGTCATAATTTTATACCATTTTGCAAGGACACCTGCTGAGTTTAAATAGAACGCAACGAGTATTGTAATTAAATAGTAATACTAGTACATAAAAAAGAGTATTGTAGTAAATAATCTTACATACTTACAAAAGCAGTTCAGTTAAATTTAAAACATTTCAGAGATTAGAGTAAACCAAATTATTCTAATAGGAAGATTCTTTTTAAAATATGGTAATAAAATCTTGCCGAGTTCTTAAAACGTTCGTCCACGGTCAGAAAAAAAAATACGCATAAAAAATAATGCAAAATGAAATTTTTTTTTCTTCTGGGAATTAAAATTTCTTGATATTATATTAAAACAAATTTCTCTTTATACTACTTGTTTTACAGTTAGATTTTTTCAGTTCTAGTTAAATTATGTTATTCGCTGTTGGTTTAATTTAAAAAATGTAGTGTGGAAGGGTAATGTATTGTATATAATTAAATTAAATAGCTTATTATTTAAATACAATTTGTTGATAATCTGTTGCGGTTTTTATTGATTTCGTTTTTAAATAATTAATATAAATTTTCACTCTCATATTCAATGGCCTACAAAACTCTCCAGTGTTTTTTAAGCTTTGTGATTATCAAGGTACTAACCTTTTTTTTCTTTTTTACAGAAACCTTCAAATTCCTATGTGCCTACTAGTAAGTAATATTTTATAATTTATTTTGTTTATCAATTGTTATTATTTTAATAAATATTTCATTTTAAACTATTGTCTCACTTTTAGACTGTTGTCATTGTAAGACTTAAGATTATTTAACTGATAAACTATTAAATTAGGCTGTCTGTTACAATATAATTTTATTAAAAAATCTGATTAAAAATTATTTATCTATTACTACATATAAATTAGATAATGTGAAGTTCTTTCTAAAAATTAGCGAAATAATTTTTTTTAATGTTAAATAATGTTATTTCATGGTATTATAGCTATACTGTAAAATAAAATTTTATTATATGTGACATAAACCTTTTAAAAAAAACAATAAAAAGCGAACGTCATTACTCCTTTCAACAAAAGGACCTATTGAATACTATTTTAATGAAATTCATAAATAGTAAAGTAATTGATAAGTTACATTTATAATTACATTTTTTAAAATCTTTTTGGCTATCTAAATATTTAATTTTGCATAAATTGTAGAATATATAATCAAAATACTAATATATTTGAATGAAAAAATTAGAGAACAGTTTTGTCACATTTACTATCTTAATTTTTTTTATTTTTACACTAATTTTAAAATTACATAATGTTAATTAGTAGCTTACAGAACGATCGTTGATAATGCAAAATAAACCCCAAACTGTTTTATTCATGAAAACCAATTTATGGAAAGGTAAATAAATACAGTACATTCTATTACACTTATTCCATCAACCTATTGTTATTGAACGCCAACAATGATTTTGTGTTGTGCAAAACAGAAAGATTAGCGTTAATTGATCCGAAAATAAAGTACCCTTGACTTAAATTTCCATGCTTGTCAGATGAGAGAGAAACCAAATCTTTTCATTACAATACAAATTACTATTAAATATTTAAATATTTGTTGCTAAGGCTTTCATACTTAGCATGGAATTAATTTAGCATGGAAATAGTTTAGTTATTGCCTGGCAGTTTCAATTACACTTAAATGTAGTATATTAATGATGTATATTGGTTCTTGTGAAATAAAAGCTAATCTGGGCACTTGAGATAATTGTATTATTGCCAGTTGTAGTAATAGTTACTTTGAATTATAATTCGCGATTTGTTTCTAAATTAATGATATTCTACATTTTATTTGGGATACATGTTTTAAATCTTGTTGGATAAGTAAATATTAGTGAATAAATTTATGAATACAAGGATAAATAAAGAATTGGAATTTACAAATTTCATTTACGTGTTACACACATACACAAATTAAATTTTTTCTACGTACAAAATTAAATATTTTTTTTTCATAAAGTTATTTTTCCAATGCTGTAGACAGTTCTAAGACAGTTTTTAAAAGGTATTTTGAAACTTTTGAGTTTTTATCTTTTCCATTTATTTAATTTGTTCTAATAGGTCGAGTTTAAAAGATCTAATAGCTTTTGCGTTATGCGGAGAATATTAATGATCTTTCAAATTGTGTTATACCCCCCCCCCCCCCCCCACACACACACTCCTTTAAAAAAATTGTATTTTATATTCTAGGTTTTTGTGTTAAAATATATGAACGATTTTGGGGGAAATTGTTGCACTAGATAATTTCTTATTGAAAAATTAATAAACTTTATTTTCTTAATGAACATTGTTATTGGTTATACTGTGATCAATAATCTGTCATAACCAAAGCAATTTAACTAAATTATTAACAAACCTTTATAAGACATTGAGAAAGTTTAAGACGGCCGGAAAAAGGCCATTTTTAAAACAGCACCCTTTATTGGGGAATTCTAATATAATTGAAAAAGTGTCATTCGGTTCAAAAGCGACAATTTTGTTACAAGTCTTTGATGTTTATAGTGGTTTAATAAAATAATTAGCTCTTTACAAAAGGGTTAATCAATGATTTTTAATAGTTTTGGGGAGGAGAGAGAGTCAAACGTAATACTTCCGATAATAATCCAAGGACAAAAACAGGTAATGTGTTAGAGAACGCGTTGAAAACTAATTGATAAAAAATTCTTTTATAAAGTAATTGTAGCTAGTGAATAATCAAAAATTCTTTTGAATTCAAGGGCTACTTTAAAAAAAAGTGATCATCCTGTAGACTTTCAGTCTTCCGAAAATACTAATATATTTTAATAATAAATTTAAAGTGTTAATGACAATATATATATTTATATATTTAATTGTGTTAATGAGTCGTATTACATACAGAATTTTAAAGAATATTTTTTTAAAAAGTTTTTAAAAAATGTTTTATTTAAAACTCATGCAGCCACACAACAGGTTTACAGTTTTCCCATTTGCCTATCTTAAGAGGGTTAAAGTTGTCTAGAAACAATGGACACACGCCACAGTCTAATCCTTTGTCCCACTTAAAGAAAACCCATCGATAACTCATCTATATATAAACCTAACTTAACCCCCTCAACTAATCTTCGCGACTGCGCAACTCCTCTACCTGTTTCACGGGGGTAGAATCTCGGCCGTTCGATCGAACATTGTAACCAGCTGCAGTTCGAATCTTTTTGACCGGCCAAAGCGGACCCTCCGATGCCGTCCCGGACCGCCTTTGAGACCGGCGAGGCGGTACGTGGTCGGTCGTGGTACCATCGCCGATACCGGGGGATCCAGAAGTCAAAAGACGAAGTGAATAACAACAGTAGCAGTGGCGGAAGTTCACCGAAGAAATCCTATTCTCAAGCGTTGAGGGCTTTCCGAGTTCATCTCAGAAAGAGACGAGACGGTTATACTGTAAATGGGGACGGGTACACGTCGGACTGTACCGGTAAGTACCGCAATGGGTATTTATTTCAGTTGAAATGCCCGTAGTACTTTTTGGAGACAATGTTACGTGTCGTTAAATGAATGCCATGTTTGAGGAAAGTACGGGTTGGTTTTGGTGTATATTGAGAAGGGCATACTAAAAATATTTGGTAATCGACCTATTCTATGCTCTATTTTTGTTGACATGCTGATAGAATATGCTTATGTTTTGGGGGGCATCGCAGTGAGTTGTTAATTATCTGATTTGAGAATGGGATAAGTTAATTTAAGTGTATATAGACCGGTAGGGTAGATAGACCGGTAAAACTAGATGGGGTATTCGATTTTTAATTTTGTTTAAATACTTTTAGACTGTGTTGAAATGCGTAGTTAGTGGATACTGGATAATCTTATGTGTTGTTAAAAACTAGGTGTTTGAACAGGGGACTGATGATTATAATTTAAATGGAGCAGGGCACACGGTATTGGTAAGTACCAGTACCGAATCGGGTATTCGAAGGTTGTTTTTATCGAAATATACGATTGCCTCTAACAAAAACTAAACAATTTAAATTATGTCACAATCTAATTTAATGTGATTTTTACGCTGCGGAGAAGACTGTTTTTAAGGGTACAATGACGATAAAGGTCTGTAAGACCTCGCAATGCTTTTATAGTGTAGAAAATACACTAATATTGTACCTTTACAGTTACTTTAGTTGGTTTAAGTAATATCACTGGGAAAAGAAAATAATGCAGTTCCGTTACAATTTTAGCTATTATTGAAAATTCTCGTAACTTATGGCCTAGGTCCTCACTTAAATAATTATTTTCGCAACTAATGTAACAATTTAGAATTTGGAACAATAAATGTTTAAAAAGAGTCGTAGCTTGGCTACAAAATTATTTTGCAGAAAAGGTTTATCGCTGTTAGTTAACTACTGACTTAAATTTAAAATTAAACGTGAACCATAAAATTAAAATTGTTTTAATACTTCATTTTTAAAACTAAATTGACAGCAATGTTTTTTTTTATCATTTGTGCTTGTACAAAAAATATATGAACACAAAAAAGAGGAGCACAGCCGTGTACTAAATAAATCACACAAAAAAATTAATGAAGTACTGATTTTGTAATGGATTGGCAGATAACAGTTTTTTCCTTGATACACCTATGCATACAAAAAGATATTTGAGCGGGACTTGATGTATATTGCAGATGTGCACTTTGGGAAAACCCTTTCACCTGTAACTGCAAATGATTTTAAATTATCTTTAATTAATTTGCTTAGTAGTTACTTTTCTGTTAAATTATCGGAAAATAACCTTTTAATTTTTAAAATTTATAAAATAAAAAGTTTTAAATATATTAATTTTAACATTAAATTGTCAAGTAATGTAAATAATTTTAAATAATCGTTTATTAATTTGAAAGATATAGTTTTTTATTTTCTGTATATAAGCATAAAAAACTTTTAATTCTAAAATTAAAAGTTTTCAACTTTTAATTATTATGAGCTTTAGATCTACAACAATTTGGGAAAAAAATATTTTTAAGCTAACATGATATTTATAGATTAATTTCTTCTCACATCATTATATTTTCTATCATTTCCAAATTGCACTGCTGACTTAATAATGATTAAAAAAAGAAGAATAATAAAACATCGATTTTTTAACAAATGTGGTTAGGAACACAACTAATGCCGAAAATTTTTGTGTAACATCGATTTTTATCGTGGTTCCCAAGGTTACCAAACTTCCCACAAGTAGTTAATTCAAATTCTGCTAAGAGAACCATTATATACTTTTATTACAGTAGAGGGGAAAACAAGCTGATTGCTTTGTCTTACGTGAGATTTAAGTTTCCATACACGTTATTGAAAATATTTGTTACGTTATATTGTAGAGTTTCAATATTTTTGTGCCAGAAATCATTCGTATTTTCGCTAGGAATCATACGTATCGAAAATATATGAATGCATAAAAAGGAGCACAGCTATGCACTAAATAAGTAACAAAAAAAATCAAGTACCAAATTTGTAATGGATTGGCAGATAACAGTTTTTTCCTTGATACACCCATGCATACAAAAATATATTTCGAGCGAGACTTGATGTACACTGTTCAAAAGAATTAGGAGAGCATTTTGCGAGCTTTTGTTAACCCTTTCAGTTCCAACTTCTTATTTTTTTTATTATAGAAATCTAAAATTTGTGAAATAGATTCATTATGCATACAGAATGAAATACTAAAAAACAGGGGGAAAACTTAATTTTTGAACTAAAATTTAAGGGAAAAAATATTGGAATCATAACTTTTGAATAAATTATTGCAATAATTTTTTCAAAACTTTATTTGTAAAAAAAGGTAAAATCAATTTTTAAACGTCTAAGAATGCAAGCGTGAAGAATTTAGGGTCCATTTATTTCATAAAATTTTTTGGGGGTGAATTTTATTTTACCATGTTTTTCATATTTTCATTTAATTAAACAAAAATTATTTAATTCTTCAAAAGACATGATTCTTTCATCTAACGAGAAATAAGTGCGCACTCTACTTAATGAGAAAAAAAATCGGAAGCTGATGATCCAAATGGAATCATTCGGGGTGAAAGGGTTTAAACCATGCGTTCCCCTAATTGTTTTAAGCAGTGTAGATTGATGCAGATCGTGCACTTTGGGAAAACCCTCTCACCTGTAACTGGCATATGATTTTAAATTATCTTTAATTAATTGGTATAATAGTTCCTTTTCTGTTAAATTCGATTCGTATATTCGATAGTGTAATTTTATAGCTGTAGCTGCATGGCGTTCAATTTTTTTTTTTTTTTTTTTTTGGGGGGGGGGGGGGTAGCGGGAAAGTAAAAATAGTCTCTTAAAAAATTTGAACGCATAAATCTAAACAAGTAGTTTCGGTGTTAAATGAATCAAAATCTTTGTGCTTTAAGTTAAATTTTTTGCACTTATAAGTTAATATCAGCAAGCCGAATGCAATCATGAATACATATGGCAAAGAAGGGTCGTAAACATAGCGGAAACGGGAAACGTTATTATAAATCACTATTTGGTTTTTAGATAAGGTAAATATATAATACAGTTGTATAATTTGAAAATTCCCGTTAGTATTTTATTAATTGAGGTTGTAGAATTGGTAGTTTGTAGAATTTAAAACATATTCTATCAATATTTAACTATCATTACTATTCTAACTTTATCTATCCTTTCATAAGATTAAAAAAAAACATGAGGACGAAATAAGCAACTGTTTAACTTAAATTATTGTTTTAGTTATTTATTTAATATTATTACAACCCAAATTGGATAAGAGAGTGGGTTTTAGAGTATTATGAAACAATCCTTAATGCAACAAAATAAGTATAAGATAATTTTTCAAAGGCATATTACCATTGTATTTGATAACTTTTTAAAATAAATTCAAGCAGGTTAATAATATTCTAGGTGCAACCCACAATATTTCTTTGTAGGCCAACGTCCTAGTTGGCAAACTGCCTTATCTCTCAAATATTCATGTGTTTAATGGAGAACGTATTGCATATTTAAAATATGAATGAGGAACTTAATGATATAACAATTAATAGCGTGCAACTGAATTCCTGAAAGTTTTTTTGCGTATTTATAAACAAATATAACAAGAAGGAAAGATCGTTTGTAGGCTCGTTTGCTTCAGTATCTGAAGTGCCAGGAAATCTATCACATGTTCTATTCCTAGGTACAATATGTAACCTAATTTTCAGCATTACTTCGTTAAACAAAAGTCTGGTGTGTGAATGCGAGCCATAAGCTATTTTGAATACAAGAACATTTAGTCACAACTCGGCACTTAATTTTTCATTTTCCTTTAATCTAATTGAAATTGCGATGATTTTTTTAAAATTTACATTAAAAAGTTTACTTTTTTATTTTTCAAACATATTTAAATTTTAAATTTCAATTACATTGCAGAAAACCAGTACATAAAAAAAATCGTTGTTAAAATCGAAATGAACTTAGTAATAACTGGCTATTATTTTTGCCAGAAACATTGTTTACATAAGATTGTTAGTAAGGTAGAATTCTCTTCATGAAGGATAGTATTTTAATAACTTCTATGTTAAATTGATGGATAGATGTATCCCTACCCTATGCATCTATGATACATAATTATTTTAATAAAACGGCCGTCGGATAACTTACTAAAATAGAAATTTATAACAACCGAAAATTTTAGTCTATTTTATAATAAAATTTAATATTATTCCAAGTTACTTACAACAAACTGTAAACAAATCGTTAGGGGGGGGGGTATGGGGGCCCTTCCACGGCCTCAGGTGTTGATCGATACCAAATACTCTGACGTCACGATGAAAGGGGCATGCCGGGAAGTTTTCATCTTTGTGGACGTTTAGGTCGGAGGGTGCTAGAGTCCGTTCAACATTGACTCCGCGTGATGGTGACCCCTAAGAAAGGGATATGGAAAAACAGGAAATTCCCTTTTGCAAGGAAATCGGCAGGTAAGGCGATACTTCTGCAGTAGTGGTTGTTGTGATTGATGTTCTATATGCTAAATGACTTTTGGTTCTTGTGTTTCCTATAGGGGGGGGGGGGTAAAGTGGTGTATGTTTGAGTTGAAGGATAGATTTGGGTTCAGGGTCAATTGGATGGTTGAGTGAAGGTTCGGTTGGGGGTGGGTTGTGTGTGTTTGGTAAAAAGTGCAAATAACGGTCTAGTTTTTGAAGTTTGATTCAATTCTGAGAGAGAATGGAATACATTTTGAAATGAACGTTTTGTGATACAGTTAAATTTGGGAGAACGTTCCTCGCGAATTTTTTTTGGGGAGGGGGAATGAAGATTTTGCAAAAAATTTTAAGACGCGAAAACGTTGGAATATTGGTTTATCTATTTTATCATTCCTCTGAGAGATAAGCAAATTGCCCTGTATAATCTTGTTTTCACTGCATGAGATTAAAGTTGATTTTTTTAAACTAAAAATTTATTTTCTTTATTTTTTTTAAAATTTTGTTTTTGCAGAAGATAATAATAAACGACTCATCCATACTTTAAATTTTAAAATTTAGTAAAATTACAAAAATTATAATTTTTAAAAAACTAAGCGTGTTGCTGGAAAACATTACAATTATGTGACGGGTTTATACGTCTATATCCATCAGAGGATTACATTTAATTTGATATCTTAAATATTTTCGTGACTTGATTGCTTTATTGCTTTTAATTGGGCGAAAGTTTATTGCGCATTTTAAAAAAAGTTTTGTAGGAAAAATTATGTAGCAGAACTACATTTTAGAAGTTTAGATAATATTTTATTTACACACAAAATCTATTTATCACAAAATGGACCTTAATTTTTTTTGAAAATTTAAAACCCAATTCTTGTTTTTTCAGACCACTTTTTTATACTTTGTTGCAACTTCTTTCGTCATCGTTAGCATGTAAAAAAAGCAATAATGCTTGAAACGCTTTTATTTTTCGATTTGAACTTTGAATAACTTTCGAAAAACTGCATTTTACTCCAAGTTTATCATAGGTCCATGTTTTCTGGCTCGCCGCCATTACAGTTTCAGCATAGTATTTTCAGTAGATGACTTCCTTATTACTCTATCCTGCCAAAAAATCGTATTTTTAGAATGCTATGATAAACAAGCTTTCAATAAATTAATATTATCCTATAGGTGTAAATCATCTATTTTTAGGCACCATTTGAAATACTTAGTTTTTTAATAAAATACATAAATGTATCGTTGAAAAATATTTCTTTTGGTATTTTCTTGATTAAATATGGCCCCCCCCCCCCCCCACGTTTTTTAAATAAAATTTTTTGCAGATGATTTATCAGCTCCATTTGATTTGCCAAATGGAAAAAAGGTCCAATTACATTGAAAAATTTCCCATGGCTATTTTTTCTTTCAAAATTTGTGTAAAAGAAGAACCGCGTTCGGAATGGTATTTAATGTAAAATAGTTAATTATGAATAAATAAGTACACTTTAAAGATATTTTTAGTAATTATTTTGTTTTAAATATAAGAATTCTTACTTTTTTAATCAGTTTTCTATGAGACGCGGCGTTGTAAAATGCGAAAGAGTTTTATTTAAAATCGCTTGACTCACTATCCGGGCCATGCCATTTGTACACTTTTTAGGATGTTCTGATAAAAAAAAACCCCAATTTTTCGTATAGTGTTTTATACAAAGATTCTTTCTCCTTAAATTATATAATTCCATTCTTTTTAAAACAAGTTCTTTTGAACGTATTTCTGCAATAAAAGATACAATACATCAATCTTCGAGACTCGCCTAAGAAACAAAAAATTAATAAAAAAAAACCTCAAGAAGTTACATTATGCTTTCATTCCAACATTATGAAGACATATATGCATACATATATATCGTATAAGTTAAAAGAAAGCCTGCTGAACTAATTTTACAATTATCAATTAAAAACATTCACAATAGATTTCCCACTAGATCCAAGCTTTTTTGAGAATGGTGAGACAGTTTCTGAGACGTCGTCACAACTCCACTTTCTACACTAGTTACGGACAAAAATCAAGTTGCATGAGGTTTTCCTGATAATATATTTTATAATTAAAAATATTTTACCAGAATTTTCACAAAAGAAATTTCCAGTTTATTGTATTTTAAACAAAAAGCTATTTAAATGCGTTTTTTTTTTAATTTTTGGAGCCATGTAAAAAAGTGAATAAATCAAAATGGCGCAAACATGCGCAACTATTCTTGTTGGATATCAATATATGAAGTATGCACTACAAGTTCCTGAAAAAATCGCCGCGGGGAAGTGCGGGGATGTTTACTTTTACACTAAGAGAAAATAAATTAACAAGAAAAAAAAATTTCTTAGCTACAAATAGAACTTTTTTAATATAATTTTAATTTACATAAACTTTAGAAAAACTGTTTATATTAGCAATATCATACCTGAGGGTTCATGATCCATCTTTTTTTTTTAATTTAGACTATTTTTATTGCAAAACAAGCTGAAAAAGTAGAGACCAATTTGCGAAAGTACTTCACTTGATTAAAACTCAACACAAAGTGCTTTGTTCGTGGCGGTGGGGGGAGGTAGGAAGCGCTCAAACCGAGAATAAGTCATAACACCAGGTTCCCCGAACTATATTGTTTATATTTATAAAGGATTCGCAGCTGAATGCTTCATTTCATTTTTTGATTTTTTGCCAGCTAAATCGTGATTCTGCCACACTGTGCGTCGGCCGGATCCTTTTTTTTTTTACAAATAGCGATTCAATTAACGCCGACATTTTCAACCTTTAATTGTGCTACTCAGCATTAAATAGGGTTTTTTATATATATTTTGGAATGTTAATATCCAATATTGCAAAGAACTTTAATTTTTCAACTAAACGACCGGGAATTTTCAGCTGCTATCAGAAAATGAGTTAAACATCAACACTAAAGGCTTACAAAATCCGTTTGTTAAGCAAAAAAAAAAAAGCTAAAAGGTAAACCCATCAATTAGGCTTTTTGGTCGAAGCCTTACAAACAGAACTTTAAGTTTCGACTCTAAAATATCTAGGTTTCCATAAAAAAATTATTTATTCTGAAATAATTTTAAATTATAAAGTTTTAATTTAATTTATTAAGTGTCTAATAGACATAAATGTTATACATAATAAAATATGTTGTCAACAGATGCATTCTATATCATTGGTTAAATATTTTATAAGTTTACTAAGAAAATATGTCTTTTGTCAAATTGAGATGTAATTTTACAGTACATTTAAATCAGAAATTTTTTGAAGGAAAATAACAAAATAACAGAAATATTCTGTTTTCTAACAAAATTTTACAAGCCAAGAACTACATATAGTTTATACAGATTATCAGTTTAAAAGTATAGATTAAAATGTATAGTATTATAATAGAATTATAATTATTGCTTATTATTCGTCAAAATGGATGGTAATATTGTATTAAATCTGAAGAATTTTTGTTAAAGAAAAGAAACTGGATTAAGATATGCAAAAATGTGAAATTGTTTAGTGCAAAACTCTTTGTGCACTAAATGTTTTCTTTCGTCGTCTAGTTGTTTAATTTTGATTTCCAATTTATTTTGCTAAGTTTTCAGCAGGTCTAATGCATTAAATCTTACTCCTCGCCAAGAAATGATCTATCTTTTTTTTAATTATACAATCCTTTTATTGGCCGTCAGTGCAGTAAACAGAATTTGATGCATAAAGGTCTCTGAAGCTTTACCAACTGGACCCACCCTCGCTCTCCTACTTTAAATATTGAAGAAAATTCATCTCAGGTGTATTTCTCACATTTACGTATGTTATTGAATTCTGTGTTAAGTTCCTAAGTCCTCGTTTTTTTCGACAGATTCCCTGCTGCGCCGCCATTCCGTGGATCCAGACAAGCGGCGGAGACCGTGCTACAACGCTTACAGGTCACTTGACACACACCAAGGAGACTCGTGCCACGGCGAAGAGGACGCGGTAAGAATGACTCCAGTCTTAATCTTGAAATATAAAACTTTTTTTTAATCTTTAAAATGCAAGCCGGGTGAATATTAACCCCTAGAGCGGAGCAGCAAAGACACCGAATCACTTGAGAAAACCGAAACGCTCCACTGACGTCACAACTGGTTAAAACATTGAAGGACAGTTGGTTTTTTGTTCTGTGATGAATGGACAACTGGAACTGCCACGCCTGCCGTAAAGTCACAGCTACGTCAAACATCGTCTTAAACCTTAATGTAATGTAGTCGTTTCCGGCTGCCTATTTCTAGCCTCCTTTAGGAGCTTTAACACGGCCAATTACGCCTCGTAATTTAGAACCCTGGTCAAGTGACGAGGTCGACACCTGAGCGGGCACCCAACGGAACTTCGAGCGACATCGTACGCTAACGCCGTCGGGACTTTTGACTCCACAGATTTAACGAGTACGTATATCGCAGTGTACTCGGGCACCCCGGTGATTTTTAGATGATTTTTTTTCCATCAGCACGAATACATCTATAGTATGGCTAGGATAAGGACAGAACCAAGAACCTTCTCAGTGAGAGGCTCGTCGCTTACACCTCTCGGTCACCGGGGGGCCGTCTTAAACCGAGGTTGGGTGTTTGTATAGCTGGTTTATTGCTTCGATCGATGCGTGATTATACCAGGCATCAGCCATACTATTTTTGAGTATGCATCTAACTTATATTGACTCTACACATCCATTACACGACTCATAATTTAAAACCCTGATCAAGTGACGAGATTAACACCAGATTTGAGTAGAAACAAGACACACACATAATCATAATTAAACCACAGTTACCAGTAGAATATAGAGGAGACGATTTAAGGCACGTAATTTTTGGCGACTGCCACCTTTAAAACTAAATAGCAACCCTCTGACTTCGGGTGTTTTGTAACATATATCGTTGTGCTTCAGGACCGCTTAAACTCGTCAGTAGACAGAACAACAGACAACACACACATAGTGGACCATTATTTAGAGAAGAGCAACTAGAGGATCCAGAATGGCTGCCCCCAGAGTATTTTGGTATGCACTATAAGACTTGAAGGACTTTGACTGCCATACAGATTTAAAGAGATCGTATGTAGCTATAGTGATCGATTGAGGTTCTGACGACAGACTAACTAGGACCACTACCCTCTGACTTGTTGTTGTTGTTGTAGACATATATATTCGTTGTGTGCTGGTCAGACCCGCTATAACCTCGTCAAGTAGCAGACACAACACTATGATCCATCTAATTTTAGAGAAGAGGCACTAGGGATCCAGAATGCTTTCCCCCAGGGTATGTTTGGTATGGAACTTGAGACTTTACGGACAACAGATTTAACGACACGTATCCGCATATACTCGACAACCATCATGCGATCGATCCCGACCAGAGCTCAAGTCTACGCCCATCTGACTTCGTTCGTGTGCTTAGCGTAACATATCTTCTTCTATACATAGTGTCGATTTCGTCAATTGACCAGGGTTCTAAATTACGAAGCGTGTATTTTCTGGCTGTTTGAGCTGACACAACTAAAAAAAAAATACTTAGGAATTGTGACTAGTATAAGAACACTCCAGCGAGCAGTAAACTATATACAAAAACCCAAATAGAAATTATGTTACCTTATAGTCGGGGCTAGGGAGACCAGTTTTTTAAGGCGTTCGCCTTGCATGCGGAAAATCCCAGGTTCGGGCATCACCAAATTAACTGTCGTCCTATAAACAGCCCGTGCAGCCAAAAATGTCCGACAAATAATACCCCGTGTAGAGGGAGTACACGTTAAATATGCTTCAAAGTCCCAACGCTGCTTACGATGTCACCCTTAACAGATGCGTTGGGTGCCTACTCAGGTGTCGGATTGTCACTTGACTGTGGTTCTAAATTTCTACTCCCGTTTTCAATACCCCTCGTGTAGTTCTAGTGCGACAATATTCAAACTAAACTTATTGTCATTAATTTAACTGGTGCTAAGCAGTAGGGTAGGTACATATATATTCCTGCTTGTGTGCTTGATCAGAGACCCGCTTATAAGCATTCGTCAAGTAAGACAGACACAGAAAGAATATTTACTAACACAGAGAAAGGAAGTACACCCAGGGTGAAGGCGGGAATCGAACCCGCACCCGTTACAGCGCGCAGACTGCTAGCGTAATGGTCTGCGATCCAAACCACTAGGCCATCCCCCCCCCCCCCAAGCAATGACAATGATCCAAAGTTCAATACTGCCGTGATTTATATACTGTAGCTACATTTCAATATAGTACTAGACCACTTTCAACCCACCGAAACAATGATAGTAATCTGTATCGAAATCAACACATTGTGATGAACTTTAACCGTCTTATAGTTTCTTTTATATACACCTATCAATTTGAATTCGCCCTTAGTATTTAATTCATCGCAGTTTGGCATATTTGCAGCAATATTTTTTTTCTTGTGCTATTAACTTTTGGCATGGGTGACGCCAATTCCATCGCTGAAGCTCCTAGGCAAGCCGTTAATGCATCTGAGAAGATTGATAGTAAAATCGAAGACCCGAAAGCTACGTTGCCTGTAGATGTAGAGAAAAATGAAGTTGTTGAGCCATCAGTAGCAGGTGACAGCAAAGCTTTAGAGCCAGCAGTAGCAGCTGACAGCAAAGCCGTTGAGCCAGCAGTTGTAGGTGACGGCAAAGCCGTTGAGCCAGTGCCAGCAGTAGCAGGTGACTGCAAAGCCGTTGAGCCAGTGCCAGTAGTAGCAGGTGACAGCAAAGCTGTTGAGCCAGCAGTAGCAGGTGACAGCAAATCTGTTGAGCCAGCAGTAGCAGGTGACAGCAAATATGAGCCAGCAGTAGCAGGTGACAGCAAATGTTGAGCCAGCAGTAGCAGGTGACAGCAAAGCTGTTGAGCCAGCAGTAGCAGGTGACAGCAAAGCTGTTGAGCCAGCAGTAGCAGGTGACAGCAAAGCTGTTGAGCCAGCAGTAGCAGGTGACAGCAAAGCTGTTGAGCCAGCAGTAGCAGGTGACAGCAAAGCTGTTGAGCCAGCAGTAGCAGGTGACAGCAAAGCTGTTGAGCCAGCAGTAGAGGTGACAGCAAAGCGTTGAGCCACAGTGAGGTGACGACAAAGCTGTAGAATCCAGTAGTAGCAGGTGACAGCAAAGCTGAGCCCACGTGAGTGACACAAAATTGACAAGCAGTAGCAGGTGACAGCAAAGTGTTGAACCAGCATGAGCAGGTGACTGCAAAGCTGTTGAGCCAGCAAGCAGTGACGCAAAGATGTTGAGCCAGCAGTAGCAGGTGACAGCAAAGATGTTGAGCCAGCAGTAGCAGGTGACAGCAAAGCTGTTGAGCCATCAGTTGTAGGTGACGCCAAAGCCGTTGGCCCAGCAGTTATAGGTGACGGTGAAGCCGTTGAGCCAACAGTTGTAGGTGACGACAAAGCTGTAGAATCCGTAGTTACAGTGGGCACAAAAACTACAGAACCCACAGTTGTATATGACACAAAAAATATGAAAACCGTTGTCGGGGATGATGCTAAAACGGTTGAACTTTTAGCTGCGAAAGAGTCTGAAGCTGTGAAATCCCCAGCAGAAGACTCTACCGAAACTGTGGCAGCTCTAGTTTCTGAAGTTTCAATAACCTTAGTTACTAAAGATGAACATAGTACTCAAATTGAAATGAAATCTTTGTCACCCGAAAGCGATTTGCAATTAAAAACCGACGATGAAAAAGCTAAGAAATTAAAATTACTCGAAGATAAAAGTACATCGATAGAAAAGCCTTCAGACGCTTCTTTGGCGGTTGAAACATTGGACGCCATTTCTGTATTATCCTTGCATGGGTCTTCGGAGAGTGAAATTACGCCACCTCCAACATGCTTTAATTGGTTCAAAAAGTATAGCTCTCCTCAACGTCTTATGTCAAAGCTTATGCATAAAAGAGAGTACAAGATTCCAAAGTCACAAAAGTCTGACTTGCCTAGTTTGGATAGCGCAGTGAGTGATCCAAAGGATTCACCCCCTGAAATACTGTTAGAAGGTGGCGCAAAATACTATGAAAATATATTTATTGGAGCCGCCATTTTTATTCCTCCACAAAATGAGGTAGAGATTTTTGTTATACTTTTGCTAATGATATATCCGCTTAAATAAAGAAGTGAAAAAATTATTTTCTGTCTTGGGAACACAAAAAAATTCGAAATTTAGAATTGTAATAAGACTGACAACATTACCTAACGTGTTGTGCCAAAATGTCAGTTTATTCGAATTGAATTCTAAGTAACTAGATAAAAAAATGAAGGGTCTTGAAACCTGACGATATTGTTTATCTGAAATGATCAAGTAGGTGGGTTAATCTCGGGAATTCTTATTGAAGATGAAACGGGTTAAATAGCTCCTTATGTATTCTCAAGTCTTAAATGCGTAGTAAAATATAAAACTTCAATTGCAGATTGAACGGATCGACTACGCTACTCTAGCCGAAGAAAAGATTATTCCAGCGTACTTGGGTGCTCATCCTTGCTACGATGTTATGCCTACTAGTGGAAAAGTTATCATTTTGTCTGTAGAACTTCTGGTAAGATTTTATCTTGTCATCTTTATTCACAGATAACTAAAAATGAAAAGATAATTAAAAATGTTTATCTTTCTATTTCCTTAGGTTAAAAATGCTTTCAGTGCTCTTGTGTCAAATGGTATGTGCCTTACTATTTATTAATTAGCTATAAGGTTCGCTTAGCTTGGAATTTTCATTTTCATTTAAGTTACGACACGTTATAAGTCTTTCCCAGAGATCTTCTAGTTTCTGAATAGTTTTATTCGATATAGTTTTTCGATAACTTTTCATTTTTAAACATTGATAAGCTGACTAAAAGAAATTTTATAAAAAAATGATTTCCCTTTAATTAAAACAAATTAAAAATTAAAATTCCTAGTGATAGCTTCAGGGCAAATGAGCCCGAATGACCGACGGGTATCCAAAAATATTCGAACTAATTTCATAAAGTTTGATTATAGAGACCTGTAAGTTAGCTACGTTTATAATATAAAAAAAACGTTTGTAAAAAATGTTCCATACAGTGACTTTAGTAAAATAAACGTATATTTTTTATTTTAGATATCAAAGCTGCTCCTTTATGGGATGCTGGGTATTTTGATTTCGTCGGTAAGTTTAAATAATAGATTAGTTTTAGAACTTGAAATAAGAACCTAGCCTAACTTGGGCACATTCATCTGTTCCCAGTTCAATTCATGCATTCAATCAAACTGCTTACATGAACCACTGTTCATTCTTGATGTGATTTTATTAATATTCTGGATTGATATTTTCATAGTGTTACTGTTTATTTAGAATTTAAACTAACTTTACATTTCTAAATATTTTTTTTACTAATTATAGGAATGCTGACTATATCCGACTTCATAAATGTATTAAGGCATTACTATTATTCTTCTCCTGTAAGTATAAAACGTTATCACAGTTAATGCTAAAATTATAAGACTAAGAAATTTTACAATATAGCTCTTTGCTTAACCTGGTGAATATTTAGTTATTAAAATGTTCATGATAAATGAATGTTTTAAATAAGTTTAAATTAAGTTTAAATTAGGGTTATTAAAATTGATGTATTTATGGTTAATTCTGTAATCTCATTCTAAATAACTTCAATATTTTTCGTGCTGTATTTTCTCAAATGCAATAAATAAAACTGCAGCATAAATATGCTTCGTTTTTTTTTTAACAGGAGGATATCAAAGACATCGAAAATCAAAGCATTTCAACCTGGAGGCGTAAGTATATACCTTGAAATAAATTTTTAAAACTGGTTTTTAAAAGATTAAAGCACGTGTTGATACAAACTTCACTTACAGGAATAACCAAAGTAGAGAAGCCCTTTGTGAAAGTGAATGGTTCCGACAGGTAAAAAATTGGTTGTATTGCTTCTAGGTTATATTACGTAAATTTAAGTTTGACATTTATTAAGATAAATTTGTTTTTAGCCTAGTTCAAGCAACCAAGTTGCTTATTCAAGAAGGTGTACACAGAATTCCAGTGTTTGACGAGAAAAGGCAGTCTGTTCTCTTTGTTCTAACTCGCAAAAGGTTGCTTCATTTCCTCAGCAATAGTGTAAGTATCACAAATTTTTTGTTCGAATGCATGGGATACTGCGGCATGTAATTCACTTTAATAATTTTTAAACACTTTTCCAGCTGTTCGAAAACTTTGAAAAAACAAATGTGAAGACACCTAGCTTCTTTCGAAAGACTATTCGGGAACTGAAAGTTGGGACTTTCGAAGATATCGCCACGGTAAGTATTGTTTTAAAAATTTCGTCTGAAAATTCACCAATCATCTAGTTTAGCCTACGAATGTACTTATTGGCCTTAGCCTAAGCTTTAATTGACCCTTGTTTAAATAGTTTAAAATTTGGGAGCATCCTACTGTACAAAATAAATAGTTGGTTGTTTTGAAAATTAAGACTCCAAAGGTTTAGTTTTTTTTTTATAAACTCTTTGAAGGAGTCCCTGTCACGTGGTGCGTGGTTTCTTCTCCACTTATATTTCCTAAAACAAAATTTTGTAACTAGCATTATTGGCCAATTTAATTTACGAATCCTTTCTAAATTTAATTATTTATACAAAGAAAAAGGACATACAGGATTGTGTACTCTAAGGGTAAGAACATATTAAAGCAGATTTTTCAGATTTCGAGTGTGCTCCAATCGGAAATAAAATTGATGAAATAAAAATGCATAGTGAAGGCAAGCGTCTTCAGAGGTGCTAACTGTGCATACATCAGTTTTAAAAAACGTTTAGTTACTCCTATTTCCAATCAGTGGCGGCTTTCAGAGTCTAAAAAAAATCCATTTTACTATGCACTTGACCTAAGACTCAAAACGATTAAATGTTAAATCTGCTTTTAGCAGCTGGTCCCTGTCTGATAAGCCGGTATATAACAAGAAAAATGGTCCGATAGTAATGTTCAACTTCAACTAAGCCAAGCCTCCCCTCTCCATAGGTCGGAATTTGTTCTTGTATACTAGGTTAAAATATATACACCTTGGAACCAAGCTATATGGAATTTAATGTATACTTAGGTGCAGATTCATAAACTTTCTGTCTGTTAGACTTTTTGTTATGTGTTTCAGGTGGAAGTATCTACAAAAGTAATCGACGCTTTGGATCTTTTCGTGAAACGTGGTGTGTCCTCCTTGCCTGTGGTAGAGAAAGATAACGTACTCATAGATATTTTTGAAAAGTTTGACGTTTTTGTAAGTATTCATAAACTCCTTTTTAAGATTTTTTAAGTTTCAAAAATCTAAGACTTTAAAATGTAAATTAATTCCTAGATTATTTCGCTCAATGCGGCTCCACGTCCCTGCAGATGTACTATGTAGTTAGCGTTATTCGATAATGCTGTTTTTAATGTGCATTAACCAGCATCAGTCTTCCGTATTGAACCGTTTTAAATGTAATAGAGGAGGGTCTTGGAACTATTTTTTTTGGTCGTAAAAAGATCTAGGACATTTCGAAAAATGTTGTATAAATACGTCGGTGTGAAGTATCAACGAAGAAAGTTAATGTTGAAGTATAGTTTCGATAAACTTCATTCAGACCACTTTTTCGACCTAATTGTAACCTCCTCGACAATTCACAACACCTTAAAGAACTATTGTATTACTTTGATAAATTATTTTAATGTCAATCTATTATGTATTTTTATTTAAAATTGAGACGACTAGCATTTGAAATGCGTTGAAACTCTTAATGACTTCTTTTTATGCTTGCTTGTTAAAATAGTTTAGTTATGATTGATATCTGTTTTACAGCAACTGGCGAAGGAACAGACGTATCATAATCTTGACATGCCAATTAAAGAAGCAATCAGTAAAGCGGATGTAAGTATATAATGCACTTATAAGTATTTTATCTGTAAAATGTTTTTTTTATATATTGAACTAAATGAAAGTCTAGGTTATGAGGCATGAACTGTCAATTATAAATTAAGTATTCTGCCTTTCAAAGTAAGAAGTAAAGATGGAGTTTTTTTTTTAAAGATCTCCTATTATTGGATTTCATACTGCAATTGCCGAAATCTAAAGTTCTGTTTTTGATTCCCAAAGTCAGGATTTGAATATCGCTTTCGTGAATGCTTTAAGATTCTGAATTAGAATTTCAAATGAAAGTTAACTTGACTGAAAACAAGATATTAGTATAATCAGTTTTTGTTGGAAGGCACAAGTCTGGCCTTGTTGACTTACGCCCTTTGAACTAGAGTAATTCAGTTAACATTTAAATTTGTTAAAGTCGCTAGCATTCTATTCATAAGTCTGATTTAAATTCCTGCTCCTTAGATGTTCGTAGTCTTTCGGAACATGAAATACGCAATAGACCCTGGCTTTGTAAGCACTCATGAAACCTCAAGATCGTAGTACTCGCAAAAACAATCGGATTAAATGCATTTTCTGTCACGAATTATTTTGGTGGAAAGATGTAAAGAAAGAATATATTTGGCCGAACTCAACTTGGATGTATTTAGTTGTCATGGCTTAATCAAATTTATTTTTCAGGTTCGCGAAACTGCATGGATCTGTACCCTGGATGAGACCTTTGGAACTGTGATAAATAGATTTGTTAATAATAAGGTAAACATGAGATATAATTTTATGCATAGTTAACGTCAAGACTTAATAATTTATCACAAAGGATCCGATTTCTTGTAAATTCAGTTATCTTTATGTAATTCTTTATAAATGTTAAGAGCATAAAACTTAGGGTTTTTAGAGTCTGAAGAAAAATGTATTTCTTATTTTTTAGGTTCATCGCATTGTGGTAACTAACGAAAAGCGTGCAGTAGTTGGTTTAATATCATTATCGGATGTTCTCAAATTCCTTGTACTCAATCCTCTAGGTAATTAGTTTTCACTGAATTTTGTTTCATAAGGAAATTTAAATTGTCCAATAAACTTTGCGAGAAATCATTATCCCTAATGATTTCCTATAGTAAAATTTAAATGTCACTTCGTAGTCAGTTTTCCCATTATCTACGCCTGGTTTAAGAGGGAATGGGTAGCCACTCCAAGCCGAAGTTTTCTATGTTAATAGTATGGGGAAAATAATTTTCTGCGCCAAATTACTCCAGCTGTATTGAATATTCTTGCAAACTGTTTTTATATGAAATGTAGCTGTCTTTCATGTACCTACAATTCCACTTTTTGGTATTGGTTCTAATATTCTATTGTAAAATTAAATACTGAAAGTCCAGTGTGTTTCAACTAGTTTTAGAAAGCAGAATTATGGACACGGTTAAGCCAGCAAAATTTATCATACAAAAGCCTGTAAAAATATTAAATACAGCCCGACTTAGACAATTTAATATCTCGAAGTATACTAATTGTGTGGCATTACAAAACATCCCTGGAGAATTGGTTAGTTCCTGCACTTTCAAAAAAAACTAATTACAGAATAATTCAGACTATTCTTCAACAGTCCAAAGTTTGTATCTTACTCGTATTAGACACAAACTTTATACTATTTGGCGAAAGGTTTACTCGGGGCTTTCTTACAACATTTTGTCAAGTGAAAAATATTTCGTGACATTTGAACATCCATTTTTGAGTGATTGCATAGTCACTTGACATCAATTCTAATATATAAGAAACCTGTCAACAATTGCCCATGTTTAGCTCTTGTACGACGTTTTAAGGAATTAAACTAATATGATAGCAATGGCATACTATCAATATTTTTGATTGTAGTAAAAAAACTTACGCGTATGTTTTACTTAATTCTGTGACCTTTGCTTTGTTACACTACTTAGTAATTTCTTCCAATCGAGTAAAACGAAAAATGAGTAGCACATAATCATTGTAGCTCTAGTACGTCGCTAGCTAAATCTAAATATCAAAAGAAGCGGAATTTATTTACAAAATACACACTACCGATGAAAGAATCCAATTACAATGGTGCTAAGAAAAGACAAATAAAACACCAAAATAAAACAGCAAATAAACTAAATACTATAAAAATGCATAATCAGTTAAAATTGAACACGTGTAGTTTTGAAAACTTTAAAAGACCTATTAAAATATCCAGATCATTGGAGAACCTGTTTAATTTATAAAATTTATATAAGTAAAAATTTTCAATGACATTTGATTTTGCAAGAACATTAACAAATAAACAATTATTTCTTAAACGTCTACATGGAACAGCAAAATGAACAGAATTGAGAATATCGACACAATCTATTTCATTATTTAAAACTTCCTCAGCCTTTTATTTAAATCGGGAATCTTTCAAACTACGTCTTACAAAATAACAAAGTGTAGTGGTTACGAAATATTCCCTCGATCTTTTTCAGAGAACTCCGGTCTGCCATCGACCGCCGAAACCATCGAAGAGGATTCTGAAGGCGCAGTTGGTGGAACCTCGTCTGAACCAAGCCCATCTCTCGAAACTACTGCAAAAGCAGACTCCATCGACGAAGAATCGACTGTGTCGGAAGCAGTCGAGAACCTGAAGATCGAAGATTCCAAAGCCGAATGAAAAGTGTCTACTGATACAGAATACCCGAGACATTTTCACCAATGCTCTAGTCTGTGTAAAGGGCCAGGTTTCATTTACGTTATGTTGTAAAAATGCCCTTGCAGCTTTATTGAATTGCTAAGGTGCCCACGTACTATTTGGAACATGAAACGTAATCTTGACTTCATTCGGCTGCTTTTATCGTGATTTTCAAAATATCCGCCTACAGCCGAGATTATGGTTAAACGTTCCGAATCGTTTCTTTTTATAAAGGCACCTTTTTGAATTTTGTTCTGATGACTTGGATGTCTGAATTGTATTTTTTTTCTGGTTTATGTTGTATACTTGCTTCTAAAAGTGGTTTGTTTAAAGTAAATGAATTTAAAGATGGTTTTATTAATCTTGGTGATGCTATTCCAGTATTAAGTGTTCTGTGATACGAAATTGAAACTGGATTCCATAGAAGTCTAAATATTTTAAGTTTCGGTGTAAAATGAACTGTAGTTATACAATGTATTTGATTTATTTTTATACTTATATTAAAAGTAATGCATGCTGACTTTCTTTTCTTGCGCAATTCTTAAGTCTAAATAGTCTATAAACGCCACGATGCATATCATACAATTATAAACACTTATAAAGTAGAACCAGTTTTATTTACACACGGTTAACAGTATTATTAGAAATCTATTGTACTTTCTCCTAGGAGGCACAACCCACAGTACTTTTAATTTTTAGTAACAGCATTAACAACTACATCTTAATTCATTCATATTCTATTATGAAAGGCTAAGCGAAAACGTCAGAGATGACCTGTTTCCGACGAAGGATGATTAGTTAGTATTAAATCGTGATTTTAAATGTACAAAATTGGGCTCAATTGCAACTAATTCCGCATTGTAATTTCCAAAGATCCACTTGCTAAGCCGGTGATTCAGAACTCTATCTTCGATTGACTTATAAACTTAATTTCTTTAAAATTTCTCGTGTTTACTTTCAATGTCGCTCTCAAAAAAATTGTTTTGGGTGCTTCTCAAGTATAGGCTCGTCCTTTACTTGACAGTGGTTCTAAACTTGGACAACCGTCGACAATAGCCTTCATGTAGCGCTAGTGCGGCAAAAATTCAACCTACCCATTTTGTTTACTTTCTTTCGACATCTTTATTAAAAATAACTTCTAAAGAAACTATTCACAAGCACTAATATACTTTGGAAAACTTCAAACTTTCCTTTACGACCGTAACAATACTCCAAAATCTTATAGCCCAGGTGTAGCTCCGGTGCCCAGGTGTAGCTCCGGTGTGGAGTTTGTTTCGGTCAAAACTACCTTTGACGGTGGCTCTGAATTAAGAGACCCATCGCAAATAGCCTTCTGTAGCTCTAATATTAAATTTATTCAGCCAAATCGCCTCTGACGTTTTTGCTCATAAGTTTATTAATATTAGTTAATTGTTAAACTTGCCACGTAACATGTTATAAGAATAGCATTACCAAATCCTTAGTTCTTGGATGCCGCCTTTAAAAGTTGCGTTGGGTGCCTTATTCATGTGTCGTCTCGTCACTTGACTGTGGTTCTAAATTACGAAACCCAACGCCAATGGCCCTCGTGCAGCTCTAGTGCGACGTTAATTCAAATCAACTCAACCCTTAGTTCTTGATGCCTTAAAGCATCAAATAAAGAGTGTTAATGGATTATAATTTATTTATTTTTAAGTTAGTGCATTTGAGATCAGAACTTTTCCCATATTTCTTATTACTAACTCAGTTGAAAGGTTGGTTGGTAGATATATATTCAGGTTTGTGTTCTTGGTCAGAGACCCGCTTATAAACTTTCGTCAAGTAAGGCAGACACAACAGACGTAAGTGGATCCATCTAATTTTTAGAGACAGGCCAACTAGAGGATCCCCAGAATTGACTTGTCATCCCCAGAAATATTGATTTGGTATGGGAACTTAGAGGACTTTGCGACCACGACGGAATTTAACGTCATCACCATTAGCGTACACGGGGGTCTTCGGAAGGCAGCGGGGCTCGAACTCGCAACCTCAGGGATACCAGTCCAAGACCATACCGACGAGGCTATCCCGGCCTCATTGAAAGGTTTAATCACAACTTTTTAAAGAGACTGTATAAATACTTGAGTTTGCGCATCGCAACCTCTGAAACAAATAATAATCATTTTTAAATGCTGGTTTGCTTATTGATGGTGCTTTATAATGCACACTAACAAGAGTACAATGTTTAGCGACAGTCCATTTTAACTTTTCCGTTCATTTTTGCCTCAAAACTGCTCACGGTATTAAGTTTTTAAGCTAAACTTCTGCTCAAGCGTCGCATTAGCCTTGATATCGTAATAGTTATTTGGAGTCTAAATGTTTTAAATCAGGTTTAGATTTCAACTTGTGGTGTACCCAAAATTTAACTGACTAGCTACCGATAGCAAAAAAAATCGGTCTTATCTCTTAGTTAAATTCTATATCCTTCTGATTGTAAAGAGTAAATGAAATAAGACAGGTATTGCTTGCATACGTGTGCAGTTTCTGAAGGAATGTTTATGTTATGATCGAAAAGTAAACTGATGTGGCAAGTAAAATATATATTTTACTTATCAGGTATTAAGTTAAATCCCCTATTGTATTATACTCTTTTTTTCCACTTTAATACACTTATCCAATTTGTTGCCCCTATAATTACGCTGTTGCCACAATAATTGTTTTAAAATATTTTCAATGAAATGTGATTGTGACAAAAATTATTTCTTTTGGCATATAATGATTTGCACAAACATTGATATAGTTTTTTAATTTAAAAAACTCATTGTATCCATATTGACACGTTTGTGAGAAATTTATAAAAGACAAGAATGCAGATCGACTGGATTTTAGAAGTTTTTTTCATATATTTGTAAAATGTATTTGTAGTAACCAAGTTTCAACATTACTAAATGTTTTTAATAAAACAGTTATTGTAAAAAGACTATTAGAACTCATAATGAATTTCAAGTTAGTAGCTTTTAAATACTGGTTTTATTATAAATAAACTGAGTTTATACTTTTATTGTAAAAAGGCAAAAATTTTAGGCGTTATATAATTGTATTTTTTTACATTTGAATACGATGTTTTGTTGGAATTCAAGCGTTATTTTGTCAACCGATTTTCAATTTTGCACTTTCCAATAAGAAAATATATTGTTTCTGGTGATTTTTAATTACCGTACACCAAAAGAAATTCTTTTAACTGATTTTATGGGTTTGAAAATCTTCTGAAATAATTTTGTGTGTACATGTTTGTAGACATAGAAAGATTTTAGTTTCTTATAGGCTTGTATAGAATTGACTAAGTATGAGTCAAGCGTCTTATTTACTACGAAAAAAACCGTACCATTTACCGTTGATATCGTACCGAATAGGTAACGAAAATATCCTCTCTTATCTGTATATATACTTTAAGGGGGCTTATACTCATGCGGCAATGACTAAATTTTATGAAAGAACGGTAACATTTATAATGGCACCATAAATAGTTGTTGTAAAGAAATCTTTCTTCTAATGTCACCATTCAGATTAACAATAACAGAATAGCTTCCCATTGGTGCGTTATCCAAACAAAAAATAAATTGCATTGGATTTCATATTGTACATGTAAAAAACTATTCCGTTGAAGAGCAAATATTCATTGTCCCAGAAAATTTTAGTTCCTTACCTTCCTCAACCGTTCTTTCGAAACAATTTAGTCGCCGTCGAATGTGTGTTGCCACTTTTAGCTTGTTAGTTGAGAAACGCGCGAATGATGAACTATTTTTGTTTGAAAGACTTTGTAAAATATGCAAATAATACTAATTAGCCGTTCTTTTAAGATGGTGTATGTAAAGTTGATTTTTGTACAGTTCTGTGTTTTTCAGCATCGCTTCTTCTGTACATAGTTTGGAAATGGAACTTATTTTTGAGAGCGTTTTTTAGCTATAACCGTTGTTACTCTTGTAGATACTATTTGTACTATGATGAACTGTTGATTTGGCCTTCATGATATTTTAAATGTTGAAAACTATATTGGATAACTCCTGATTTGGTTTCCAAGTTATCATACATGTTCAATACTTTGTAAATAAATTTATGTAATCTTCATTCATCCTTTTTATTTCTAAAACACACATTTATGGAACGATAGAAAATATACAGCTGGCTATTTGTGGTAATAAGTTAAACTCTACAAAGAAATGAGTATAATTCTTTCTAAGAAACAAATTTTACACTGAATAATAATGAAAAATCAAATAAAGTTTTAATCCGTTCGTATATTTTGAAAGCCATTATTTGGAAGCTTGTTAGGATAACTACGCAGGATAGTTTAAAAACTGAAGAATGCAGAAGATCCCAATGCTTAAGTACCTACAATTATAATATTTAGGATAGCCTAAGTTTTTATTCTTAACTTTATAAAAATGTAGTTTTGAAACCAATTGGGATTTTTTCCTCTCCCAAAACAAAGAAAACACATGAAAATCGCCATTTTTGGATTTGAGGTATGCTAGTTTTGAGGTATATGGGAGACTCAGAACACCTAATTCTGTGAAAGACTTGATCCCCAGGTTTAAGAGGGACTGTCAGTCCCATGGAGCTAATGCATTAGTTTTGAAATCACAACTTCCGCAGAAGTATTGCTTTGCCATGTTAGCACTTTTTCCCCAGGTATGGGAATCATCATAACTTCAAATTAAAACAAAATTGAAAATAAAATAACATCAGGTTATTTAATTAATAATTGATAAAGTTTTAAAATAGTGTCGCCATCTGCTGTATATTTTTCGCATTTTAAAACTTCAAAATTATATAACTAGATAACATTTTCGTTTCAAATGTCTTTCATTTCAATGTTATGTTGATTCACGTACCTGGGGAAAAAGGGCTAACATGTCAAAGCAATACTTCTACGGAAGTTGTGATTCCAAAACTAATGCATTAGCTCTATGAGACTGACAGTCCCTCTTAAAACCCGATAAAATATACAGCTAAATTTTTAAAACCCTGTTAAAAATATCTTATTACAAGAAATGTTTTAAAAAAACCAACAATTTAATTTGCCGTCAAACTTGGAGGTTGTTGGTAAAACTATAGCCTACATAATGTGCTGAATTTTTACACAATATTTCGACATTGTTCGTTATTTGATGACAAAAACCGGAGGATCATAATTAAACTGAAGGTACTCTGGACCACCAGTAATACAATATAATGGACCAAAATACTATTCATTTGTTAGAGAGGCTATAGGCATCGAGGGGGAGAAAATCCCGTGAAAAAAAAATTAATTCTTAAATTTTCCGATATGGAATACTCGACACTCTTCTGCTTTTATTTCAAGTCAAGGTATACGAAAACGAATAAAAAACGTCAAAATTATAAATTTTTGCTACCAAAGTTTAAATTTCTTATTTTATTTCCGATTATTGAACATAAAAACGATAATATTTCTGAATAAAAAGTCATGTTTACAAATTATTTTTACAATTTTATGTTTGAAAACACTAAGGCAGCGTAATTTTGCCCTTAACGGAATTTATTTTTAACTTACGGGTTTCTCTTTCCCATTTCGCTTCCCCAATAGCTTCTCTACCAATTGAATAGTAATTCGCCCCATTAATTTGCTCTGCAGAAAGTCCTGGGGGACGCCAGTTTAATTAAAGAGCTTAATGGAAGGAAGTGCTAAGTGATAAAAAAAAAGGCGAACACGAGAGAATGAGCTTTACAGATTTTAGTTTGCACTTAGAATGGCACTTACATCAGACAAAAAATGTACTTAAAGTTTATGAAAAGGGGGGATCATGTTAAGAAGGAATCTTGTTTAAAAGAATGAAAAACATGTTCATTGACACAAAAATGTCAATTTTTTTTTTTTTAAATGTCACTTAGCATGTTCTTCCGCTAATCTCTTCAATTATGACTCCCCTTGTACATATAACTACATCAAACATACTAAATCATAGTCAGCTTGGGATCAACCGTTGCAATGTACAGTTGTCCTAAGGTACAAAGTCTCCCCCCTAAGCTTTTCACATTCCCCAATTATGCAAAGAATATTTTTGATATTACATTATCAAAAATACATTACATTGATATTAGGTTAATTCCACGCAAATACATACCACAAGTTAATTTTAAAAATATTTGTTATTCCAGTTGAAACTTTTATATGTGATTTAGAAAAGTTTGAACTATAAAAATTTTACATCAAAAACTATTATTGTTTTTCTCTGTGGCAACACTGAAGTATCAAAGTGGCTGCTTTTTTTTAAAGCATGTGTTATGGTTTTTCATCATTTTGAAGAATTTTAAGTTAAGTATTATTTTTTATCAGATTTTTTGGTATAATTATTAAAATACAATATAATGACTATCTTGAAAACACATTTTTAATCGGCATTTATAAATAAAAGTTACTTAATTAGAAAGATAAACATCCCCTGTTTTGGCTGTAGTGTAAGTCACGAAAAGATATAAAAGTTTCTTAAACTTTTTTAAGTAAGACTTAGCTTCAAAATTTTTTTAAGATATTTTCTTTCTATATTAACCTTTGTGTAATTCCACACCTTTAAATTTTAAAATAAAAAGCATTTTCTCTATTTATAAAACATTTTAACTTTGTAGTGTAAGTCACAACGTAGTGCCAGTCACAGCTTCTGTTTGATTTATCTATTATATATTAGCTATAATATTTGTAGATTTCTTATATTTTGATAATTTTAATTTTAAAAGGCTAAATCAACAGTTAAAAGAAAAAAGAGCAAAGGGAAAGACTTTAAGCATGTGGAAAATTTCAAACCTTTAAAGAAAAGGAAAGCAAAAACGACTTTACGGACAACACTTTAACTAAAAATACACCATCTCTATTGCAATGTTCCAACCGTTAGACAACCTTGAATGGCTTTTCTATGCCGCCAATGTTGGTCATCTTTACCTCTAGTCATGAAAAAGGACCATTTGATGGACTTGGTGATACAGCGAGGAGGGGATAAAAGCAGCCACACCTTCCAGGAAAATTGACCCCCATTCTGCTAAAGATTTTTTCACTTTGCATAAGAAATCTGCCCAAACATATCACTATTATACATTTCTAACAATTGTATAAAGGGCGAAATATGTAGATTAAATGATATTTGCTCATCAAAGGAAAATAAATATTTCTGATTCCTGACACTCAAAAATTGCTCTGCTTTTTAAATTAAACAAATACTTACTTAAAACTGCCAATATTTCATTAAATCCCAAAAAACAACACGGCTGATTAAACAAATGAAAATGTTGTAAAAGGAAATACCTCTCAGCAAAATTCTGAAAACGAATTTGATGCTGAAAGAAGAGCTTTAGTTCCTTTTGTAGTAAAATTATCGTTAATATTTTGTGGGCAAATGTTAAGTAAGGATGCTTATTCAATAAAACTGAAACATCTGCAATGGTCAGGAAGTCTTTTTGCGTGGCCTGAGAGGGAAGGTTTTTTAGACAATTCTATTGAAGAAAGAATTAAGAAATTACCAGAAAACAACTTTAGGGGACGTTGTGTAACTTTTTCTAACTATGATTTTACCATGTATGCAATTCTTAACTTACCATGTTCAAAATTATTTACATATGTTATGCTATTATTGCCTAAATTTCCATATCTGTGATACAATTCACATGATGTAGTGCACTGACAAAAAAATTCTTGCAAAAAAACTATAATTGTATGGTAATGGTATTTCTAGTAATAAAACCAGAATACCAGGTACTTAAACCATTCAATTAGTAACCTTACTATTCGCTTTGGTAACGGATTACTAGAATTTCTGGCATCTAAAATTATAGCTCTTTTTACCCGTACGTTTGGTAAGATTACAACTATGAAAAGTAAGTTTACCACAACAAATGGTTTTCCTACCATATGCTTGTTTTCTATACGAGAAGCATGGTAACAAACCAAATTAATTTCCAGAAAGCATCGGTCTTTTACCATATGCTTGGTAATCGGATCATGTTGAGTGCAATGATACCTACCAAATACCACGGTATTAGCTGAAATTTTGACTACCAATATACGTATGGTAAATATCACTCATCAAACATGGCGGAGCTGTGTTGCAGTCGTTTGTGGCAACTCGAAAGAAGTCATATAAGCAAACTAAACTAATTATACTAGTAGTATATTTTGCATTTTATTTTAAGTAGTATGAAAATGGAGCTCCGCGCGACATTTCCCGATGGATCCGGTACATTTCTTGCGAAATGAAATTTAAAATTTATAATAGAAATACGGTGATCACGCATGTGGTTTACGTAATCTTATTTTGTAATATTAACTTTGTGCATGGCAATAATACTATTGTATACGGTAATAAAACCACTATACGGTAATGAAACCACTACATACGGTAATAAAGCCACTATATATGGTAATAAAACCACTACATATGGTAGTAAAACCACTATATAAAGTAATAAAACCAAATGCGCTACCAAACATCATGGTAATGAAACCATATTTTTCTAGTAATTTTACCATAAAGTCACTACCAAACAGATACTAGTAGATAAACCACATTTTTGGTGCTCCATATGAGCTAGAAAATGCGGTTAAATATACCAGATTCTAGTAGTTGGACTAGATTTTTTTTTCAGTGTGTAAGTCACAAATTGAATGTAGTGAAAGTCACGCACAAAAATGTTAATAAATTATTTCCTATGATATTTCCACACTTTTTTGCAATTAAAGAAATGGGAGTTTTAAATGATAACCAAAACTCGACTTCCTTTCATGTAGTGTAAGTCACAGTATGACATTTCTATTATTTTTTAGTGAAATACTAAACGAAAATGGTTTTTTATGATTTCTAAAAATAGTATATGTTCAGGGGCAAACTGGCATACAATATATTTTTTTTGAATAAGTAGAAAATAATTATGAACTACGCAAACGAAATTTGTTAAATCGTCCGATGTAGTGTAAGTCACGCGTGGAAATGCCTATTACATTATCTAAAATATATTAATAATTGCATAAATAAGGTTTGTTTGTTCAAAGCTTATCCACGTTTTTACTTATGGCACATAACAAAATAATATTGCGACTATTCTTTGCATTCCAAAACTTCTTATTATTTTAAATGCGCAATCTAATTACTTAGCTTTAAATGCTCAAGCGTATTTTCCAGTCACATAAACGGAACTGTAGTTAGAAATTCTCATGTTTTAATCATACTTCCTATTAGGAAATCGAAAAAGGCATTCGTCATCGGAAGTGCAAAAAATGACAATATATACAAATTTTTTTAGAATTTCATCAATTTTTTCGCATTGATAAGACACGATATCCACACAAATTAAATTTATAAGTAATTTTCTTCCAATATCTTCAGGAATAGTAAGTTATTATGATTATTTTGATAATTGTTAATAATATTTTAATGCACATATTAATTGTTAGACTAATTGTATTAATATCTTGGTGAAAAGTTTCAAATGTCTAATCTTAAACCCTGTTATAACCAAGGTGCAAATTTGTAAATAATTAGAAATCTTAAATATATATTGAGATTATCTAGCTAGTTTATATCTTATATATTAATGGTAATGTTAATATATTGCTCCTTTTTTTCTACAGAAATAACGTAAGTTTTTTTAAATAATAAAATGAAAAGGAAAAACCTAGACAATTCCACATTTCAAAAATTTCATTTAAAAATAACAAAGTAAAACGCAGTTCAAACAAATAAAGAAATTTTTAAAACACGACAGTCTATAAAATGTCTACTACTTTGTGTTTCATAATCTGCAATCATATCATTCAACCTTTGTTTATTTTTCGGTACATAAAACCCTTTTTGTTATATCCCGTCATATTTAATAAAGATATCCCTCATTTCTCAACAGATGGAAACGACCACAGTAACAGAATCGTCCTTCCAAAACATCTCCGACATATCCTACTTCGATACTACCATCAACATTGTAACCGATAGCACAATCTTCAATCCCAACAACAACATCACTGACGATACAATCTTCACTAGTACCATCAATTACTTCAACGACACAATCTTCACAAGTACCATCAACTACTTCAACGACACAAACTTCAATGCTATCAACAACATAACTAACGGTACGAACTCTTCTAACGCTGCCCCAGCCCATGATTTCTCCAAGTATTTTCCCCTCATCATCGCTGAAATGGCACTTTCTTGTTTATGCCTCATATTCTCCATTGCCGTGTACTGTGTCCTACCAGAATTCAAGAACGTACACGGAAAGAACCTGATCTCGATGTCCGTTAGCTTGCTTATAACCTTCGTGTTTCTCATCTGTGACCTCTTGTGGCGAAAAGTCGTGTCTCGTTCTGTGTGTTTCAACATGGCCGTGGTTATTCATGTCACCTTTCTGGCCAACTTCTTCTGGACGAATGTCATGGCATTTGATATATGGAAGTCGCTGACTGATATGAAAGCCAAGGGGGAAGTAAAAGGTAGTACAGTTTTTAATTCCTATTTAGTTTAATTATCTATCATTACTATTTCTGATATTATATGGTTATTTAATAGTTAATATGTTAGTCGAACAATAGCCTTGTATTGTTGAGATTTAAATAAATAATCCCCATTAATATGCATTTAAATGAATTTCAATTCAATAAAACAAAATTCACGTTCATTTGGCATGAAGGCATATTTTAGGATTTTTTTCCTTCAAGATCGTTTTTAATAGATTTATTCTTAATTATTTTGTTATTTAAAAATATATTTGAAGCACTAAATAAGTTAATTTTAAAAGATAAAATAATATTTAAATGGTGTTAAAAGCATCTAATTTGTTATTTCAGTTCGAAGTACACAATGCTTTTTTTCTTTAAAAATATCAGTTGATTAATGCCGTTATGTTGTACATCACACCCGAAGTCTTTTTTTCACTGTCCAACACATTTACTTTTCGAACTTTTTAAAGCATGCCCACATAAGTAATGAAGTTCCATAAACTCAACATGCATTTTAACTATATACGTCTGTAAACCTAACTTACAAAACTTCAACATTCCTCTATATACAGGTGGCTCAACAAAGTTCCTCAAATACTCAATATACGCGTGGACGATGACTTTACTGACTTCCATCACTGCTGCAGTTCTAGACCTAACAAACTGGGTAGACCCCAAGTACCGTCCCAACTTCGGCACCAAGCGCTGCTGGCTGAACGGTCGAACGGCCTTCTATTTTTACTTCAACCTGCCCGTGGGATTGATTCTGCTGTGCAACCTGTGCTTGTTCTTGGCCACTTTGAGGAAGTTGGTGATCATCAAGAGAATGACGGCCGTGCTGAATGTCCGACAACAGCAGCAAAGGTAGGCGAATAGTCAGAAACTAAATCACGAGGATTAGGAGTGACGTTCCGATAAGGGATTAGTTTTGAGGTTTTGACGATAGTCGCTTAATTTTGCTTAATCGAAAAAGAAACAAGATCAAGCCGAATACGATCATTCCCAATAACCCCAAAATTGGTCTACTTATATAAAAAAAAATACCCAACCCAATAAGTAGGACTTGTGATTTGGGGGATATTGACTAAAAACGCAGCAAAGTTTTCGTACTTCCTTTCATTTTTATTCTTTTTATAATAATGGCCATGCTTCAGGTGTTGAGTGGCAACGGAAATGCAGAATAAAAATAAATTCTTAATCGGAGCCTTGATTGGTGAAGCAATGTCATGTGGAAACAGAGCACTAATCGGGCCACCACTCGAAGAAAATGTAGGAATGAAAGCTGGAAGGAATACGTCTTGAAGAGCCATTACCAAAAAAAAGTTTTGACAAGAACTTGCCTAGACTTGAATCATACATATTTTTCATAAAAAATATTAATTAGAACTTAAGTAGCAGAATTAATTTATAATACATAAACTCAAAACAACTAACGACTTTTTAGTGAGTTACAAAGTAAGATTTCGACAGAACTTGCCCTAGTTACTGTATCATGCATATTTTTCATTAATTGAAAGTTGCGTAATAGAACCTAAGCCATCCAGAAAAATTTATAAATACTCATTAACTTCAAACATTTTGTTTTGTGCCCTAGATAGAGATAAAAATGCCCAAAGGCACAACATTCTTCTAATATAAGCTCAACGAGAGTTGTTGCACCAAGATATTGATCGTCATTGTCAATAGCATTATTTTATATTGCTTTCTGGCATTTAATTGCAAACAAACACATTAAATACAGTAAAGCAATAAGTATGGAAGTAAGTTTCTTCACACAAAGAATCAGTTTTGTGCTCAGAGAAGGATGCTCACTAATTTTCTTGTTTCTTTTCCAGGCTTTACTTATATCTGAAGCTCTTTTTGATAATGGGGATCACTTGGACCACTGAATATTTACCACTTCTCACAGGCATACGATTCCTGTATGCAATAGCAGGTATGATGACTGCCCTGCACGGTGTATTCCTTTTCTTCATTTTCGTCTGCAAAAAGAAGATACTTGTCAATTTCTTCAAAATAGTACTATCGAAAAACGCTTCGAAGTCTTCCGTATCTTATAGTACTAGTCAACAAACTGTGTCCACAAGTAACAAGAAGATATCAGTGGACAAAATGAGTGATTCGAAATTCTAACCTTGCACTTGTATTATAAAAAAATTAATTATTTGACTTTAAAATTTTGTATTTAATTTTGCATTTTTAGAAAGTTTATTTTACAGCAGTTCTCCCTCTTTCAATCATGTAATAGAGCCCAAAATATTTTATTTTATGTATTCAAAATTAACTAATAGTGCCTAATCTTATTTTTTAAAAAGTCTTCTGTAAAACTTAAGATTGTAAAAGAAAAATCGATAAGAGCCATTAATTGACGACATTTTTTCCTATGTACATTAAACTCTAGCAATTGTTTAAGTTGAAAAAATAAACTCTAGATCATAGAACAGGGTACAAATTTCTTCATTTTTTTTATAAAGTATCGATTAATGTAAATGAAAATATCATCTATTACAAGTATAAAATATAAACTAAGTTTTGTGATGGACTGTTGTTCTATTCTTGTATTATAAGACGCACTTATTTTTGTCAATATATTTTTTTAATTAAAAATTGAATTAAAATTAATTTAAAATACAGCAAATAATCATATAAAAAATGTTGATTACGACAATAAAACTTGTTAAACCGCCATTTCCCGAAATGAGCAACCGTGTATGTTTCACTGCCGAAAGAACACCAACCAAAGAAAACAACTTTTACAGATTACATCGGTTAGCAAAGGTTTTCAGACGTGAACGGTTTTAAAAACGTTTCTGATTTTGTTTTATTACGTTATTTTAATTTAAATCTTTTAAAATATTTGTAATTCCTAAAACAGCCAATATAATTGTGTGTTTATTGATATAGTACTATTGTCATTGATTTTGTATCAAAACGTGTTCTCCATTCAATATTTTAAAAAATCTTCGTAATAATTTTTTTTTGGTCTTATTTTACTAATACTATACCATGAAAATTTAAAAAAATGAAGTAAATTAAATTTTATCTGTCTTCCTGAGACTTGACATCCAATTAAATGGGTATTTTGTTTCACGTTCCTGCAACTACACAATTTATTTTAGACTTTTAAGCACTGAAATATTTGGACAGAAAATGATCCGAAAGTCACTTTTTAGCTTTTAATTACAAGATCAGTCATTTATTTCTATAAAAAATGGAAGTTGTACGAAGGTCAACACGATTGAAGAGTACTTAAAAAAAATTAAGTTTTTTCAGCAACACATTTTAAAAGCATTTCGCATTAAAAACAATGTTAAAATTAACTAGTATTTACCAAAAATTGCAGCAGCTTTTTTTTTAATTCAGAATAACAAAGGCCATAAAATTTATGATGAATATGTGTGTAGGATTTTGCTGGGATCTTACGAGGATACTTATTTAATAATATTACGATGGTTTGTTTCACAAAGCATTGTGAAAATATAGAGAGTAATTTATCTAACTTTTATAATTTTATGTTATACCAACAGCAACATGTTATAAAAAACAACCTCTATATGAAGTTTAATCTTTGAGTAAGTAATTATTGTATGACGCAAGGAGTCCGCATATAACTTTCAATGATACTGCAGAAGAGAACATTAGACAAGCCACATTTGGCGAGTTATCAGACAATTTCGCTTTTGATTTCAGAACCCCACGGTTTAAGGCTCGAAGCAACAAACTAAGGTATCTAGTGCTACGTGCGTTTTTTTTACGTACCTAGTCATGACTTCAAATTACGATAATTCCATATAATATACGAATTCACTTAAAAAAATTATAAACATTATCTGTTAAAATTTACTTTAACTGAAATTATGCATAAAATAATTTTTTAATGTATTCTTATGCTTATATTGTACGTCAATTCCCCCCCCCCCCCCCAATTAACTTAAGGGGGTCCGGTACCTTGCACAACTTTTTCTTTATTTTTACACTTACGTAGAAAACAAATTTGGATTCAGTAGGCAACATCTATAAACAATACTTTTTAGCCCCAAAAAACTTAGAAAATTTGACAAAATTTAAATTTTTTATCAAATTTTTGCCTTTTGCGAATTCCTACTCCTCTTCGATTTTTCAATTTTGTGTGTTTAAATATTACAGGTTCTTTATTAATATCCTAATAAAAGTATGCATTAAAATTTTAGTTAACACACACTACTGTTTGGGGAAAAAAAATATTACTGAAAAAATCACAGATATTTAAGGGGAAAAAACGAATTTTCAACTTTGAACATTGTTTACGAAAAATCAAATGAAAATTAAGCAAAATGAATGCATGCTTTTATAATAAATACTATTTTGTATTTAAAAATGTAAAGAAAACAGTTTAAAGTGCTGTAGTTAAAAAGTCATTTTAAATAGATCAAAATAGGAAAATCTCGTACGAGATATTATCCTCTCTCTTAAATTTCATTTCAACATAACCAGAATACAAAGTTTTTGAATGAAATTAATCATAACTGTTTTGGTATTATGAATTTTTTTTTATCTGGTTTGCTATGAATTGTAGACTATGGCTATATTATGTTTCCATACAATAAAACAAAAAAAGTGCAATTTTACCAATTTCAAGGTACTGGACCCCCTTAATTCTTAGTCAGATAAAGGGCTGGGGAGATCAGTTGGTTAAGGCATTCGCCTTTCATGCGAGAGGTCCCAGGTTCGGGTCCGGGCATCGCCAAAATAACGTGTCGGCTCGTCACTTTACTGTGGTTCTAAATTACGATTCCCGTCACCAATGGCCCTCGGCAAGCTCTAGTGCGATGATAATTCAAACTAACCTAAACTTAGTCGGATAATTTAGTTTAAAACAACTTATGATAATTTTTACTTAAGTTTAAAGATCGCTTCAATTTAGTCAGTTAGAGCGTTGATTTACTTTATCCAGGTGGATCGTGAATTTAGTCTTTGTCTCTATCATCCATAAGAATACTTTGAAATTTGAACAAATGAAAGATTCCAAGTACAGAGTACTATATGTGCAAGTTAAATTGTTCGTTGTTTACTTGATAACTTAAACTCATTCAAATACAGATTAACCTTCCGGATGACCGATTTTAAATTAACTTCGTTATCGTCTTGGCGTCCACTTTGGCGATGGTGTGACCAGGCAGCAACCCTAGCCCACTCCCAGTCATTTGCGCGAGTGGGGAGGCGCCTGTAACTTCCATAGAGTCACCCTCCGCTCTGACAAGAGTTTGAGTCATACTTTACACTCTACCCTCCATAAACACCCTCTAGCAATCCAATTTAACTTCTTAGATGACCACAAACTAACCTTAAATTCATTAAAATCAACACAAAACATTATCGATTTTGATCCGAAGGGGCCGCAATCGGAGTGATCAAAAAATCGAAGATGCGTTTGTAGTACATACTTCGATATAAAAGTATCTTCAGGTGTTGTGTTTTTGAGGTGTTATATCTGGAGAGTTCATCAGCCATGAACGAGCCACCTTCAGAATGCAGCATCAAGGTGGTATGCAGGTTCCGGCCTCTGAATTCGGCCGAAGAGAAGGCGGGCAGCAAGTTTATGTCCAAGTTCCCGGCAGGGAGCGAGGATTGCGTCAATGTAGGGGTAAGTGTACCATCGACTTTGTTCTGACCACTTTGTTTGATGTCAATAAAAAAAAGACTTAAATATTTTGAAGAGAATTTTGTTATTTAAAGTCACTTGTATGTTTTCTGTAAGTTGAATTAGTGATCTCCAAAACTCTTCAAGAAATCCGATGTTGTTTAAGTACCAAAAAGTGTTGTTATAGTTTTTTTTTTGTATTCAAGTAGTTTTTTGTTTTATTTCGATGAAAAACAGTCAGAGGGAAAAAAATAGTCTCTTTTTAAGATCATCGGTATGCTTTCTTAAGTTCAGGTAGTGATCTTAAACTCTAGACAAGACACTTAAATTTGTTATGTGTATATCAAAAAATTTTGATCATAAGTTTTCATAGGAAAGGTGTTTTTTTACATTACTTAGAAGATATTAGTTAACCTAAATTCAATCTTTTACTACTGCGATTAAATAAAAATTATTTTGAAAGTAACCGTTATGGCATAAAATATATTTTAAAAAATTATACAATAAAAGATTAAACTACCAAGTCCGAGAAATTATAGATTTTATGATTAATTTCAAATCGATTTTACAAACCCATAAAACAAAGATCTACCCGTACATGACTTGATTCTAACGTTATGAATATAGTTGTATCTACACCTTTTGTAAAACCACTGATGAAAACTTAAATTTTTATTATCTGAAAACAAACTTTCTTTGAGAAGGTTCTTGTTACGTGGTGAAAACAAACTTCAGTGCTGTTGATCATTCTGTATCCTGATCGAATTATTAAAAAATAATCGTTTATTATTTTACAATACGTTTTGTTTTCCAGTGCATGAAATTTCAATATGATGAGGGAAAAAAAACGTTACCATCATTGTGTGTCGTAAGTTTAAAACTGGTTGTACAAAATTACTTGGTAGGCTTTTTTTTTAATAATCCTAGAGCGCGATACCTATTATAATGTAAAATAAGATATCAATATAAAATCTTTATAGTATAAATATTAATTAAATTAAAAAATATTAATTATATAAAATCATTTTTGAAAATATTATAAAAATGTTTTTTAAAAAGAGTTTATAGAAAAAAAAATAAAACTACGTTACACTCTAAGTATTTCCTTTTCTGTCACATGGTTAGATATTGAATCAAATCCACATTTGTTACTTATAACCAAATGAAATATGATAAATGTTTTACCCAAATATTAGTAAATATGTTCAGATTCTCTTCATGTTGAGATTTTTTAAAATTATTTTTGGTATCGCGTTTGAATTTTTGTTTAATACCTTCAATTCTCACAAACGCGATGTTAGTCTAAAGCGACTAATTGCGAATGCTATTTAATAACTAATAGAATTACAGATGAATAAAAAAATCCAATTGTAGAATTTAAAAAAATACAACTAAACAACAACAACAAATCATGCATAAACCTTAACAACCATCTACAAAAACGAACAATAAGTCCCCCTTTCACTCCATTTCCAATGGTACACACCCTTTGAACTTTATTAACACCATTCAATTTTCGACATAGATTGTATCTAAGATCAACCCATCCATCTCACTTATGATGAAACCTCTCTTGCCCTTGAAACAGGCCTAGAGTTGTTGTATCTCTAGCACATCCCCCCTCCCCATGTGTCGACTGCAGAATATCGACCGAGCCATCCTGGAGTCTGAAGGGTGGGGTGGAGGGGGGATCGATATTTTGTTCTGTTCTAGGAAAACCATGTGCCACTGCTTTTTCGTTCGATATTCGAACAAGCCAAGCACGTTCTTTTTTGGAATGGCTCTAACGGTTGACATTTTATAGTCCTGTCAGTAGGGAAAGGTTTCTTTAAGAAAAGTCATTTCTATGGATTTAAAAATTTAATTGAGTTTTACGGTAAAACCTTATTAGATTTTCTTCGCAGTAAACGTTTTTACTGCCATATTTTTCACCGGTTGCTCATACTTTCTAATATTTTTTATAGTCAAGATGTGTTTTTTCGATATCAGATATTTTTACTATTTTTTTTTAAATAATAAAAATATTTTTTGGTAGATGTGTATGATTTGATTGTGTATGCCAGTTTATATGGTTTATTATTAAATATTGTATTCGGAACATTAGTTTTTAATATATTAATTTCAAATTTTAAACCTTGATCTTATTCTATATTTCTATAACTTCGAAGTGTCCTGGTTATTTTTTAATGATTTATTCTTATAAAGATCCGAAGTGAGTTTTTAACTTTTAAATGAAATAGGACTGCAGTTTCAAACCATAGAGAAAATAAAACGAATTCGTGGTACTCTGCCACTGTGACTATCTCTATGGTCTGAACCATATCAGTTAATAAGTTTTTGTCGATGTTACCTAAAATAATTTTGGAAGTGTTTCTGGAATATTCAAAATTTGTTTTTCATCTACTATTCAATTTCGAATGTTGATAAACATGACTCCTAAATGAAAATGAAGTAGAATAAATAATACTAAAATAACCTGAAATGGTTACTTTTACGTTGTTACAATTCCAGTAATAAAAACTTTTGTTTCCAGTTGAAGTCTGTAAAAGTTGTTTCCCTTTGGTAGTATATTTTTGGCAGGAAAAACTCATATTGTGGTAACACGGCCATACGCCTTTAATTGGCGATATCTCTCCATTTCTGGTGTGTCTCATTTGGCATATACCCAAATGTTCTTATTATTTTTATATTTTACCAGCAAATTTATACCCGTTCTTTCGCACGGATTAAAACAATATCAAATCGATCCAAATATGTGTACCATATAACCTGTTATAGGATTATAAACTTATGTTATTGTTCCCGCTCGTTATAAAGTATAAAATCCCGTTTCATTGCCTTAAAATTCCAAAATGAAAAATCCGCTATAAAATGCACTCATAAATGTCATCACAATTCCCTCATAAATACATAAAACCTTTTAGCTCATTTGGCGCGTTTTGGTAAATAATTTGGCGAGAAAATAGATATAGCTACAAACGAGTCAAACAAATGTCTAGTTTATGAATCTATAAGACACACACATACATACAAAACTTCATTTTAGCTTCCACACTACGTTTATAACGTAAAAAGTGGAAGGTTTTATAATCGTTCAGTCCGTCTGTCTGTCCGTCTGTCCGTCTGTCTGTCACCCACTTTCACCGAAAGAACCACAAGTCCCACAGACAAGTGGGATACGTCATTTTAAAGCAAAAAATCAGATTAGGCTACATTCCAAATTTCATTAAAAATTTAAATTAGAAGTTTATTTAAAATTTAAATAACTACAAAATTTTATCTACATTGAAATAACATGCAAATTCGATTTTTATTCATATTTTAACTGTTGTCATCCACAAGTCCCACAGACAAGTGGGATACGTCATTTTGAAGCAAAAAATCTGATTAGGCTACATGCCAAATTTCATTAAAAAATTTAAACTAGAAGCCTATTTAAAATTTAAATAACTAAAAATTTAATCTACATTGAAATAACATGCAAATTCCATTTTTATTCAATATTTTCACTGTTGCCATTTCGTTAAACGTACGAGAAACTTTTGTTAAAATAAAAATACACTTTTGAAAAAATATTTATTTATGTGATATAATTCGGTTTTTATTGTTGTATTATCACAATAGAGTTCTTTTAATGGTTCTATATATATGTATGTAGAAAGATGCATAGAGAATTCTAACTTAACATAAAAAAAATATGCTAAGTTTCGCTTTTATTTTTAAAGCATCAATTGTACAAATTATAAATTTTTTGAACTGTAAATTAATTTAACAAATTATAAATAAGTGAATTTTCGAAAGAAATGTAAATGGGAAATTGTGGCGACAAAAATATTTATTAAAAAAGATTACATCATTATTCTTCGAACTTAGAACAAATTTAGCAAACGATAAAGTCTAATTATTAAATCTGAGAAAGAAGATTAATGAAAATAGTTAATTTTGGCGTTTAAAAGTTTGAATTACAAATAGCTAAAGGCCCTGTTTTTATTAGAATTAAATCACATTTGCCATTCGCAACAATCGCTCGAGAAACTTTAATTCTTTTAGACAATAAATTAAAATAAATTTATTTTTGCAACATCGATCAGTTTGAAATGACGTCAAATATATTTCACTACGGAATCCTTGTATGGTGATATGAAATGTTTTCATTCTATTTAAAAGCGAGGAATATGACATATTTATTCTTTAAAATATAAATTAATTTTTGCAAACGATAAGTAATAATTATTGAATTTTCGAAATAAAATAAATGAAACTAGCCAAATTTAACTTGTAAATGTTAAATATAGAATTAATGTTGTGTTTGGCGCGTTTTTTCCTGTTAAACACAAATATGTGGAAGCGAGTTAAGTGACAGATTCTGTTACAAACCTACTTGTTTATTATTATATATTTTAACTCTGTTGGGTTGTGGGTTAGTCATTAAAAGTATTATTCCTGAGATGAGTGGTATTTTTACACTTATTGTCGTCCCTCACAAAATCTGTTGTGTTTAACTATCTCTTTTAATGAGATATATTTTTTATTATTACCTAACCTTTTTTTCTTATAAGCCGACTATGCATTTATCGTGTTTTATTTATATGTACGACTCTTGATATTACAATGGTTTTGTCAACGCCATTAACATTTATTTATTCATTGTCAACACCATTAAAATTTATTTCTCGTAACATTTATTTGTTCACCGTTATTATAGCATATATTTAAGAGTACTGTGAATGAAATACAAGAAAGGAAATGTTTGTTTTGTTACAAATAAATTTTACATTTAAAATGCTCGCTTGTGTAGGAACACTGTGTGTAGGAATGATATCGGAAAGTTATAACGTACGATATTGTGTGTTATTACGGTTATGTAATAGCAGTTAACCAGTGTATTCTTAGTACGACAAATAATGATGCCAAATTTCAAAAACCGGGTAGGCAGCTGGCAAAAGGACGGTGAAACTGGCTAAACTTTGATGGGTATTGGGCTTATTTAGGCTTATTATCAATACTTATTATAGATTTTACAAGACTAAACCTTCATTGGTTGACAAATACATACTATTATAGATTTTAATATCGATATTACATACTATTCAAGATTTAAATATCGATACTACATACTATTAAAGATGATTACTGAGGATGTCTAAATACCGATAGTTTTTTTTTTTTTATAGTTCGAACTCTTGCAAAGGTCAATGTAACTAGATGTTTACGAATCCATTGATAGCGATTCTTGCGTGTTTTGAATTTTATGTTAATACAGTACCCTACTCCAAGCTTTTCCTACTTAATTTTTTACCGTGCAAAGTCGGCATTAGGATAACTATTTATTAAAGTTTACATTACACATATAATTATGTAGCTGTACTTATATCAGTTTTCTATGTCAGAAACTATTTTCTCTAGGTGTAGTTGGGAATTTTGTGTAGCCGAGAATTTTCAGAAAAAAATTATTCATGTTTAATGTTGTGTTTCTAAAGAAAGAATGTTTTTAACTACAGTTTCAAACCTGATGCATTTTGATGCTATAAAATATTTCCATAAATAAAAAAAATAATAGCTTTTTTTAAATTAAAATTTTTGGAAGACCATAATCGGTTCTTCAAGTACCCAAATAAAACCTACATTTACGTTACTACATTTACTACATTTACGTTACAAGGTTTTAAATAATGCAAACGTGAGAAAGTATGGACTTTCATTTACTGTTAATTATGTGCAATACTTCGTATTTTAAGTTATTTGACATTATTAGACAAGTTATTTTAGTTGTATAACAAAATTTAAACTCGAAAGATTTTTTCATTAATATTGTAAGATTTCATTAAATATTAGGTTTTATCTATAACCTTTTTTTAATTAGTCTGGTTCCTAAAGTGTGTTGCTTATGCGATCACTTAGAAATATAATTTTAAACACTTAATTATCAATCAAAATATTTTTTTAAACATTTAGAATATAAAGATTTCGGCAATTTTGTCTTGTTACTGACAATTTATTTACTATAAATTTTGATATAATCATTAAATGCAATATCACCGACTGTAAAAAAACAAAATTTATATAAATTTAAAAATTTTAAAATATGTTCATTTAAAGTTGGTCTCAGTTATTTATTGTGTATTTTTTTTACAGGGGAAAGTGTACATATACGATAAAGTTTTTAAACCAAATGCCACACAAGAAAAAGTTTATAATGAAGCTGCCCAAGCTATAGTGAAAGGTAAGGGAACGTTACATTTCCCAGTTTTTATTCTAATTATGTGAATAGAAATTGTGTGTAAAAATAGCTTAAGAACAATGTGCTATCTGTCTAATTTAAAATTATTTCAATAAAATAGGACTTTAAACAAAAATACCAAATAAACTATAGTATAAACTTTAAAGTTTTGAACAATATATAAATTAAAAACAAAAATAAAGCATTATAAAGATTTTTAATTTTTTTGTTCAAAACGATATTTTTTAAAATATAGATACTTTGGGAAATGACATGGTAAAAAGAACATAAAATTTTGCAATATACGTTTACTAAGAATTATTTTGCGCTTTCTGAACTGTATTTCTCAAATTATCGATATTTTGTTAAAATATAGATATAGATTTGTTAAAATATATATACTTTGAGAAATGACATGGTAAAAAGAACTTAATTTTTTGAAGTATATACTTACTGCGAATGATTTTACTCTTGCTAAACTGTCTGAGTGAAAAATGACTTACTCTGATAAAATTGAAAGCTTCTTTTGACTCTCTTAATACTCAATAAAACTAAGATTGCAAAACAACCCAACAACTTTTGATTACCACTCAGTAATAGATATTTAATACTCTAGAATTTAGTTAAATATTTGTACAGGAATTCCGTCTACGTATTTTTTAATGAGAATTTTTATACATTATTTCAGAAAAACTGCCTTTAAAAGCATATAAAAAGAGGTACTTGAAAAGGGAACTCCTGTTCTACGTTTGGGGGCTTGGGAGTCCAGTTTGTTAAGGAGTTCGCCTTACATGCAGAAGGTCCCAAGTTCGGGTCCGGGTATCGCCAAAATAACTGCCGACCTATAAACGGCCCGTGCAGCAAAACATGTCCGGCGAATACCCCCTGTATAGGGAGTGCACTTTAAATATGCTCTGAAGTCCTAATGCTGCGTATGATATCGCCCTTAACGGTTGCGTTGGATGCCTACTCAGGTGTCGGCTCGTCACTTGACTGTGTTTCTAAATTACGACGCCCGTCGCCAATAGCCCTCGTGTAGCTCTCTATAATTTAAACTAATAACATCTACGGAGATCTTTTCGTTTACCTTTAAAACCTAAAAATTTCTATGAAGCTCTCTTTGCGCATGCGTGATTTTCTCACAAACCTTATTATGATACCCGACAAGTACTGGGAACTCACATACCAAATTTGAAGTCGATAGCTCTTTTAGTTCGAGCTGTATTGACAATCATATAACTTTATATTTCAAAAAATGATATTCATTCAAAAGCATTCATTCATATTTTCTTTCATTGAAAGTAAAAAGGCAAATTATGCATCACCAAAGCATGGAAATATAGTTTTTTTTTTAGTTTTCCACCCGTTTTGGAGTTTTTAACTAAAATTATTCTGTTAACACACATTTCTTAGTGTTTATTTCGTTCAAGTTTTAATGCATTTAAATATCTACTTAGTCTCTTTTTTATATATATTTTTTTATAATTAATCCTGCTTTGGTTCATTAATTTTAAAATATATTTTTGGGAAAAAATCCACAAATTAATTCCTATAGTTACAAACTTTCTTTTAACCTTACGTACTCTAATAAAAATTCAAACTCTCTGGAAACCCTCTGTACTTGAAATTTTACTTGTACTTCATCCATTTTAAATTGAATAATTTGAAAAAAATAACAAAAAGTTCGAAAAAAATGCACTTTTACTCCGTATGCGAACCCGAACTATCGTCATGGTTGCCCTTGGCAACAACAATTCAAACGACAATGTTAATGAACTACACTGCTGCTCGTACTCGTTTTGAAAAGCACTGCTCCTCTGACTATTCAATTAATTCTAAGACAGCATAAAATTTTAAGCTTTACTTTTCATTACAATTATATTAATGATAAAATCAATTTTGAGATCATTCATGTCGAAAAGAAAAGGTTTCTAACTCTTAGCCACCACCCAGGTCGATAAAAGATCACGTGATGTCAACAGACAATCTGGCGCCTTTAGGATCTGCTATCCCTTATATACCTTAATTATAAACAATCTAGTCCTCACATACAATTTTACTTTTGCCTCTTTTCCTCACTTAAGTATTTTACCTTAAAAATTCATGGCCTCTTTTTAAATAAGCGTAGGACTTTTGAATGGAGACATAAAAGGTTTCAATTTAAGAAGGAATAAAGTCAATCCTATCCTACTTTTTCCACACACAACATATTTATATTGTTAGGTCCTCATGTTATATACGATATGGGCATTAAAGTATTTGTCTATGAATGAATTTTTTTTTAATTTACCGATTTTTTTTAAATAAAAACTTTAGGAAAAAAAAAATTTAAACTTGGCAATTTTTTTCTGAATTGCTACAAAATATTTAATAGCATATTAGCCTAAAATTAGAACTTTATATTTTTTATTGTCTATGTTGCCATCGCTTGACAATTACAAATTTTTGCTTTTGAATTGACTGATAGCAAAATAAAGTAGAAATCAATATTTGGGGAGACCTACGTATTAAATATCCTTTCTTTCTGCCTGACGTACTCTTCCAGAATTTAAAAAACTAACATTTATTCTATGTCAGAAGGTATTGAAAAGGCGGAAAATTTAATTATATTACATTGGTTGAACTTGTATTAGTATCAACCAAACACTAAACACAATGAAATAGACTACGAGGACTACCTTAGCATCTACATTTAAGATTTATTATTTTATGCTTGTATTTCAATGTTCTAAGTTTTGAATTAAAGTAGATAAATTATTCTTTTTGGCCGACTTTTGTTTGTCTATGCGCAATTCTGTAGAAGCACAAAATCATTTGGCAAAAAATGAGTGGTTGAAAATGGAAAAAAACATAAACTAAAAGTCAAATAATTAATATTTTTTGCTTATGAACCAATATTTAAAAAATAATTTCTTTCCACATGGCACAAAAGATATGTGTATGTTTTTTTAATAATGAGTTTTGAATCCTCCCAAAAATATCTATGTTCCATATAAAATCTATCATTACTAGACCGTGGATCGCAGTCAAGAGCAATAGCTCCATTAGGCTAATTAGCTCTAGGGTGACGTCGATTTAAAACCCATAAACGAGTAAAATATAATGAGGTCGGGTTAAGACATTTGAAAGTGGTTGGGACAATTTTATTCTCTGTTCTATGTATCATTTACTAGATAACGTTTTATTTATTATGAAATACTTTTCAAAAGCTCTTATTTATAATTCATTAAAATAGTATTCATAACCAAGCTTAACAGATTACTTAATACTGTATTTGAATAAAAGTAGTTAGTATTTTCTTCATTCGTCACTAACTCTTATGGTTACTTTCTCTGCACTAAAACTCTCCGCAAGGACAAACAAGTTTTACAGATTACCGATTAAGGGAGATTCGAAGTAACCATACGAACGTTAAGGACCAATAAGAGAAAAATACTAGCAACTTTTAGCCATCCAATTTCCTTTTTTCCCAACTTCTTGATAATAAATAATTGTATGGTACCATGCTAAAATTCTAAAATTTGAGAAAGTGTAAAGAACGTATTTGGTCACTAAAAAGTTAATGGCAAATCTTGTTTTGTTTTTTATTCAATTTTTTTTTGTTCTATGTAAATGTACTAAATGAAATTTAACAAGAAGTTCTGAAAGAACTCAAATAATCTACTTTTCCAGGCAAGTACCTTATAAGATGTAATTCTTAGGGTACGGATAGACAGTCAGACAAAAGTATGAACGATGGCAATGCATGTTTTCCATTTATTTTTATTCTTTCGTATCAGAAAAAGGAAAATAGTCTAAAATATAATTATCTTTATAAAGAATGATTTCCCAAACTGTTTGTTTAGAAACTAAGGGAAATTTGACATTAGATCTTGGGGTAATAGGCATTACACAATATTGATAAATAACAACATTGAATATCGAGTTCCGATTCGTAAAAGAGAAATGAAATGTAAAGAGACATTAGGTATAACAATTGCTAACGACCAAGCATTGGCAATTTCGACAAATTGCAGAAATTAGGCTACTCTAAAATCCAATCTCAAGAACAAGAGGATCAAGCAGATTTCGGAGGACTTGCATAGTTGTTTCAATTGTCATTTATTAGAGCGAGCTATTAATTAAAGAAAACTGATACAGCTTGTTTTAGTATTCCTATAGCATCAAAACAAATGTGTATTTTTCTGGCTAAAAATTTCCAATTACACCAAATTTACGGGACTCTCAGCAAATGTTTAGAGTTATTTTTCTTAAAAATTACTGTTTTACAGGTTCCAAAAGCATTTCTGAAAACGAAAAGCTTCTTGTACAAATCTTTAATGAAACTCTTAGCGTTTTAAGCATCTTTTATTGAGTGGTATTTATTTATTGCTGAAGACGAAAACCTTCTTGTACAAATCTTTAACCAAATTCTTAGCATACTAAGTATCTGTTATTGAGTGGTAATTTTTCGTGTGGTTTTTCACAACTCTATGTTTTAATTGGCTTTGTCAATGCTGAGTGTTTTGAAATATCATAACCTATCAACTTAAAATGTATTGTTATTTATTTTTAGATGTATTAATGGGATACAATGGAACTATATTTGCTTATGGGCAAACCTCAAGTGGTAAAACTCATACCATGGAGGTAAATCATATTCATTTTAAAGATCTTTTTTATTAATATTTGCCAAATAACTACTTTTATCAAATTAATGATTGATGAAGATCTATAAATTTTCTTATAACTGGTAAATTCTTTTTACTCAAGATTATTTTCTAATACTTAACTTCAATTAATTTTATTCATTTTTATTTTGTCTTGCTGCCTTATAGGGTATTCTAGGTGATCATATTCAACAAGGCATCATTCCACGCATTGTAAATGATATATTTAATCATATTTATTCGATGGATGAAAACATTGAATTTCATATAAAGGTAATTAAATCGGCTATTTAAATATCACCTAATAGTGAATTGTGGATTTTAGTAGAACAGTGGAGTAGTGGAATAATGGATTTTAAAAATAATTATGTTAAATTTAAAGCTGGACCCACATATTATTAATTTTCAAGTCAGGCACTGTTAATAACTTCAGCTTAAATTTGATTTTTTATTATATATAATGCGAACTTATTTTTTTAATTATGCATTTATTCTTTTTTACTAAGATAAGTGTTATGACGTCATTGCAATCGATAGTACCCTCAAATCACATTTTATTAAATTTAAAGCTATCTATTTTTTGCCAACCTATATTCATTGTCCTTTTTATTGACCATACATTATTACCTGCAATGTTTCCTTCTCCTTGCTGTACTTTAACCAATAATATAATGGGTAATAACCTAAAGGGAATTTTTGAAATACTTTCCTTTCCTATTACGATAATCACTATAATTTTCTTAACTTTTTATGCAATAAACTTTCCTTTCTGTTTTGTAGATTTCCTATTTTGAAATTTATTTGGATAAAATCAGGGATTTACTTGATGGTGAGTAATCACATGTAATCATTACTTTAAAAAAAATAATAATGACATCTCTTTATTTTCCAATTAATAACTTGGGTTTGCCTTAAGTTACATAATTTTGTATAATAATATATTTTGTTTCTTGTTTTAGTGTCTAAAACAAATCTTTCGGTTCATGAAGATAAAAATAGAGTTCCATTTGTAAAGGTTTGTATTCTTTTGTATTATAGAAATAATATTAAAATTCCTTCGGCCGTTGTAATCAGGTTAAAGTTTTAAGCTACCAATCTACAAATGGAATAATGCATTCGTTTGTGTACAAACTAGACTGTTGGCTTGACCATGACTAAAAGAAAATTACGGCTATTTTATGAGTTTCTTTAGCCGTAAATTTATAAGACATTTTGCATAAGAAATGTTAGAAAGGACTATTAATTACTATAAATCTGCAGGGCCTGTTTGTTAATTCATAGCACACAAAAAATGCGTTTTTGCCTCAGAACCTCAAATACCACTAAGTTAAGCCGTCCCTCAGTAAATGTTAAATTTGATTTTTTTTTACTTTTAAATACATAATTATTCGATAAATATGTTTGTATAAAGAATATTTGTATAGGATTTTGCTTGGGATCGAAGATGTTAAGATACATCAACTTACTATCAAACTTTAAGCATTAATCAAATAAATTATCTCTTAAATTTACCATGTCCCTCATTATTTAGGGTGCAACCGAGAGGTTCGTCACTAGCCCGGAAGAAGTGATGGAAGTAATAGATGAAGGAAAATCAAATAGGCATATTGCAGTCACAAGTAAGTGATTTTCTCTTTTAAGAAAAATACTTTTGTATCTCGAAAATATTATAGTTTTTGTTGTCCGTCTGTTTGAGAATGTTCCAGAGAAAACGAATCTTTTATAGTCGGTTTTACTGGTTTTCCTACCGGTCCCCTTTAATTATAATTTTTTTAGTTAAGCGTTGTACTGCTTTTTTTTTCAAATTAATTTCTTGGGTGAAAGACTCTCTGTTCCCACTCAACACTGATTTACCAATCGAGGTTCGAGATGCTTTTTCTTGGATCGGTTCTCTGTTCCCACTCAACACTGAATTACCAATCGAGGTTCGAGATACAGAAACAACACCTGAGCACAACCAAAAATTTACTTTCTCCGTTACTAAGTTAATTTCAAAATTACTTAACGTTGTTTTGCAGTCTATATTTTGTATTAGATTGCTAACTTTGCAAATAAAATATTACTATCGCATTATATTTGTTAAAAACGTTACTTCAGTTAAAATCTTTTTACAACCAATTTTCCTTAATTTGTTTTAAGTATCAATCTCAACGTTAACTGTAACTTTAGTTTTGAAAATATTTTGTTTACATTTTGAAAACGGAAATCTTCATTCAGGAATCTTTCCATCATAAACGACAGATAAGCGTTTCGATACCAATTTTTTTTTAAATAATTAATCCAAACCACTGAATTAAAATGTATTTTAATTTTATGAAAACCATTTATTTCGTATTAACATTGAAAAACAAATCGCTGTTCTACTTTAAAAGGAGGAAAAACAAGGTAACTATATTCCATACTCCAGTCTCGTCTTCTCACACATTTATTTCGTTTTGGATTCGAATTTAAGGGTTGTTTTAATGCTTTGCAATCGATAGTTATTGATAAAAGATGTATCCCCTTTATGGAATTTAAACGTCGATGCATCTTAAGTTTTTGTCTGGAGACATTTCATTTTAAATATTATTGTAAATTCTACTATACATTACTACTCTTAGCTCAGTCTTTTTTACAGATCTAAATAAAGTGTTATGGAATCATTATTAGTTGTCCATCAATCTGCAAAAAACCGTTCTGATATTTCAAACCTTTCTATGGCTATGTCCTGACTACGCCACAAAGGCAACAAATGCCACAAAGGCAACAAAACTTGGCGACTTGGCAGAGTCAACGACCATGCTATTGCATTGCTTGGCGCGCTTGGCGGTCGCCAAATTTTGTTGCGTTTGTTGCCTTTGTGGCGTTTGATGTCGTAGTGAGGACATATCCTATAACAGCTTGTATTTTCTGCAATCATAATGTTTCATCGCAATTTTCACCATAACTAAGCGTTATTTCTCTTTGCTTTTAGACATGAATGAACACAGTTCTCGAAGTCACAGTGTATTTCTTATAAATGTAAAACAAGAAAATTTAGAAAATCAAAAGAAACTTAGTGGAAAGCTATATTTAGTAGATTTAGCAGGAAGTGAAAAGGTAATTAGATATTGTTTTTAACTTTAAAATTTCGTATACATTTTTCTGAGCCAACTATTTTATCAAATAAAAATAATTTAAATTTTTGGTTTTTACTGTTTAAATTTTTTTTAATCAAATATCTATCTGTAACCTAATGGGACTTTCTATACAAGGATATTAAAATATACTTTTTTAGATATTCGAGACGGTTAAGATATTTTATTAAATTGGATTTAGTACATAGGTAGCAAATGAATGCATTCATGATTAACCTTGTTCTTTTGTATCATAAACTAAAAACTTGTTTAGATTTAAATTTACATTTAGTGAATTTTTTTTTCCTTATTTTCAATGCATATACTTTTTAAAAAAATATTAATATATAATGAACCATTTGTGTTGTATCAATTTTAAGGTTAGTAAAACGGGAGCTGAAGGAATGGTCTTAGATGAAGCTAAAAATATCAATAAATCACTCTCGGCGCTGGGTAATGTGATATCAGCACTAGCAGACGGAAATGTAAGTTTGGTTTTATTTTATTTTTACAAAAACACCCGGCACTATATTTATATATAACCTTTGATGTTATTTTACCTATTCTTTATGAATACAAATTACTAAAAACAGATTAAATTTCTTAAAATATTTCATGGTTTTAAAAATTTCATTCTATTATAAAGTTTTTGTTTTGTACTTTTCCATTTTGTGTTCGCAAATCTCGCCAAACATAATCTTTGTCTACAAATTCAATTTTCCGGCAACAAAACACAGAACAGAGTCAAAGGATCATGGTATTAAAGGTTACCATTAGAAATAATCATTTGGCAGCAGTTGTAAATTTTTAGCAACTATCACTTATGCTCGTGAAATTGAAAAGTACCGTTAGTTTTTTTAAAAAGTAAAAGTTTACCCTGTACCAGTCTTTAAAAATAAAAATTTAGTCGTTAATCTATAAGTAAGAACGTTAATCTATACATTTATTTCTACTGATTTTTTTTCTTAACCTAAGTTGAAACTTTTTTTAGAAATCTCATATACCTTACCGTGACAGTAAGTTGACTAGAATTTTGCAAGAGAGTTTGGGTGGAAACTCTCGTACCACCATCATCATTTGCTGCTCCCCAGCATCTTACAATGAATGTGAAACCAAGTCTACTCTTGACTTTGGGCGAAGGTAATGAATATTCATGATAGGCTTGAAATATTTCCCCAAAATTAAACTATTAATAAATACATATTTTGTTTCTATTAGTTGGAAAGTTAACTTTTAGGCTTGTTATGTTATTTCGAAAGTCAAACAAGAAAACTTTTTTATATCTTAAAGTTATTTTCAATACCAAAAATTAAATTTTAATGCAATGCCAATGTATGCAACCATTTGCACAGTCACTTCACAATACATTTCACAGTCATTTAACTCTTGTTTCTTCATATCCTTTTGTAAATTGTTGTTTTCAAATACTTGTACGATTCTAAATATAGAAAAAACTATTTTACTTTTTCAGAGCCAAGACTATTAAGAACACTGTTGTTGTGAACGAAGAACTGACAGCAGAAGAATGGAAGAGAAGGTACGAGAAAGAAAGAGAAAAGGGCCTTAGGACCAAAGCTCAGTTGACACGGGCTGAGTATGAACTGAGTCGATGGAGAAATGGTATTCAACGCTTAAAAATTTGTTATTTATTAATTTAAACTTTTGAGGGATATAGATGTATAAACTTATTACCTAAGTGTCGGGTTTTCCAGCAACACACATAATTAAAAAAAATTTATGATTTTACAGAATTTTAAATTTTATGAAGCATAGACCTGTCATTTAACATTATCTAATATAGAAATAAAAAAATTTAAATTACAAATTTTTTAATCTCCCTGCTGTGAAAACAACTTTACACTTCGGTTAATTTGCTGATCCCTCAGATGGTTAAAATACTGTTTTAAAATAATTGTGTAGTTCTGTGTTGGTAATTTTTTTAAACATTAAAAGCATATTTATTTCAGTTATTTTTATATTATACGAGGGCTGTTTTTATTTTAACCTCCGATGGGCTGTAACAAAAAGACAGGTCAAAATACAAAAAAGATTTTTTTACCTAAAGTAATGTACAATACTGTTTATTTCTCCACATAATAAACTTGGCGATTAAGGCATTTGTTATACCTGTAAACAAGCTTTGAAATACCCTCTTTATTAAATGTAGCCGCCTATGATTGGGAAGGAGTTGTGATGGTTTTGTTTAAAAAGAGTAAATTTAGAAGATTTACGTCAACTTTTTTCTGTCCTCCAAGCCACTGCTATACTCGCCGCCAACCAAATTAGAACACGTTAGGGATGGCAGTTTTTCAGAAAAAACGGTTTTTCAAATACCGGTTGCATCCCTAAAGTGTAACAAATAAGGGTGGCGGGAACTATAGTCCATAATTCACTTATGGTGAACCTTTGAATTTCCTTAAACACTTGGTCAACTCGCTGAACAATACCGTCTGTAGCGACAGACTTGGTTCCTTGGTCCCCTTCTTCATGAACATCAGTATTGTTCAGCGAGTTGACCAAGTATTTAGGGAAACTCGAAGATTTACCATAAGTGAATTATTGATAAGCATAGTGGCTTGGATTGTAGCGCTTCCAAGTTGACGTGGAGCTCAAAAAAACCGTCAAAACTCCCTCCCAATCAATGGCGGCTACATTTTATGAAGAGGGTATTTCAAAGCTTGTTTACAGATATGACAAATGCTTTAATCGTCAAGGTGATTATATGGAGAAATAAGCAGTATTGTACTTTACTTTTGGTAAAAAAATATTTTTTTTATCTTGACCCGTCTTTATGTTACAGCCCATCGGATGTTGAAAAAAAAAACAGCCCTCATATATATGGCTATAAGTTTGAGTAGATGGTTAGTTTAATTTACTTTCTGCAAATGAAATTTAACTTGTGTGAAATTATATTTTAACTATCTTAAAAGAATCGCATTATACTATTTAAAAAATTAACTGTTTGGTAAGTTGTTGCCTAAATTGTGTGGATTTTGTGTAACTGTAAAATATAAATTCATTTCAAGTATGTAAAAAAACTAATTATCAAATTGTAAATTTTATTTTTACTTCTAAGGTTTTTTTTTTTATCTAATTTTTAAGACATATAACTTTTTTTATAGGCGAAAATGTTCCACATGACGAGCAACTCCTTATGAAAGACATAATGGAAAACAGCACAACCAGCCTTACAGAAAACATTCCTGTCAACAATATTCCAGCAAACATTGTACATGTGTCAGCTGAACCCTTGAGCAATGCCGAACGGGTCAAATTTGAAGAGGAAAGGAGCAGACTTTATGCACAACTGGACGAAAAAGATGATGAAATTGATCGACAGAGTCAGTTGATTGAGAAGTTGAAGGAACAGATGTTAGAACAGGAAGAGGTAATTAGAAAATATAAAATGGTTCTTTTAACTTTTATAGTCAAAATATGTAATGTGATATTCTAATATCTTGAAAAGGAATCTTATTATAAGGTAAACCACATTCGTAGTATATTTTTAATGGTATTGTTTAATTCCTTATATTTTTTTCACTCAATTGCAGTTTACTAAAATCTCCTGCCCTTGTCAAGTGATCAGGTCACTTCCCTAATGTGGTATCTATCACTGAAGTAACCTAAGAGTCTGGTTTTATGCTGTTTGGCATGTTACCCTTTACTATAGTCTTGTTTGCATTTTTTGCCTGTGGCCATCAATAAGTAATTGTAGCATTGGTACAATGTTTAGCCAACCATGTCCTGGATCAATAAAATATAAATTTTACTTTAGAAAATTCTTTTTTATACCAATTATTCATTCTTCTTGCACAGAAATTAAAGCACTTTCTCTTTTATCACAGTTAGATGTTTTTTTTTAAGTTTTAACCCTCAAATTGAGCAACTTTGGACAAAAAGGCTACGTTTTGCTCCTAACTCCTTACTAAATGCTCTTTTTTGATTGGCTTTGTTTTTCAATCATTTGGATTCCTGAATTGTTCTATAAATAAAACAAGTAGATTTGTTACAGAATTTGTCACTTAAACTGCTTCCACACAACATTTGTGCTCAACAGGAAACAATCTATTTATACACCTCAGAAAGAAATTCGCCAAACAGGGCCTTTAGCTAGCGTAATTCAAACTTTTAAACGCCAAAATTAACTATTTTTATTAATCTTCTTTTTCAGATTTAATAATTAGACTTTATCGTTTGCTAAATTTGTTTGCAGTTCAAAGAATAATAATGTAATCTTTTTTAATAAATATCTTTGTGTCGCCACAATTTCCCATTTACAATTCTTTTGAAAATTCAGTTATTTATCGTTTGTTAAATTAATTTATAGTTCAAAAAACATATAATTAGTGCAATTGATGCTTTAAAAATAAAAGCGAAACTTTGTATAGTTTTTATGCAAAGTTAGAATTGTCTATGCATCTTTCTTCATACATGTATAATGAACCATCAAAAGAACTCTATTGTGATATTACAACAATCCAAACTGAATTATATCACATAAATAAATATTCTTTCAAGAGTTTTTATTTTAAATAAAGTTTCTCGTACGTTTAACGAAATGGCAACAGTAAAAATATTGAATAAAAATATAATTTGCATGTTATTTCAATGTAGATTAAATTTTTCGTTATTTAAATCTTAAATAAACTTCTAATTTAAATGTTTTAATGAAATTTGGAATGTAGCCTAATCTGATTTTTTGCTTCACTTGTTTGTGAGATTTACGGTTCGTTCTGTGAAAGTGGGTGAACGATTATAAAACCTTCCATGAATGTAGTGTGGAAGCTAAAATTTGTCAAGTAGAGAGTGTAATAGGATTGAAGCATTAGACAAAGTTGCCCAAGTCTACCGTTCTGCTTTGTTTACAAGTTAACACATGGACTGCCATGCGAGTTGCATTCAACATTTTGTAGCAAGAGATTCCTGAGTAAAATATAACTATTTTCACACTCCTTAAAATTTATTTTTCAGTGAGGTGTCAATGCTTTGCATATTATTGTAATGTAGATATGTCTTTATGGCTTCAGAGATAAAGGGGCTTACCTGTGTTTTTCTTTTGGATTTTTATATTGTGGCAGTCAGCATGTCAATAAAAATAATAAATCTTCTTTATAGTACACATTAAAATAAGTTTCCATTATATTCACCACTTTTTTTCATTTCTGACCACAGTTGATTGCAACAACACGCAAGGACTATGAAGCCCTCCAGCAAGAGATGAATCGCATCCAACAGGAGAATGAGTCTGCCAAGGAGGAAGTCAAGGAAGTGCTTCAGGCTCTGGAGGAATTGGCAGTAAATTACGACCAGAAATCTCAGGAAGTTGAGAGCAAGAACAGGGAGTTTGAGAACTTGAATGAAGAGCTTACGCAAAAATTGGTATGATTTTTTTTATTTTTACTTTTAATATTGTTTCTTAAAAATATTTATTATGTAATCGGTACAATATATGCTTGGTCTGTTATATCTTTAAAGGAGTTATCTCTTCTGAAAAATCTTAGTTTGAATTTTTTTTTTTTGTTAAACAATTATTCCCTTGTTTCTTTGTATAAGTTACAACAATTCTTAATTAGGGGAATAAAGCTTAAAATATTGCCATGGAACCCATTATAATATTGCAATACTTTTGTCTTGTTTGCTAAATTCATTACTAGTTTTATTCATTAAAAAAAGGAGTATCTTTGTTTCTTTGTATAAGTTACAACAATTCTTAATTAGGGGAATAAGGCTTAAAATATTGCCATGGAACCCATTATAATATTGCAATACTTTTGTCTTGTTTGCTAAATTCATTACTAGTTTTATTCATTAAAAAAAGCATTGCTACTATATTTTCTCAGAAAAATTGAATTAAGCAATAATTTATTTAATTTTTTAAAATTTGTAACAGATTTTAAAGTTATCTTAGTGGTTTGTACCAAAGTACAAGAGACAGGGTTACAATTTCGAGCCAAGTATTACTAGGTAATTGAACCCATACCAAAAGAACTCTAACCATTGCACTGCACTAACTTGCTTAATGTATAGCATAAAACATTTATTTAGAATAAACTTATTTTTATGGTATGTCCTTTTCACTTTATTTGAAATAAATAACCTGAATGTTTTTATTTTTCAGATGCAGCTAAATACTGCCCAGAACGAATTGCAGCAAATGAAAGATAGCACTCTTCACCAACGTAAAAGAGTCAATGAAATGCTTACAAATCTGTTGAAAGACCTTGGAGAAGTTGGACATGTGCTTGGAAATAATTCGGTTGAAACCAAGGTATACTCATTTTTTTAACTGTATGCTATATTTCTGTGTAAAATATTTCTTTATTGTTAGATGATGCATCAAATTATGCTACATACTTCAATCAACTGACCTTTTTTTAAAACCACCAGTTTTTGTTTAAATACAGCTAGCTTTTTATTTGAATATTTAAAAAAATCTGTAACATTTTCTGTAGCTTGTTTGAATACTTAAGTTAATATAAGCTTTAAGTTTCTGTGATTTCTATGTGTGCTGTAAATTTTTTTTTTAATTATTGCTTCAATAAAATTACCACTGCATTGATTTTTAAATATAATTATTTTAAAATATAATAAATGAATTATTTTGTTTTATTTGTTATAAAAAGTTTTGCATTGAAAATATGTGCGTACAATGTTTGTTCAAAGCAAAAACTTATCTTCATAAATAAATAGCATAACCTTTTGCTAATTAATATTTTATATTCCTTAACTAGTTTTCCACAAATGATCCAGGACAAATAGAAGAGGAATTTACAGTAGCTAGGCTTTTCATCAGTAAAATGAAGTCTGAAGTGAAAGCACTTACTACAGTAAGATATAATGACTTTGAACTCTTTTTTCAATGAATTATCTATTTTCTAGTTACTCTAATCTTCCTGGCCAGTTACTTTAAGTGGATTTTTGACGTAACATATAACTTTTATGTTAAGATAAATGCATTTTCTTCTATGGTTATCTGTTTAGTTTATACAATTTTTTTTTATCTACTTAATTGTTTTTTTTTGCATTTCAGCGTTGTCATCAGCTCGAAACGTTCCAGGCTGATTGCAATAAAAAAATTGAAGCTAATGAGAAAGAATTGGCCGAAGGGCGTTTACTGATAAGTCAGGTAATTTTTTTCTCCATTCTGTCAAAAATATAACTAGTGCTGATTCTAACAATGTAAAAAAAGGCTATGTAGAAATATTACCAAGCATTATGTCTATAAATCTTAATATAGTATAAATACATAATCTCAGGTTCGTTAAAAGTAATTCTTGTGAAAAAAAACCTTTGTTTTAGTATGAGGCCAAAATGAAATCACTCCAAGAGACGATGAAAGATGTTGATGCTAAGAAACGAACCTTGGAAGAATCTGTGGACTCTCTTAATGAAGAATGTGCTAAATTGAAAGCAGCTGGTAATAATATGTAACTTTTTTCCAAAACTAAACATTCTTTTATTTATATTGAAATAAGTTATTTTCTTTGGATATAATACTCTTTATATAGGTATCTTAATTTATAGTAGTTTTAGAGCATTATCTTTTTATTTTTAAAAAATAAAATTATTTTTAAGTATTAAACCCCTCATATTCATTGATAAAACTTATAAACCCTAATGTATTTATTACATTCCTAATTAAATTTGGTAAATAAATTATACATGAAAAATTTAATTTATATGTATGCATCTGATTTATATACAATTTAAAGCAATTATATACTTTTTTAAAAAAATAAATGTATTTTTCACATTACAGAAGAAATGCATATAATGTCCTCCAAAGAAAAAGAAAAATTGAAAGATTCTGCTGAAAAAATGAAAGATGCTTTGGAGCAACAAATCGAAAAGCACAGAGAAGCCCATCAAAAGCAACTGTCTACCTTGCGGGATGAAATAGCTGAGAAAGAAGGGCAAATCAATAAACTTAGAGAGTATGCATTTGCTTTCATTATTTAACTCTACTATGTTTATTTTTGCTTAGAAATGGACTTAAATATAATTTTATATTACATTGTTTTGCCATATCGTTAGGAACTTCAACTTTGTTATAATTTTCACATTTTTAAATTAATAAAAAATCTTTATTTTTAATGTAGTGTTAATCAGAAGCTTTCACTTACTCAAGAGAGACTGCAACAAGAATATGATAGGCTTAAAAATGAAGAACAGGAAAAGAGTCAGAAGCTTCAAGAACTACAGTAAGTAATTATACTGGCTCTTGTAATTTTAAGTCGAAGTGATCTCTTTACTTTAAGAGGTTTTATAACATTCAACTATGGGAGTTAGATTATGGGAGGTCCCTTTTATAAAGGATAAAATTATTTCTCTAAACTGTTGAGATTCCGTTTATTTAAAATTTAAACCTAAGAAAATTTATCTTTAGATTTATTCTCTGAGTTCAATTTTCTTTTTATAATAGTTTGTTGGTGAAGAAGTTTTACATTTTGTTTTATTTTAACTTGCTCAATACAATTGCAGTACATATACAAGGTGGCAATTTTAAAAGAGGCTTCAAAACAAATGATGGATTGATGATTAGGGGCTCTTTTAAAATTGCCACCCTGTACAAAATTAGATATGATTAAAAAAAACTATCTTTGGAATTTTTTAAAAATTTTCGTAGTGTTTTATTAATTAAACTTACTTCCTGTATTATATATATCAAAATTACTTTAAAATTAAATTTATAATGGCTAATTTCATTAATTAGGTTTTTGAATGAAAAACGGGAGCAGGCTCGTCAAGATCTTAAGGGTCTTGAAGAAACTGTTGTAAGTATAAAATGATCATACTTAAGTATTTTTTTGCATATTTTATGGGAGAGGGGGGGGGGGTGTTAGAAAAGAATAATCTTTAAAAGCTAACATTTATTGCCTTATTACTACAGGTAACTAAATTAATATAAATAACTTTTAAAGTATTTTTTATTTATTTTATTAAAAAACAAATTGTGTAAAAAATGCTTATACTTTATAAATTGTTGCCAATTTTGTGTGACTGGTATGGACCCTCGAAGATCTTTTAGACTATTCTTATAATTAAACCTCTAAATTCTTAATTTTATTTTCTAATCTATTACTACACAAATTAACAGTACATGAACTACATATTAACTTATCTATATTTTTTGCATGCAATGCTTAATGTAATAAAGAATTCCCTTTAAGAATCCATCTTTATGTATTACCTGGTACAAAGGTTTTAATTTAAAAGCTTCAGTTTCAAAAGCAAATGGGTAGTATGTATTTTAAAGTTTGTTCATTCAGAATTCCTTTCCCTGTTGCCATTAACCATATTCACCTCTAGTGTAAACTTAACCCAGAGGCATATGTCATTTGGTTGAAGTGTAATCTCGTTTTCACTGTTTTTTTATGAAATTAAGATTTTAAATTTTAACTAAATTTAATTTCTTTTGATTGTTTTAAAAAATGTAGAAGAGGATTATAAATAACTGCTCCTTTTAGCTTCCACACTACGTTTATAACGTAAAAAGTGGAAGGTATTATAATCATTCAGTCAGTCCATCTGTCTATCCGTCCGTCACCCACTTTCATAGTCCAAACTACAAATGCAGACAAATGTGATACCTCAAAAAATTCGGCACATCAAAATTAGAATACATTGAAAATTTCATAAAAGAATTCGAATTCTAAGTACTTCAATTATTTAAAAAAACTTCAAAATTTAATGCTCATTTAAAAAGCATAGGAAGCCATTTTTATTAGAATTAAATCACCATTGCCATTCGCAACAATTGCTCGAGAAACTTTAATTCTTTTAGACAATAAATTCTTCTAGACCAATATTTTTGCGACATCGATCAGTTTGAAATGACGTCAAATATATTTCACTACGAGATTCTTTGTATGTTGATATGAAATATTTTCATTCTATTTAAAAGCCAGGAATATTACATATTTATTCTTTGAAATATAAATTAGTTTTTGCAAACGATAAGTAATAATTATTGAATTTTCGATATAAAATATATGAAACTAGTCAAATTTAGCATGTAAATGTTTAATATAGAATTAAATCTGTATTTGGCGCCTTTTTACCTGTTAAACACAACTGTTGTGTGGAAGCGGGTTAAGTGACAGATTCTGTTACAAACCTACTTGTTTTAATTCAGTAAAATTGTATAATTTACAAATTTTTAAAAATTATGCTTGCTGCTGGCAAAACTGATAGTTAGGTAACAGCTTTATATGTCTGTACCCCAACAGAGGGTTTATTCAACTGAACTTCAAACCTACCTTTTTTTAAATAAAAATCCAAACAATTCCTTTTTCTTCTTCTCAGCTGAAAGAACTGCAGACCCTCCACAACCTGCGCAAGCTCTTTGTGCAGGACTTGCAGAGCCGTGTCAAGAAGTCTGCCATGGGAGAAGACAGTGAGGAGGGCAACGGCACACCTGCCCAGAAGCAGAAGATCGCTTTTCTGGAAAATAACCTTGATCAACTCACAAAAGTTCACAAACAGGTACGGGGAATCATAAATTGATTGCCTGAGTTGTTAAGAGTCATGAAGCCGAATTTCACCCCTTGAAAATCGTAATGGTATTCCTATGGAGAATCTTCTCAGACTAATTGTCGCCACAGTTTTAATTAAGGCCACTAGTTTCTGGCACCATTTTAAAGAACAAAAGAAGTAAAATATTTTATGATAAATTTTTTTTTGAAAATCACTTATTGAGTATTTTTAATAATTTTTTTAAGTTTGGAAATCAGTGAAGAATTCAATGTCCTTAGTGTGTGACGATGTATCTCAGTAAAAAAAAATAAAGATACTGCAATAATTATATATTTTGGACACAATTGAAATTTTTATTTTTCAATTCATTACGAAATAAAATTTTTAATTTAAATATTTGGATTTTTTAAAAATTTAAGAAAAGTCATTGCGGTTTTCGGGAAAGCGAATTATGGCAACCCCACATTTGGCGATCTAAATCACCACACTGCCAATGGTTTTGCCAAGTAGTCAATTAGTGTCGTATTTGCTAACATCTGTTGGGAGTGACCTTTGAATAGATGAATAGAACTGCCATGTGCGAAATGGCCCAGGGCTAGTAAAAGAAGAGTCCTACTTTCTATGGCCAGGAGAAAGTGTAAGGAACATCTATACTGTCCACGTTGAGGGAGGAGTTGGATGTCAACCTGTACAATTGAACCAGTGACATTCTCTACCGCGCTACCCCCCCCCCCCCCCCAACTGTTTTGCACAACATAGGGGTTTCTGCTATCAACATTTGATGATTAAAGAATTCTCTTTGGGATTTAGGGAATTTTAATAGGTTTTTCGTGTGTGTAGGATAGAATTGAGTCATGTAGAGTTTTTGATTTACGAATGCATTTTAAAAGTTTTATATGAGTTCGAAAAAAATATATAATTGCTTATTGTGCTATATACGATGCTATTATACTATGCTGAGATAAAATACTTCTTAGGTAGCACTCTAACGAAAATTAAATGTGACAATTAATTGCATTTCTTTATGATTTGCTTATCAAAAATATTTTGCAAAGAATGCTTTACAAACAATTAAAAATTTTCAAAAACAATTGCAAGTTTAGCTCTTTTCGCTCTCAATTGAGGGTAAGGATACTATCTTATGAATTCTAATCAGTGTAGTTCGTGTAAAGCCATTTTCGATTAGTAAAGTCATAAATGGATATTTGAACAAGGTTCATTACAAAAGTGCCATTGTTTTTACTTTTTTTTTTGAAAATACAGTGCATGACTACTATTTTCGCCACGGTGCACAATAGGGCAAAAGTCGCATAAGATGGCCATAAGTAAATATCAAATTTTCAGCAAATCCTATTTTAAATTTAATTTTATTATACTTTATGATAAATGAAGTTTTGTCAAGAAATACTTGCTGTCGCCGTCGTATCATGCCTCAATGAATATTATCTGATGCCATTCAAACATTTCGATTATAAATTTATTTAAACCTTTAAATTAATTCCCATTTAGTTCATGTAAGAATTCTATTTCATTTGGTTTTTTTCATCATTTCTTAAACTTTTTAATTCAAAATAAAAATTCAAATGAAAAAAATTAATCACAGTTTCATAAATCACTCAAAGAGGACATCACAATAGATTTTACAATGGTTTTCGATGGTTCCCATCATCGATGGTTCATTATTTGTTTATCATAAATGTATTTGAAATTTCTATTTTATAAATAAAAAAAAAGCAGGTGATATATTTTTAATTTACATCATAGCATAGCGTTTATTAAGAATAATGTTTGCAGTGTTTTTTCCTTTCGATATTTTTTTTTGTGCGTGTGTGTGCAATGCTTCTGCTTTGGGCACCGTTGAGACTTTTTTTTTTTACAAAGATAAGTTTGCATTGTTTGAACACTTTGAGGGAACAGGTGTCAGTCGGTAAAGTTGAATAGATTCTTACTCTAAGAAAGAAGTGAACGGTTGAATGGGTAAGGGGTTGAAATGGGGGTTTAGGTCTGGTTTTGTCCACAGGCACACCTATTTCTAATTGTTCGGCCGAGAAGGACAGTTTAGAAAAATGAGAAATCTTTGCAGATTGTAGTTCGTATATCGTAAGTGTTGCATCGAGTTTTATTTCGACTTGTCTTCAGCTTCGCTATGTCGAGATACGCTAAATGTGGAAGATCTACAAAGCTTCTTTTATCAGCCAAGAGAAAACGCAAAGGTTGCAGGAAAGGACAAACTTAACGACTTTCAATTACCATTCATTAAATCAATTACATCCGTCTGATAGGATGACAAACGAACCTTTTTTTTACAAATAAAAATAATTTTTTTATTCAGCACCCTCCAAAGCAAAATTCGGATTTTCGACCCCACTTCAATCAATATTGAAATAATAAATTATGCAAAAAACATGTCTTTTTTCCGTAAACATTTTTATAAACGCCGAATAAATCGCAAAAATAAACAAATGCTGCAAGACTTTAAAATAAACTAATACATCAACTACGTTGATTAGTCAAAAAGTTTTAATTTTAGCAATTTTATTTTAAAACATTATAAAATTATTTTCAGAAGATTTTTTTTTTTGCCATAAAAAATTTCTTCTTTAGGCAATCACTCCAAAAGATAAACTTTAATCATGTAATATGATTGCAAAAACTAATATCACTTTATTCAATTTCTTTACTTCTACAAAATACTGTGCCAAATGCTATTAGTAAGCTTTAGTTTCAGAAGGAAACGTGTTATCAACCACCCAGAATATCGAAATGCAAAGAATCCCCTAAATCCCTTATCCTCCCTTATCTCTTCATCCCCTCTAGAAGGGGGGAGAGGTGTAATTACAGTCCCTGAGCCAAGCCCACTAACTGCCTACGGCCTAGGCAATTATGTTGTGGGGCCTCGAATTTCATTGGCGATAAAAAAGCGCACTGAAAAATTGCTTTTGTGCCTAATAGGCGATAAAGTGTTTTTTCTAGTTTAAAAAAACGGCGACATCTGGTTTTCGAGAAAGATAGTAAAAGAGTTTGTGCCGATGAATTACTGATTCTTAACCCTCTGAGTGAGGGATAAGTAAATTGGCTTAAGTGTAAGCTTATTTTCACCGCAGGAGAATTAAATTAATATTTTTAACTGAACATTTAATCTCTTAATATATATATTTCTATAGTACATGGTTATAAATGGCTCCTCCATGCTTTTAAATTTTAATTAAATTTGTAAATTTTTAAAAATTAAGTGTGTTTCTGGTAAATATGACAGTCAGATGACGGGTTTATACGTCTGTATCCCTCAGAGGATTTATATATAGTTAAGGTGTTTAACGTGAGAGATTATTTAATACAATAGCATCTCGATATTTAGCATTTAAAAATAATGAGAATTATGGGCCAATTATGCCAGAGAGTGCCAAAATTGGTTTATTGTGCTTATTATAATTTAATATTTATTAATTTGTTTTCAGTTTTGCTGCTTTAAAAATTGCTCTTAACTGGCACTAGTGAAATTCCCATCCCTACAAGAGTTGTCAAAATATGTGAATTTGTAATTACAATTTAATAATGACATTGATATTTCATCTGATCTTTGGGAAAAGGTATATCTTCAGAACCTATACCTACAGAGGTATACCTATTTTAAAAAATTCAAAAAAAAGTCTGTTAATTGCTTTTGTTTTAGTCCTTGAGACTTCTGCTCATTTTTATTTGTGATTGAAGTTATTAAAGAAACATTTTGTTACAAAGGGAGGCATCATACTTTTCCTCTAAGATGTGATGAATTCGCTTATGTGTGAAAGGGTTTTGTCATGACTTACTTTCCTCATATCAAGTAAAGGGGATAAGAGATGTGAATGGGATAGAAGTGTGAGGGAAAATGAACAGTTTCCATTTCACAAACAACTTTCAATTTCCTTTCACACAGTTTGTGAAAGGCTGTACTGTGGTTTCAGAGTCTGTGCAGCAGAACAAAGGGCTTTTGACAACTAAGCAAACAATATAAAGGTGTTTCAGATAATCTTACTTGGAATGCAATCTTCTAACAAGTTTTGCAGCAGTTTAACTTCCGCTTTCCTGCATTTTGTTAAATAAATATCTTTGTAAAAAAGTGGGTGGGGAACTGCAGATAATCAGGATTTTACTGCAGTTGTATTATTTTGCAGCTTGTACGAGATAATGCTGACCTTCGATGTGAGTTGCCAAAGTTAGAAAAAAGATTACGGGCAACTATGGACCGTGTGAAATCTCTTGAGACAGCGCTCAAAGAGGCAAAAGAAAGTGCAACTAGGGACAGAAAGAGGTAAAATATAAAATTTATCACTGAGAAGATTTTAAAACTTAATACTGAAGAAAGACAGTGTAATATACTGTGTTTCACAAACAGTCGTATAAAAAAGCACAATTTATACTAATTGTTAAGCATTTCATTTAAAATATTGAAAAAACCATTATTGTGTTTACAACATTTTAAAAAAGGAATATTGTAGAAAACAAGTTTTATCTTCCCTAATATTGAAGTTTTTCAGATATAAAAAATATTATTAAATATATATTACAGAGAAATTTCATAAAATGATTATTTGTAAAAATGATCTGTAGCACTTTATTAGGTTAGATCATACTGTATTATAGGAGTAGGTTAACAACTCAGTATAATTTTTGTTTGGTGTTGCTGCATTAAACAATTTTTTTTAAAAAATTATTTAGGTATCAGTATGAAGTTGACCGTATAAAAGAAGCTGTGCGTCAAAAGAATTTGGGCAGGAGGGGCATCACTGCTCAAATTGGTGTGTATTTTCAGTAACACTTGTTTATCAATAATTTTTTCTATTATTATTTTAATATTTTTTTCTGCTGTGTGTTATAATTACATTTTTATTAGAAAGTGAAAGTTATGTTTAAAAAATATGTAAATTGTAATCAAATATAATTGATTACTATAACAATAGTTTAATTATTTGTAACTTGAATCAGAAATATTTTAAAAGAAGGGAAATATTAGAAAAAATTATATTTAAAGATGGAATGAAAAATATATGATAATTTAACATTCCAATATTAATTTAATTTACAGAAATCTTAAGTTCCGCTTTCAAATTGTTTTAATTTTAAAGGATAGAATGAAAACAATTTGAAAGTTATATAAGATTAATATTTCTGTTTGTTTTGGCTACAATGTTTCTTAGTGAATAACAAAAGGCAATTTACTGTAAAACAATAGTTTATGAGCCAATTTTCAGAGTTATAATCAAATATAAAAAATTGCACTTTTTTATTTAATCTTTAAAATGAATATCATCATTTTAAACTGTTTTTCATTCATTAAATAAGAAAAATGTACACTGAAATATTTATATTTAATTTCTTTTTATTTAGCAAAACCAATTAGAGCTGGCCAACCACATCTAGTAGGCTCAGGCTTTAGAACAGGGGGAATCATCCCTATGCTTAACATGTGAGTACACATTTTACTGCTGTTGCCCTTTTTTATTAATTTAAAATTTTTATTCCTAAAATTTGGCAAATTCTCTTTTTGATCTTTCAGGGCAAACTTGGGACGGAATGATAATAGGCGGGTTATCTCAGGTATTTTCAAATCTTGAATTTAAGTTATCTCTCATACATTTACGAATTCACAAAAGTATTTGCTTTGCTTTCACAAATTAAATGATGTTTTTAAAGCTAAATGTAATAAATGCTAATTGTAAAATGATATTTTAAATGCAAATGCACCAGCTTGCAATTTATATTTAGCCTTGATTTTATTTAAGAATTGATACCTGCCTATTATTATTCTATCTTTTATTGGGCAGTTATTGACTACATTTTTGTTAATACATGAAATTATTAATTTCCACAATCCTGAAGAACTTCGTAATTTTGTTTTTTGAACTTATAAAAAAAATTCACAGAACATGAAAAAAGCATCTAAGTAACTGGGAAAATAACAAAGTTATGGGCATAATTCAAGTTTTATAAAGTATATGCTACATATTGAATAGACATGGTATTATTTTGATATAATTCCTTAATAATACTTACTTAGAAACTGCATGTTGAACATACATAATATGCTTTGTTTTTTTATCATTTATTTATAAAAATTCACAATAAATGTAGTTACATTGTAGCTCTATTTTTTACAATTCATATTGTATAAAACCCATTTTGCGTATGCATTTAATTTTTTTTAATATTAATTTCCGAACTAATCTATACAATCTTAAATAACTTTAATATAAACTTAGTTACATTACTGACAATGAATGGGTTCATTATCATGAACTTGACTTTAAAAAATTGTCAAAAGCCTATTCAACAAAGAAATCAACCAAACCAAACAAAGATATTCTGTCTTAGATTTCTGTATTGACTTGTATTTTGTACTTTTTTTTGTCAAGGTTTTATTCAAAAAAACTTTTTATTATTTTTGATAACAAGCTTTGGCAAAATATTAGTTACATATATAGAATATGAAGAATAATCTATTTCATATTTATTACTTAGGTGTAAATGAACTTCTAATTTAATTTAACAAACAGCATTTACTTTTTTCCTAATGCAATTATTCTTTTTTTTCTTTAGAGAAAATAATAAATGAGATTGAAATTACTCCAATTAAAACCTTTGAGAAAATTTCCAATGAGAAGAACTTTAGTGAAAAAGGTGAGCAGTTAACTACTTAAAATGAATTAGCAAGTTTCATTATAATTTCCAAAGCATTTATTTTAATATTTGTTGTGCACTTTAAACGAAACCTCTAAGTTTTAACTAGTCTGTTTTGTGAAATGTTATGTTAGTTTTCAAAACAAGCTCTTTATAAAAGTTTACGAGGGTTTTTTTAATACTTAAGTGTCAAGATAATAGCTTTTATTACTGTAAATTGAAAAACCTGTTGAATTCATTTTTTTTTAATTCAAATTTTATGTTTTCCAGCTGTATATAATACCACTTCTGTTTATATGTTATAAAGTTATTATATGAAGGTTACATTCTTCAAAGTATAACTAAGATATAGGGTCCAACCAGTCCTTGGTGACTTTATCTGATTGAATTTGCGATTAACAAAAGTCCCCAATGAACAGACCGGAACATAATATTTTAGTTATCCTATGGAGAATGTGAGTTTTGCAACTAGACCCTTCATATGTACTTGAATATTACTATTGTAATTTGACAAAAATACTTTAATTTTTCATATTTGTAAAATATATGGACAATGCCTTTTATTACTATCGATTAAAAAAAACTGAAAAATTCAAAAAGTTTTTGTTTTTGTACAAAGTTTGATACAGTTGGAAAACAATGTTGTTTACATTTTTGGAAAATTGCTATATGTTCTTGAATATTTTATAGAACTTTGAAAAAAAATCATCTTTCTATATATTTTTTTCAGCTGAAGAAATCAATGTGAATTAAAGGGCGAGCTTTGTGATATCTCAGCTTAAAGAACTATTTATTCTCTATGTTTATGTTCCCTTACTTGTATAACTGTTAGCAACATTTCTAGGATCCAAAATATCCTGCAGAATTGATTTAACCATTTCACCCACTGTAGAATATTGCGTGCACCTATTTGTTTAGTTTGCATACACTGAAAAGTTACAATTGAAAAACTGCTTTTAATAGTGACAGATTTATTGCAATTGATGATTCTTGAACTTGATATTGTAAAAGTTTTGTTGCTAATATGTAAATGAAAATTATTTATTAAGTTTGTGATTGCATAAGAGGTATTAATCTATTGATATTAACCTATCCTATATTTTTGTACATCTTCCACTGAACTCTTTGCTTTCATGTAATCCTTATATTGTTATTTATTCTTTTTTTTAAAAACTTTATTGTGAGTTTTAAAAAAAATCAAATTATTTAAGCTAAAATTTTAACAAAGTTGTGCTTCTCAAATTAAATTTGACAGTAGTTTTTCAAAATCTTTTATTTTATAGGTTTAGATTTTGTTAAAATTTCTGTATGAGCATAGATTTAGTTTTTGAAATATGGCAGCAGGCTATTGCATAATTAAAGATCTGTTCTGCAGATTATATGCAATATGTAATTGCTGATACCAGTGAAGAACTCTTATTAATATGAAAGAAATAATTTTAATGTAGATTTTTTTTTCTTTTAAGGGAAAAAGCTAAAAGTTTTGGTGCTTTCTTCATAAAATGTAAACTATTTTAATGTGATCTATTATGTAACTATGTAAATAATGAAACTAAATTGAAAATAGTTTCTTTAAAGTTATACAGTATTTGGTTCATTTTATTTCTTTGAAATCTAGTCATATAATTAAATTGAACATTTTTTTTTAGTATGTGTTCATATTTTTGTTTTGATTATTTTATTTACTTTTTTTATTGTTTACCTCTGAGTAATTGACTATTTGGAAAAAGTTTGTTGAGGTTATTCATAGGGTAATGTACAAATAAAAAAAAACTAAAACAAACATGATAATAAAAATGGGAACCTCTACATCCTTAATTTATTTGAATTTGAGAACTATTTAAAGTATTTTAAATTATTGAATGTTATATATTGATGTATTTAATTTGACATTTTTAAAACGCATTTTTAATACAAAATGTAACTTGTATTTTTAAATTAATTTTTGGGACCATAACTGAAGATGTTTATGTAAACTATTTTAGTTGTAACAAATTACTAATTTTTCGTTTTGCTTTTTAAAAAGTGTAAAATTCACATGTAATAAAATGCACTCATTTACAGGTCTTTAGTTCCATAAAATATTTCTATATTAGTATAATGCTTATAGTACTGAGAAGATTGTATGTAAATAAGCTGCTATGCAATTGATATGATCCCTTCTGCTATTTCCTCTTAAATAGCAACAAAATACTTTGATAAATTATAAAACACACAACTTGGTTCTGTGACCATTAAACCTATTTAAATAACCAGTAACTGATAATAGCAATGGTTGCGCTTTATAAGAATTGATGTGCTTATTGAAATGTGGCTTCTTAAATAAAGTCTTATCTATTACACTAAATTTGGTGTCAATGGTCTCATTTGTTGTAATCGCTTAAACAGAAAATGCAAGTTTAAATAGGATTAAAGATAATATATTTTAGCATGAAATAATATTTATTTTAAATGGTATCCTGCTTTAATGCTACTGCAATATTTCATAATTAATAAAAAAGAAACGACGAAATCTTCCTCCTCAACGAAATGTTGACTGTGGTTCTAAATTAAGGCGCCCGGTCTCCAATAGCCCTCGTGTAGCTCTAGTGTGACGATAATTCAACCTAACCTCAAGGAAGTAATCAGTTTTGATCAAAAAGTCCCTTTTTTGTGAAAACGAATTTCTTATGTAGTATCGTCTGACCAAGCACACAAGCAAGAAAATATATATCAACCAACCAACCATGTAGTATCGTCACTTGACCGCCTAATGAGACCCGTCGCCAATATCCCTAGTGAAGCTCAATTCCAGCGTTAATTCAACAAAAAAATCTTGTGAAGTCATGATAGTTTTTTAAATACAAAACCTTTTTCTATTTTATGCTCTACCTAATTTTATCGTCAGCAACCACTTCTTGACGCTGCGTACGATGTCGCTCCTAAAAGTTGAGTTGGGTGCCTACTTAGGTGTCGGCTCGTCACTTGACTGTAGTTCTAAATTACGTCGCCAATAGCTTTCGTGTAGCTCAATACGACGATAATTCAACTCAATTCCCCTAGTAAATCTTCAACAAATTAAATGTACAGGGGAATTTTCCTAGTTTGTTTTCCTAAACAAAATAAAAATCTCCCTGTTAATAACCACCAAAAAATTGTCAGGGCAAATAAATCATGTATAGGTTTTATAATCAAATCATGTATAGGTTAACGGTCTTATGCGCATATAATAATTGGGCTCTGAAAATATTAATATCCCTTTATTGAAACAACTGAAAATGTCTTTTTATTACTATTATATAATGTACATGTAGGGAAAGTGACAGGTGGATGCGTTTTTTTATTTTTATTATATGACTAAATTATATGTAGCTAATATTCTTTGAATCTACAAAAGATATTTACTAGATATAATTCTGCGATCTTTCTGCGCTTTATTTTGAATTTCACTTACTAAGTTCAGGTATATTATAAGATTGAAAACTATACTGTCGCACAAAAATCTAATCTAATCATCTAATCGAATCGCTTGTTTTTTAAAAGATAAAAATTAAGTAAGTGAATATTTTATGAACTATTGCTCAATATTTGACGATACAAACATTCTTCTGTTTATGTTTCGTGCAATTTTGCGTAACTTCTTAGATAACGCTAAACTCTTGCAGGCCGGTGAATAGAAAGTATTCTTAAAACGGGAATTCTTTAAGAGGAGCATCAAAGGCATCATTACAATCAAGCGGGATGTTTTTTAAGTTGGATATCCATACTCATATATTACCCCGTGAGTGGCCGGATTTGAAAGAAGTGAGTAACAAACTATATAATTATTTCCAGAAAACTTTTTTGAATTACTGAGAAACAGAAGCCATATACAAAGAAACTATTTAAATCAGTCGTGACGCTTTTTAAATTGGATGTACGTACGTGAATATATTATTAACTTGAGAGTCAGTGGGTTAACTTATATAAGGTAAGTAAAAAAAAGTCAAATTAAAATTTTTTTACATGACTCGCTTTGGATAAATATGATGTCTATACAATGGACTTCCTCTGAGGTATAAGCTTTTTTAGCAAATGATAAAATTCTGTCCACTGTAATATAATTAAAATTATTTTTTTATTAATTAATTAAAAAAATTCTTTGTCTGTAGCAAATGTTTATGTAGAAACCTTCTATCCTTTAAATTTTATGAAATAAAAACGCAATTTTTAAAAAAATATGTGTTCATAAAAAAACTAACAGTCCCTTGACTGGTTCACACGTCTTTATTCCTCAGATGGGAAAATGCCGTATGTTAAATTCCGAATACATTTTTTACGAAGATCGACTTGATGAAAATATTTTGATTTAGATAAATCGGCTTACTTTAACTTAGTTCTAGTTTTAACTTCCTGAAACCCCAGTAAAATATATGACTGGTATATATATTTTTTTTATTTAAACACATTTTTAAAACAAATGGCTTTGAAAACTGTTTTGCGAAGAATAAAAAAATATATATTACCATACAATAGTAATTTTTGCAGGGGGTACATCCATTTTAATGGATGATGGGGTCATAAATGCATTATGAATTCAGACTTCAAAACATGTTAAAGTTGGTTGAAAATGATATTTTTCGACTTTTGTGTGGTATTTAGTAAATATGTGTGGTACGAACTTTTTTTTAAGTTATACTCGCATCACACTTAAGAATATACAATACTTATATAAATTTCCTTAAAATGTTTTAAATTGTGCTTATATTTAGGAAAATGCGCAAAGTTAAAACGTCAGTTTTGAAACTGTTGAGTGGATAACTGTCGTGTTAAAATAATGAGTGATATGGTTATTTATTATTATATCAGGTTTAAATAAAACGATAAAAAAAAAAGTTAATCCAAAAAGTTTCAATATTAGGTTATGTAGATTTGTTCATAATTTGATAAATTAATGCCCGAAATCTATTGAAATTGATGTGTGTGTTTTAAATCCACAAGAAACCATCAATAAAATCCATTTAAAGTGGTGAAAAGTTGTAATAACTGTGATGAGTACCTACTACTTTAAAAAAAAACACATCGATTTCAATAGATTTCGGGCATTAATTTATCAAATTATGAACAAATCAACATAACCTAAGATTGAAACTTTTTGGATTGACTTTTTTTATAGCTTTAAACCTGATATATAATAATAAATAACCATATCACTCATTATTTTAACACAGTTAACCACTCAATAGTTTCAAAACTGACTTTTTAACTTTGCGCATTTTCCTAAATATAATCGCAATTTATAACATTTTAAGGAAATTTACTTAAGGCTTGTATATTCTTAAGTGTGATGCGCGTATAACATCCAAAAAAGTTCGTACCACACATGTTTTTTAAATACCATAATTGGCTCACAGTACACAACTGAAAAATAAAGAAATTCATTTCTTATCATTGTCTAACTAATTTTTGAGTTTCTTAAGAAACTGTTTTCCAGCGTTACGGCTATGGAGGATGGCTTCGCATACAGCATTCACCGAATGATAAAAACAGGGCCACTTTGACAAAAGACGATGGAAGGTTTTTTCGAGACATAGAAAGCAATTGTTGGTCAGTTACAGACAGACTACGAGAAATGGATAAAACAGGCAAGTTGTAGATGTCATAATATAGTGTATTAATTGGGTTACGATGTCATCTTAGTTTTCGACCTGACATCGTACGATTTGTAATAAAGTATAGTCATGGAAAAAGTCAGGTTAAACTTAAAGTAAATGCATGTTTCAATTATAAAGTAGTCTTTCTTATTATGTGTACGCGTGGTAAAATAACCTTAAATGAATTTGAACCATGAGTATTTTTTTTAAACTTATAAATGTTCAAGTAAATAGGGAGGGCTTTTTTATTGTCTTAGGAGTTGATGTTCAACTTTTGTCAACAGTTCCTGTAATGTTTAGCTATTGGGTGAGTCTTAATCTTTTATATATGAAGAAAATTTAATTTTAGATAAATATTTTAAATATATTTTTTAAATATATAAATTTTCAATTAAATTAGAATGAATTTAAATTAAATATTTATTTGAAGCCTCAACTTCACAACTTGTCATAAGGGACTTTTTATCACAGTGACCTGGAAAGCTATAAACTTTTTTCTTTCATATATCAGCCCTCCATTCACATTTCATCCCTCGTCATTTCTACACAAAACTATACTCTGAAGCAGGGATTGGAGAGTTACTTTTAAAAAGTAACTCTGTTACAGTTACAGCTACTCCATATGAAAAGTAACGCGTTACAGTTACTTTAAAAAAAAAGTAACGAATCACAGTTACTTTTCGAAATTTCAAGTTTATAAGAAAAATAGAAATTTAGGGATTTCAAAGATAATCACGATAAACGAAATATAAGCTCAAACAAAACACTGAAATTATAATTAATCCTTTACCCTGATACGATCTGTGTAAACACTCGGGTAGGTACCAACAGAAATAGGGGTATCTCAAGAATGAATGTGAAATCTGTCTCCTCCCTCCCCATCCCTCTTCGAGGGGAAGGACTTGGTCATTGTTGTAGAACCCATTCAGGCAGGGGGACACAAAGTGGTTTGGACTGAGGGATCCAATCTGCTTGGCAGTTAGCGTGATTTATTTGAAAACTCTTCTTTTCCGTAGATGCTTGTAATTGTGCGGGGCTTATAATGTGATACTTAGAAAGGTAAACAGACAACGAAAAACATTCGTACTGTTATCATTCGTACTGGTTCATTCTCTCTCTTAAGAGTCGGAGTGGAATTTCAAAATTGGCATCAGACAGCCTTCGTAAAGTAACGACATTATTCGTTACTTCGTTACCGGTAAAAGTAACTGAGTTACAGTTACTTTCTGAAAAATGTAACGGCGTTACCCCAAAAAAGTAACTGTTACAAGTAACGCGTTACTCCAATCCCTGCTCTGAAGTAATAAATAAAGTAAAATTAGAAAGATGTTTCAAATCGGTTTCGGTTAATTCGTATAATATTAACCCTAAAAAGATATCATTATATTAACAATTAATATTGCTCATCGTACTTTCCCAAACTAAATTCATCTGTGCTGACTAGTTACTTTTATTTCTGGTTATAATACTCTGGCCCCAGCCACTTGTTTTACTAAAAATTAGTTCTAGGGGCATCTTAAAAATTGATAGAGCAAGACCAGACCACATTTATTATTTTAAAAATTTGACCAAGCATTGAGGAAAAATTCTGTGTTACAAAAGCAAGCACGAATTTCCATCCAATCCGAAGGGTGACTCTTAGAGCCCGGAAACCAATTTTCGAACCGAGTTTAACGACAATTTGAAATGAGATTTATTCGTATTTGACATATGTGAACCTTCAAACTTAACATGTAACAAAAAAGAAGACGCGGCACTAGAGCCGAGTTGATAAGTGTTGTTCTCAGAAGTTAAGGTCATTGGATGGAATAAATGTCTTCAACACTGCACTGCAATATCTTATAAGAACATTGTTACTATATACTCTCGTTAAGTGAGCTGGTGCACTTCATATCCGTCATGACCCAATGTCTCGCCGCTGCGTATATAACTCTCTCAGGTTGCATTGAGCTCTCGCTCATTTGTCGGCCTACTACGTGACTCGTCACATTGACGACATCACTTACACGGCACCGCACGTCCTGCGCGTAGATCTCCAACCCATACTAATCTTAACCCGTTATCTAAGAGATGGGGTCATACAGTATTCTCAAACTGGTCATACAGTATTCTCAAACTGGTCATACAGTATTCTCAAACTGGTCATACAGTATCCTCAATCTAAAGTTCTTAACTTAATTTCTTCGGTTATGTGTTAGAAAGAAAACTCCTCTTCAACTTCTTACAGGCCAAAGCTGAAGATGCGCTGGATCTCAGTCGCTACCTGAACAACCACCTGGCATCTGTGGTGAGGGAACACCCCCGCCGATTTTTGGGGGCCGCGACGGTCCCTCTTCAGGACCCAGAGTTGGCTGCGGAGGAGTTGAAGAGGGCCGTGGGTACGCTGAGCCTTCAGGCCGTCATGATAGGTTCACACGTCAACGAGTGGAACCTAGACAACACAAAGCTAGATCCTTTCTACAAGGTATTCATTAACAACGAGGGTAACTTATTATTGAATAGGAAAATTATTTTCAACTATCTTAATTTAAGGTACTTTCAGACAGCTGAGGATTTAGGTTGTCCAGTGTTGGTTCACCCGTGGGATATGGAAACCGGTGGAAGAATGAGCAAGTATTGGCTGCCTTGGCTTGTAGGTAGGTAGAAATTGAATTTGGAAATAAAATCAAATTTGAAATACATTACAAAATATTTAAAAAATCTCATAGTAAAATCAAAAAGGTCTCTGAATTAAAATTATACTTCAAATCACATTGCTCTACATCTATCTAAGTACATGAAACTTCTTTATAAGTGCAACATATTTACTTATCTAAAAAACCTTTAGAAAGAATGTATTTTAACATGTTATCAATTATCCATACATAATTTCTAAACTGATTTTTCAAACTAGCACATTGAAATTGTAAGCTTATACTATAATTATATTAACAAAGTAATGCATTTCTCTAAAAGGCATGCCAGCCGAAACAACAATCGCGATTTGCAGTCTAATATTCGGAGGAGTACTGGAGCGATTCCCTAGACTCAAGCTGTGTTTTGCACATGGAGCTGGTTCATTCCCTTACACTTTAGGAAGGATCCAACATGGTTTTGAAGTAATTTGAAAAATTATATGGTATGAATATAAACAGGCATAGTGGCCAGTGAAGATATAATAACCAGAGGAGCACCTGTAAGACTCTATGGAATATAAATCTTCAAATCTGTACCGAACATAAAGTTATACTCTCAAGACAATATGACAGTACCTTAGTTGTGTTGATGATCTAGAAGAAAAAATAACTGCAAAACGATTGCTTTGCAATTTTAATGTTTATTTTGTACCTCTTCTCTGATCTTAAAGGAATCCTTAATTAATGTAAAAGTTTATATAACGAATACAAAATTTTAGTGTATTTTTTTAAAAGTTTGATATCATACACAGAAAAATACAAATAACAAAAATCAAGAGGCTTTAAATAATTTTGCACCTGTATTAATATGTCTTCACAGAATAATAAACTGTCTACACAAAAATATTTTTTTAAATTAAATTTATAACATAGTTTGATGCAATAACTGAAATTGAAAATTTAATAACTAGTTATTAAAATTATAATCTTACACAAACATAAAATTTACTTTTGTCACTTAATGATTTCAGTTAGTAGTCTAATATCTTTTAATAACAATTAAATCGATTTCTACTTAAAATAACAGGTCAGACCGGATTTATGTGCTGTTGATAATGATGTTCCACCTGATAGTTACTTGTCCAGAATATATTCAGATAGTCTTGTTCATAATGAAGAATCTTTGAATTTCCTAATCAAAGTTCTTGGAGAGGTAAATATACATAGATTCACATTTTAGAAATGATTTAAACCACAAACATTTAATTTATGCATACATGCACAAGAGTTTATATCGATTTTAAGGTATTTTAGTATTGCATTATATCTATACAATATTATAAGTTTAACTAGTGGTATGCTTTTTAAAGTTAAACTTACAATGTTATATAAAAGTAACTACTATATATATATATGAAATTTATAATTTATTCAAATTTGTTTTTTGAAACCAAATTTAATAATTTATTCAACTAATTTAATTAAAGTAAACACTAATAAAAAAGATTTGTATATTTTACAAAATTTCATCCCATTAAATATATTTTGAACTTGTTTGCAAGCAGATTAATATGTGTATTAATTTATTATTTAAGGACAATATTTTATTGGGATCAGATTATCCTTTTCCATTAGGGGAAAGTTGTCCAGGGAAACTGATTGAAGAAAGCAATCAGTCAAGTAAAGTGATAAAGGTAAGGTAACTTTTGATTAGTCATAAAACTTATGAATATTTGATTATCATAGCAAACAAATCGGCCACCATAATTCTGAATTTGTTACTTTACACTTTGTTATACTTTGACTATATAGTGACTTTCATTACTTTGTGCATAAACATGGCATAAGGCTTAATATTAAAATAATAATGATAATAATAAAACTTAGTATATTTACATGTTTTTATGAAATCAATTTTTTTTAATTCTTAAAAAAAACACTTTTTTTTAAATTTACAAGTAATTTTGTGTAGAATTACGGTATGTGTTTACATAATACAACTCTCAAATACTTACATGCGAATTTAATATGCATCAGTCAGAGTATTTAGTTGAAAATATTTTTAAAAAAAATATCATTAATAGTTTTGTTTCTTTCAATAGGCTATACGAAATTTTTTGCACAAAATTTAATTGACCCTGTTTTATTATATTTTAGGAAAAAACTTTAGGACAAAATGCTTTGAAATTTCTAAACCTACAAATTAAAGATTTCATTTGGTATGTGCCTATTGCTATGAAATTATATAGCTTAGACAAATGCAAATGATTACAACTATTTAAAGAAAATGTATTTAAAAAGTTTTCAAACTAATTTTTATTTAAATTAGCAACATATTATCATGCACAACACAAAGAAAATGTTAAAAACTTTAAAATGTATTTTAATGTTGTATGTACATAATATTTACAATATATAATGGAAATTTATACATATATAACACCTGCATCATCCATATCTTTTGGTCCTTCTTCTAGGTATCTAACAACATTTTGCTCTTGATAAATGTCAATGATTGTTCGAATTTTTTGTTTCAGAACTTCAACATTTGTACCTTCTTTTGCAGAAATGGGGACTATGGCATCAAATTTTACAACAGATTTTGGTCTCATTTCCTCAGGAAGGCGTTTAATATTGACTGTAAGATAATAAAGTTTGCAAATAAAGGTAGTAGTAGTAGTTGATTTGTTTAAATGTTTTATTAAATTATTGAAGAGAAAGCTAATTATAAAGTACAAACAATCCTTAAGAAATAAAAAAATTACAGTTTGCAATCAAGTTTGCATTGTTTTCTTGATAATATATTTTTGAGGATTTTTTTTATAATTATGCTGGTTCTTGATTGATAGAATTACAGTATGAGGGCTTTAAAGTTTTCGAATTATCATTTAAATAACTGAAACTTCACATTTTATGGCAAAGTTTTTAAGAATTTAATAACAAAAGATACTTTTTTGTGTACAAAAATAAATAGAAGGAAAACAGTTCAGGTTGCATTTATATGGTTTAAATCCATATAGAACTTTTCTTTACTTAAAAATATGAAACATAAGAGTCCTTAAAAAACAGATGTCACATTAAAAAGAAGTTTAAAACAAGAATTTTTAACAGTATCTATGTGGGGGGAGGGAGGGTAATATATAGTTAAAACTTTAAAGACCCCCTTATGACATATTATCACATGCATTAAATCCATCTATAATCTAACTTCATTATAATAATACTAAGAAAAATAAAGACTTATTTTACTTACAGTCTAAATACTTTATTTCATCTTTTAATTTCTGAAATTTAGCTTCCCCATCATCTGTATCGATTTTATTGACCGCTAACATAGCAGGCTTAAGCAATAGATCTTCATCATACAATTCTAATTCCTATTAAATAATTAAATTCTTAATTTTTTAATTCCATATATGAACTATTGTACGAGGCATATAAATTACATAATTTTAAATATTTCATGTAAAGGAACTGATAACAGATTAAGGTGATATAAAAAAAAGCATAAGTTACATTCTGCATCAATTTCATTTAAATAACATAGGTATATTTTTTTTTTATCTGTTTGAAACAAAAAGTTTAACCTTGGTAAGTTTTCTGACAGTTATTCTTCAAATACATCAAAACACATTAAAATTTATTTTAGGTTATTTTTTTAAAATAAAAAGCATAAACTATATATTAGTAAGAAAAATGAAAGTAAGCTTTAATAGTTTATATTACGTACTAACCTTATTGAGGCACACAATAGTCTCAAAAGCATTTCTAAGGGGTGATGTAGTATTTAATTGAAAACCATCAATGTCCACTATGAAAAGAAGAACTTTTGTACGCATGCAATGCTTCAGAAATTTGTGACCCATTCCAAAATTTACATGAGCTCCTTCAATCAATCCAGGAAGATCAGCTGCACTTATCTTCAAATATAAAGAATCAAATATACTTTAAAATTCAAAACTACAATACATTTATTTTTAAAAAGTTTGGTTGTGCTGACTTTTGGAAGAAAATATATTTTATTCCTAGATGTATAAAAAGGGTTTTGCCTGAAATGTGTTTAAACTAAATATCCTTTGTTAGAAAAACCAAGGATTATCCATGGGATGTTTGTTAACCATAGTTTTAGAAATGGACTCAGTTCTTTCACAATAGTAAAACAAGATTGTGTGGTGCTTTGTCCTGGCATTTTGTTTTCAGACGGGGACAACAAAGTTTTGTTTATTTGAGAGCACTGCATTCTGTGTTTTTCTTTATAGGGGCTGATTGGACTCCCGTCTACTACTTAAATCTAATTCTAAAAAGGATACATATGTCTATGCCAGAAGACCTACTTCCTCCCATAGGTTTTATTTGAAGAGCTTAGTGGAAGAACGTGCTAAGTGACATTTTCGAAAAAATTGAAATTTTTTGTGTCAATGAACCTATTGTTCCATCCTTTAAAGATAACAAGTTTCCCTTTATTCATGAACTTGAAGTTAAGTATAATTTTTACCGTTTGCAAGTACTGTTTTTAATGGATTTAAGGGTAAACAAAAAACTTTAAAGCTTATTTTCTAGTTTTCACCTTTTTTGTCACTTAACACGTTCTTCCACTAAGCTCTTCGTTTATTAACTTAGGTCATATCCCTCAGACATTGAATGACTTATATTCATCAGAGAATAAAATGTTCCATACATTTGAGAGAAAAAACAATATTGTTATAACACACTAAAGAGTAAACAACTGAACCTAAATTCATCTGCATACTATTGTTTTCAGGTATTATTGTTTTTTACAGTAGGTTAGAGCATCAAGAGTAAATGTGTTTCCAGCCAAATGTATAATTCATAGGTGTTCACTCTATGCTACACTTTAAAAACAGGGTTCAAATACAAGTTCAAGCACTAAAAAAATCTATTTAATTTTGTTTCAAAGCCTTAATTTTAATAGCTTCCTTTAACAGTAAAGAATAAAAGCGAAAGTACTAGTATTAATTTTTTTTTAATTACCTGTCTTAAATCGTTATAACACAACATACCAATATTTGGCGCAATCGTTGTAACTGAAATAAAAAATATTTCAGTAATAGCATTTTTTGAAAAAATAAATTAGCAATAGGAAACTTTTTTATAATTTCCTTTGAAAATCACCAGTTATTTTTTTAAATGAAACAAATATTTGTAGAAGAAGTAACACTTTTCCATAACATAATGAATTCAATGATGCAAACAAAAATTTACTTACATGGATAATTGGCTATCTTGGGTTGTGCTTTTGATAAAGCCTTCAATAAAGTCGATTTACCAGCATTTGGATAACTAAGAGAGAACAATGAAAATTTTATTAGCGATTTCACCATTCATACAATTTAAAAACTCCAGTAAAACTATTTGCTTAAACAAACAATAGATTAGAATGAAAACCAGACTATCTGCCAAAATTGCTAGTTATTCTAAGAAAAGTATAAAAAGAAATTTAAATTACTCTACTGAGCCATGTAATTGTCAATGTCTCGTGACTGAAACTACAACTTCTTAATACGATATTATGAATTAGACCTATATAGCACATAATGATCACTCATTACCCATTTTAAACAAAAAAAAAATATTTGGACACCATTTTTAGCTAAGTTTTCAGTTACACAGCACAATTATATATCTACAATGAATATTATTAACTATTAGCAGTGCTATTCATAAAAGTAGCACAAAGCATACTGTACTGAAATGGTATACTCTTTATTAATGAACATTGTAGGGGAAGATGTTGGTAATTTAAACTAAAATGTAGAAACCAGATTTTAAAAAAAATTTGGTAAATATGTCCAATATAACAATGCTGGTTAGCAGGACACAGTTTCGTCATTTAAAGTAATTATTTTTTTAAATTGCTAATACAAAATACCCAATTCCTTAAAACTCAAGAGGGTATAGGCTATAATTTAAACCATTCACATCCTGTATAATGCACTATCACCATAAGTAAGGAAATAAATGTTATTTTCTTACCCAACAAAACCCACGTCAGCTAGAAGTTTAAGGTCTAATGTGAGAGGAACAGGCTGGCCTTTTTGTCCTAAATAGCCATTCTGAGGATTGCCACCAGCCCCTCCCCTTGATAGGAGGATTTTATCACCAACACGATTTAAATCACCTAAAAAAAAATAGAGAAATTTAAACACAAGAAATGAGATATAGGAAGCGTATATATATAAAAAATGTTGCTATTTTTTTTTTTTTCAGAAATAATAAAGTGTTTAACATAACACATTAAACTTCTTATATTAAATATACTGTGAACAAAAACAAATCCTTGTATATTGGCTAAAACTCTAAAAACAATTTCCTGGATAAGTAAAAAGCAATAACTTTAAGACAGAAAGAGATTGATATAAAAAGAAAAATTCATATTTAATGACCTCTGTGTGTGTCCAGTGTGCCTAAGCATTTAGTAATTAAAAAAAATGAAATACCAATAATGTTTCTGCTGCAAGCTGTGACACCTGGTGGGCACTTGATAATATAATCTTCACCAGGGCTACCTAAAATTTGGAATCTTCTGCAAATAGATTTTTTTCAATCAATACAATCATCTAATATTAAAAGGCCTTCACGTTTAAGGAGCAACAAGTTAAGTTTTGTATCGTTACACATGATAAATAGTTAAAACGTAAATTTAGATTGCAATTTAAAACAAATAATATTTTTTATAAAAAAAAATTTCCAGTTTCTTTATTCCCCTAATTTTTAAAATGTGGGCATTTTTTAAGAGGATTGAATTAAGCACCATTCTAAATTCTAATGACCTTCAACTTAAAACATAAATATCAAGACAAGAGGCAATAGTAAATAATATCGGCAGTAAGGTTGATTAAGAATCACCTATCACCACATCTCTTGTAGGACCCCATTGCAATATAAGACGAAACAACAGAAAACTTATCAACATAAACAATTACAGTGAAGGTAAAAATTATAAATAAACATAAATTGTGATTAAAATAATTAATATATTTCTCTTTGAAATAGTTAATTGCAATTGGACCATCTTAAACTATATAGAAGTAAGTAAACAAATCATAAATTTGAGAAAAGAAAGGGTTTCATAGGCTTTTAGTTGAGTACAAATGTCTTGTCTTTAATTATTTCAAAGTACTGTCTAATTGATTATGATTAACCCAAGTATCATAGGTAATCTGCAGTAATCAGAGTGTCCATCAAATCATTAAAAAAAAAATTCCTGAGTTTTCCAGGATGAATTTTCTATTTTTCCAGGTTTAGTCGAACTAACGTTTTAATTTTAACGTTTTAAGTTTTCCCTATTTCAATATTCTTGAGGCTATGATGTGCTACATTTTGTTTTTTTTTATTTAAAGTTATCAAGTTGCATTCAAACCTCAAAATTTCTACAATTTTTTTTTAAAAAATTATATTTATCGTTACGACATCTTAACATTTTAAATATAGTAATATCTGATAAAAAAAATATGTAAAAGAAAGCCAAATTATATCTTTTTAGGGTGATGTTTTTTTAGGAGAAGCGGCAGATTGCAATAGCGAAATACAAATTTCATTGCATCCAGTAGAAGATATTTGAATATTTAGCTCTAAAAACTTTTTATATTAAGCCTCTAAATTTAGCAAATGATATACACCTTATTATGAAAAGAAAATCAAATACAGTATAGAACCGCTAATACGAACACCCATAATCCGGAATGTTCTATAATCCCGACACTTTTGGATTTCGGCGATAGTCAGAAATTTTTTCGGAATCTCCAGAAAATTTCCAACCCTCTACTTTTTTTTTACTGAAACTTGTCTAAAACGAAACGCCGAAGTAGGTGAAATGACAACAACAAAGTTTCAAACGTAAATAAAAAAAATCTTTTAACAATCAAGCTGTTCTTGTAATCACAAGGTCACAACTCACGAACACTTGATCAAAAGAAAATATTTTGGTTGATCAAACTGGCCTGAGCCGGAGCTACAAAAGTAACGAGCCTCTCTTCCGATCACGCAGAAGCAAAAAACTGCGAATCAATATGAGGCAATGCAACCTCGTCGGTGGATTTCGTAAAAATTACTAGGCAGCAAAATAAATAAATCAGGGATCATTATTGGATTGAACTGGCCGGTAACCGATATTCGAAGACATCTCAGAGTAATCTAATCTTAATTCATCTTCAAATTTTAATTCATTTTTGTATTTTTAGTACTAAAATTTATTATTTAAACTTGCTGTTTATTGAAATTTAACTATAGTTTTCACTGATATAGACCGCTTTTTCAGAAACTTTTTTCGTAGGTGTTAATGGTGCGGAAAATTTGATTTTTCCTGTGTAAAAGCCGCCCCCCCCCCTTTTTTTTTAGGTGTTATTTTTGTCCGAAATTTATCTGCCTATATATTTATAACCTCTTTGAAAATCCGGCAATTATTACTGTTGCGGAAGAAAATGGTTAAAAGCCAGGTGGGTTAAATTCGCATAGTTGGCGGGTCTGAAAACATTATCTAAATCTACGGCATTCCGCATATTATGCGGCATGTCGCGGCGTTGGTGTTCACTTGGCGTCGATGCCGCGGAGGTTTCAATTATGGACAGTGTATATTCGACGCAAGTGCAGCAAGCATAGACTTAAGAAACCATCTTTTTAACTCTATGGCAGTATAGCTTTTCAGAAAAATATTTCTGTCATGGTGCCGTATTTGAAAATAAAAAAAATACGGAAATCCATATAGATACGGAGTACTTTCACCTATGGACGTCATAGGAAAAGCTCCGAAAGATCGACCAAGCGCATGCATCGCAGAAAACAGCTCCGACGGCGAAGGAAAGAACGTATCTCCCCAAAACTTAATTTTTCCAGAATTTCTTTGTTTTTCCCTGAGTTTTCCCGGTTTTCCAGGGCGTTTTAAAATTCCCTGAGTTTTCCAGGGTTAGCGGACACCCTAAGTAATGACTTGGACTATTAGTATGAGCACTGAAAAACTTTAACCTGTAAGAAAAGAGCACACTAAAAAACTGACTTTTCACAGAGGGTACATATCCAATTCATTGTCGTGGTTACTGTAGTTTACCTGCCCATTGCTGCATTCTTGTTCAGCCAAATCATGACTTTGCTTTTCATGTAATAATTTTAAAATCTGTAAAAAATTAGTCCACTATGGTTTATGATGATCCAATTAATACCTGCTATCACCTCCACTGCCAGCCACAAATCTCTGACTGGGAAATTCTTTCTTAAGTTGCTTCAAAGAATAATTTTCGACTGCTTCTGCATAGACGTCTCCTCCCTTGCCCCCAATTCCTCCATATTTGGGGAGCCCATTGCCACCTCTTCCACCACGGACAAATATTCTAACACTATCAATGAAAGTTCGACGACCAGAATCTCTCTGTGAAAAAAATTGATGTATTTTGCTATGTTTCACATTTATTCGTAAAAAAAATATTATTTATAACAACAAGTGAAGAGCTTAGTGGAAGAACATGCTAGGTGACAAAAAGGTGAAAACGAGAAAGTGAGCTTTAAAGTTTCTAGTTTGCACTTAAATGCGTTAAAAATAAAACGGTAAAAAATATACTGAATTTAAAGTTTATGAAAAAGATGAAACTTGTAATTGTTAAAGAAGCTAGTAATCTTTTCATTGACAAAAAAATCTCATTTTTTTTTCAAAAATGTCACTTGGCATGTTTTTCACTAAGCACTTTAATTGTGACATATGTTCTAAATTATAATGATAACCAAAAGAAATAATTTTATTCAATAATTCTTTTAATAGTTTTACATTATCTCTTTTAAGTAGATTGATTTGATAGTTTATTTTAGTAGTTGATTTTGGTTAAATCCTAGTCACACCAGAAGCTTCATTGGCAATAGGCTTTGTTGCAGGGATTTTTTTTTGTGGCCCTTTACTCTTCTTAAAAAGCCAAACCTAAAAGATTCCTTAAAAAATAAAAAAAATCTCTAAAAACTAAAAAAAAACATAAACCCTTTTAAAAGTTCTAATTTTTCAAACAAAACTTTTTCCCAGTATTTATTTTGCAGAATGGATAATATCCAAAACAAAAATTTAATTGTAATTAACTTAAATAAATAGTTATCACAGTGAGAGATTTTTTTTTTTCAGAAAATTTACATAAACTCCACACTTACGCAATTTTACCGTAAGGGATATTTGTAATTATTTAAACTATTTGTGTGTGATTTGTAGACAAAAACATGTTGCCGAAACTCCGTTAGATTTGTAACAGTCATTGCATTAAAACATAAATATGTATCCTGTCTCGCTTAAAAATAGTTCAAGCAGACAAACAAATTACGTATAGACGCGTCTTACATTTAGCAGTAATTACTACTGAATCTAAAATAATCTGAAAAAATACTCAAGAGTTTTACAAACCAAAAGTAGAGAAGTTAGGCGAACCATAGCTTTATATTTAACACACACTTTCAAAAATACTTATACATAAATGAAACGCGGTAAAGTAATTTAAGTAGTAAACACATGACCAATTCCAAACAATGCTGGATTCTTGCTGCTACGTGCAGACTTCTTAACTAGTAACTTTATTAGTCTATAGTTATTTAGCAAGTTACCCTTATTCATTTATTAATATCCTATCATTTGTATTTAAATTGTTTTCAATTTGATTTTTCGAAAGTTTAAAGAAGAATTTATCTTGATTGCTGATTAAAAGCCTACTTTTAGCTCACTTGAGACCATCCTTTTAGCATTAAAGTTAAAAGAACGGCAACAGATATTAACCGGTACTTTTTTTTATTTGCTTTATTTATTTTCTGGACCGAAGGAGCCAAATCTTTACCAGTTTATCGCCTACGGTACAAAGCAGTTTCTCTGGATTTACTCTAAGCATTTATTACTTTAGTTTAGTAGTTGTTATTCTTCTTCTGAAGTAAAAAGAAAGTTGTTTACAAATCTTTTATTTAATCGTAGTTCGCTCTGAAAGGTAAGTCCAAAGGCAACCAAACTTTAAGAAGAACATAAGTTGACATTTTAAATTAATTCTTAGCCTTTACCTGTACGTGTTATTTTATTATGTTAAGGTGTATTGTTGACAGCATGGTCATACTTTCAATTTCTGTGACATTCGAATAAAAGTATTATAAATATTTGATTTAAATGTAACTCGATTTTCATAGTTTTCTGCTAAAAATAACATTTAACCAGTTCTTTGTGCATCCTCTAGAGAAAAAACGAAACTCTGTTTTTTTTTTTCATTTTAGGTTAGTTTCCATTACGTAGTTGGTAATTTAAAGTCAAGTTAATTTTCACTTTGAATTAGGATACATTATATTGTTAAAAAAGTTTTCTAACCCTTAATTGAAGCAAATATTACATGAAATATCCCAAACAAAATATTGGTATCTTTGAAAGAAAAAAAAAATTGTATAAAAATATGTTTCAGTGTTAAAATTAAAAAAATAGATTGTATAATATTGTCTTTATTTCATATTTTTCATTTTAAATATGTGTTATTGTGGAAACACTCAAGAAGCTGTATTGTTTTTTTGAAAATATTCTTCACTCGGAACTCCTGGTTTTATTTTAAACTAATTTTTTTTTAATTGTTAAAAAAATAAGTTTATAACTTTTTAATCACTTTAGCATCAGCGCTGCACTTTTCACGGAGATTGGACAAGATCTCGATACTTTGTGACGTTGTACAGGGTGGTGGCAGAACCATGATATGGAAAAGTCAGGGAAATTCGTGATTTTATTTGAAAAATCAGTGAAATTTTTCAAAGGTGCCATTACGCGCCAAACATGAGCTTAATCGTCAATATCTCACTATTACTACTCCGAAGCCAACAATTACCATAGCAAACCGGTGAAGGAAGGGGAAAAAAAGTTTAGTCAAGTTTAATCCTGCCGCGGCTTTCGCTTGAGTATTTTAGTTACTAATTTTTAATCCTCTTTCGTTTTCACTGCCTTGCCGACACTAAATGAAGCACGTGGTGATTTATGGAATATCCTTAACTTCTATTGATTATAGATAACAAAGGCATTTTTTCTCAACATTTCTTAATCACCCTTATAATTAAAGACAAAATTCCAATTGATTGCTTTAAGTATGACGCCCGTTGCCAATAGCCCTCGTGTAGCTCTAGTGTGACGATGATTCAACTCCACCTTTCTCGGTCCATATCAATGAAAACTATACTTAAATTTCAATGAAAAACAAGCTTAAAATTGAATTTATGTAATAAAAATAAAAAATTTAATTAAAATTTGAAGTTAATTAAGATTCAATTACACTTTGATCTCTTCAAATATCAGTTAACCCAACTCCCATTGCAATCCAACTATTCTGATTCACTTATTTTGCTGCCTAGTAATTGTCACGAAATCCATCGATGATGTTGCACGCCTCATAATGATTGACAGTTAGTTCTGCATTATCGGTTGAGTGTTACTTTTGTAGCTCCGGTTCAGGTTAAGTTGGACCATGGCTTGACGCCTTAACCCACACCACAGAATCAAGTGTAACTATAAATTTTTAATGAGACATTTCGATAAATATTAAAAACAGATCTTAATGAGGCGCCTTCCTTTTCATAGAAGCTCCTTACGGCTTCCTAATAAGTATACATTTCCCAATATATTAGTAATCGTGGGTGCTGAACATAAAAAAAAACATACACCAAGACCAAGATGTATTGGGGTGCCTATGATATCGCTCACATATCACATGGTGGTTTTAGACTTCTAAGTATACCAATTTGATACCTTGGTGCAAAAACATATTTTAGGCGTTTCAATCAATTGGTTTTAAATGAGGGTTCTTTAAAACATGTGCCAAGGAGTATTGGAACGCCTTTAATTTCTTAGATGTCATTGTATAATTTGTTTTAATTTTCCCGAGTAAAACTCATTTGATTTCGTTAGTAAATCAGAGCGCTGTGGCGGTTAAGGCGTCACTTGCCCCTGATGATACCTTCCGTGGCATTTTTTTTTTCCTACTATGCTGGGGTTTCCGATTTTATACAGGGGGTAGTTTCAACAAAAATAATTGAGGTTCGGCTATAACGCTTTATCTATTCCGATTTTACGATTTAAGCAATTTCTATTCCTGGAATTTTCTGGAAATGTACTTGAATTTTTTTCCTTTTGAATAATTTTATGAACCATGTGAAACTTAAAAAAAACTATGCCGTAAAATTGTGATATCTTAATTTCTCACTTTACCCCTGCCCTAGTCATCTTGAATTTTTTTTATTTTGTAAGTAACCCCCCCCCCCCCCCCCCATAACACTCCTTTTTGATTTCAGGATTTTTCAGTGGTGGGCAGTTTCACCCTTGAATAAATCTTGGTTATCAGTTTCAAACAAAACTGTTACAAGTCATTATTTAAAAACTTCCTTGCTCTTGATTATGGTTTTTAGTAAGTTGGTCTTCCCTACCTAAACAAACCCAGCTTCTAATGTGAATGTTTGTTGCTGAATTACAAATTAGAAATTTTACTTTCATTACCAGGCCCATCGGCCACCTGGCCGGTGCGCCTTTTAAAAAAAACAAACAAAAAAACTTAGTTTTCGAACCCTAAGTTCTTCTCGTAGGTTTTTCGCACTTTTATGGAGTGTATAGGTTCAAATACGCCTTTGAAATACGATATCACGTTAAGTGAGATACTTATCATCTGAAGGGAAGGTTGTAAAACTTTCTTTTGGGGCAGGAGAGAATGAGTCATTTTGCTCTGTCTTGGGATTAAAGCCGTTGCTTAAAAAGGCGCCTTCATTTCCATACTGGGTGCTGACCAGCTGGTTAAATAAACGATTACATTTTGATATACCATGGAAATATTTATTGGTGGGATATATTTGGTCTAATGTGATCTGTTTAGGAGATGGTTGAACGAAACAGAACCTTCAAAGGTAACCACCATGGCTTGACGCCTTAACCCACACCACAGAATCAAGTGTAACTATAAATTTTTAATGAGACATTTTGATAAATATTATAAACAGATCTTAATGAGGCGCCTTCCTTTTCATAGAAGCCCCTTACGGCTTCCTAATAAGTATACATTTCCCAATATATTAGTAATCGTGGGTGCTGAACATAAAAAAAAACATACACCAAGACCAAGATGTATTGGGGTGCCTATGATATCGCTCACATATCACATGGTGGTTTTAGACTTCTAAGTATACCAATTTGATACCTTGGTGTGAAAACATATTTTAGGCGTTTCAATCAATTGGTTTTAAATGAGGGTTCTTTAAAACATGTGTCAAGAAGTATTGGAACGCCTTTAATTTCTTAGATGTCATTGTATAGTTTGTTTTAATTTTCCCGAGTAAAACTCATTTGATTTCGTTAGTAAATCAGAGCACTGTGACGGTTAAGGCGTCACTTGCCACTGATGATACCTTCCGAGGTTCTGTCCCCGCCTAAAACTGATAGGGCTGGGCAGAAAGCTTATCCCGCCGACGCATGTATATTACTATACGAGATTAGTGCTTAAGGCAGGACAGATCATGTTGACGTTTTATTTATACACATCATGTCGTCAGATCGTCGGAATATTTTTTGAAAGAGTCATAATTTGAGTCATCATTGATCATTTAAATGAGGGATCTAAAAAATCATGCATTTAGGAGTATTAGGGCGCCTTTAATTTCACACCGCTTTTAGACTTCCTTGTATGCATTTCTCTATTTTCGGAGTAAAATAGCGCCCTGTAAATGGGACTGGTGCAAGCTAAAGATGTCGTGGTCTACAGTCCTGACGCTGCGGGCGATGTCGTTCTAAGGTTGCGTTGGAGGCTAGGTTAGGTGTCGGGCCCGTGGCTTAACCGCATTTCTAAAATGCGCGACTCATCGCCCTCATTGGAGCTATTATGGCCAAATTTTATTTTGTTAACAGTAAAAAAATTCTAAAGTGAAAAAAACTTCCATACGTAAAGACCACTTCGCATTTACTAAATCTGTTAAAAACACAAATTTCTAACTTGGGTGGTGGTGGTGGGGGGGAGTGATTAGAAAAAGCGCGCAGATTCTGATAAAATGATATGCGACACCAATTTTTTTTCTTTTTCATTTTTTTTGTCGTTTCTATGAGTTGCTTTTAATATTGTGCACTCACAAATCTGTTAAGGTCACGCTATTATGCAATGTTAAAGAAAATAAATAATATAAACTCTCCTCGCCCCCCTTCCCCTCACCTCAGGTTTATTTTTGGCAACAGAGGACTGTGGATATAATTCTTTATTATTTCAGTTTTTTTTTTATAACTAGACATACGTTATTATGTGGTTTTCTTTTTCTGGGAAGTAAGAGTGGCGCCCGATTAAATATTATACTCTCAAAACAGGAAGCATAAATAACACATAAAAAGTAAAATATTGACAGATATATTTGAAATCTCTTTTGGGGAGAAGTGCATTCACGTGCTATGTATGTAAGGATTTATGCAGGGTTTTTTTCACCGTTTGATTTTTAAGGCTTTTATTTTGCTTATTATTACAAGTAAAATAAGTGTACTATAAGTCAATAGTTTTTCGTGCCGTTTCTATAATATAGTATTACTCTTCATATGAACAAGATTGGATGTCATAAGAGTAACATCTTTGTTTCTATATCTAATCAATCAGTAAGTTCTAATTAATAACATTTTCTGACAATTGTTTGCTGACAAAACAATCTGTTAATACCTGTTTAAAATGTTATTGTATTATACACTAATTTCTTAAACATTATATTAAATACTACAATCATTAATTATGTAAAATCAAAACTAATTCTTGTAAATAACTTCAATTTTCTCTGGATATCTTTACTAAAATAAATTTTATAACACATTTTTATGATTTTTAAAAACTATATATTTTTTATGATTTAAAGTTCACACTATTTTCTTTCCAATGGTACCTTACAAAATCTGAAGCGATTTTATATTGATATTTTATAGCTTTCGAAAATCCTTAAATATTAAATCTGAACTCAGAAGGTAAAAAAAGTAGCATCCAGGAAGGGTTTTGAAAATCAAGGTGCTCGGGGTGAAATCGAACTTGTTTTGGGTTGATTTAACGTGGAATGACTACAAAATAAGAATTATAAAAATCGGACAGTTAGAACTGAAGTAGAGATCAGAGATATATCTTGAAGGTACATTTTGTTCATCCGATTGTTCTGCCTAGGCTAATTTATAATTCTTTAATTACTTCTTGTTTTATTTTGTTGTACACATGTGTACACATTTTGTTATACACACGTATATATGGTATCTTAATTATTATCATTCCATTGCAGCACAATGGTTAAAAGGGGAAGGTCTTCGTCCGCCAAAAGGCAGCCTGAACAATCGCCATCTGACAGAGAAACTGAAACTCAAAGGCCGAAAAAATTTGTGAAGAGAAATTCTTTCCAAGCCGATATAAATAGCGCACCTGCTGAAAGTTCAACGTTTCACGATGGATCTTCAGCTGCATTGAGAGATGCTAAATTCACAAGCACCCCCTATGGAAATTCTTCATTCCAGAATGGGGCTTCCACTTCTGTTATTGATGTCCCCAACACTCCCAAAGGGAACTCTACTTTAGCCATGAATGGTGTAAAAGGCTCTTCTATGTCTAAGAGTACGGCTTGTTACGATAGTTTTACGAGTTTCATGCATTCAAATTTTCTGCTTTCCGATGATGACGATGATAACCTACCAACTGTTTCTCAACTTGCACAGAAAAGCCCCTGCACTCCTGCTCCAAAGAAACAGGAAGAGGTTTCAGATGTAAGTGGTTTTTTTTTTTGCTTTAAAGTAATTTGACTAGATTTTCAAAACCAAAAAGCAGGACACTCCATCGCTATCCATCGCAAAGTTTGCTACTATTTAAAAAATAAACTAGGAGTTTCGCGATAGAGAATAACTGGAGTAATTTTATTTTTTGGATAGTTAAAGTAAATTTTCGATATAACAATTTAGAATAGCCAGAGTTTCTAGATATTACGGTCGCCTGAGCTTCTAAATTTTTAGGTCATCGCAATTTTGGGATTTTACTATCGCGGTCTAGTTTTGCAATTTATAGCTTGTCAAAGTTTAGCAATTTATAGATAGCAGTTGCACGATTTTAACAATGCCAAATTTTTGTGGTTTAAGAATCACAGTAGACAGTTCGTTTAATTTTTCACAGTAGAAAAGTGGATAAATTATGAAATAAAGAACACATATATAGAATAAAAGAACAAAACATGATGAATCGAGAAAACATGATGTGGACCTAAAATCAATGTCTTTAAATGCTATTATAGGAAATTAATTAATTTTTTTATTTATTAAAAATATATAATTGTAATTTTTCCTCTATTTCTTTTAAAATGTGTATTTTAAATTAAATTTTTATGAATTTTATCATTTTTTTACCTTTCAGAAAACCATTGTGTATTTAACCCCAAAAGATCATAAGGTGGAGTCCTCACATGATCAAATAGTGTAAGATTTTCTATTATAAAACTATTTTTATTCAATTACAAATATATTTGAATGATGTTTTTAATATTAATGCATTTTATCCTCTTGTCTAAAAAGTAGCACTAAATTTAAGTTATCAAGATTTTATTAGATATGAGGATAAACTTTCTTAAGTGAATAATAATCAGTAGTTTTGAATATCTAAATTTCCCCCTAGAGTTTAGGTTATCTGTGTACTCGAAATGGCGCTTTTAACCCAAAAGTGTATGCTCTTTACTAGTGATATAATTAACGTTATGTATACCATAGGAGGCGTTCATAAATTACGTGATGCGATTTTGATGAATTTTTTTACCTCCCCTTACCTGCTGGTGATGTTTGGCTTGAAACCCTTGTTATCATGTAAGATTTTGCCAGAAGCGTGTGATCAGATATCATGTCAAGAAACAAATTGTACTGTAATTTAACTCCCTTTTTTCACAGGAAAAAATTATGTAATAGTTGATGCTATCCCTCCCCTCCATGAGATTCGGTGATATCGGGTTCACCCCCCCCCCCCCTAAACATGTCACGTGATTTATGGACGCCCCCATACACTATTCGAAAAAGTGATGTATATCAGCAAAAATAGGATTCTTCAGCAATATCCATTTGAAAGCAAAATCAAATGCATTTCATCAGTGGAATTGTGAATAATATTCTTATTGTAGCCCAGATGAACTCTTCTTTTAAGAATTGCAATATTTAGGTCTCTAATTTATGTGTATTAGTAAGTTTCACTTAATGAGTCAATTTTTTTCGTTGCATGTCTTTTTGGCTAACAGTGCTACATCATTTATCTTTTAAATATACCCTAGATTTAAAACTATTTTTGGGTAACTACTGAAACAGAATAATTTATTATTTCAGCTGAAGTTAAATTTTTTGGTTTACAGGTGTATTTTGTATTTTTCTTTGTTGGATATAAACTGTCGTATTTTAAGCATAATTTATTTTTAGGTCTATTCCAGTGCCTTTTACCAATCAAGAAATAGTTATTCTACAGCACAAATGCTGCCTAACAATTCATGGGTATCTAAAGGTGACAGTATTGGCCGGCAGTGTGTCAATTCTCGGCTACATTATCAAAGAAGGAAAATCTGTTCATGTGTTTAGTACCCCGCGAGCTGGCAAGAAACAAATCGAAACCAGATCATCTGTTCATATATTATCTAGAAAGTCATTGGCACTAAAAATTAAAAGCATTATACTTCCTAAAACGGACATTATCATATGGGACTGTATGGAACATGTTGGAGCGGCATCAGTTGTGGTTTTACTTGAGAAATGTATTCTTCCTCCTCCATTACAATTTTTAGGGCTATATCTTCCTATAGCTGTAGAGCCAGATCTTCCAGGTTATTGTAATAGAAACAAGAGTATGTGTAGCACTCAATTGGATGTTATAAAAGTGAGTGATGATGCTGAAACTACTGCTAACCAGTTGAGATTGCTTGTTGATTTAAAGGGTAACTGTTTATTTGATTGTTTTTTGTTTGTTTTAAGTACAGTAGAATATTTCAAATATGCAGGGTTTCTGCGCAGATGAAAAGTCATGAATTTTGACATTAGGTAAATTTTGTCATGAAAAGTCATGAATTTGAGCCAAAAACGACAAAAATTCAGGAAAAAACAGTATATTTGTATGAATTTCGAAACATCTCGTAAAAAATTACGTGATATGTCGCCATAATGCGGCAGATCGGTTAAGTTTGTATTTACATTGAGCTGTAAACAGGGTTCGATTTAAGCAGTATCGCAATTTGCGACGCAAATTCACTAAAACAGCAAAAGAAGCAACCATTTCGCTATTCGGTGAAACTAAACTTGAATTTCAATAAGTTCAAATAACAGATTCTAATAATGAAGATATAAAATTTAATTAAAATTTGAGGATGAATTAAGATCAGATTACATTAAGATGTCTTCAAATTTCAACCAGCCTGTGCAATCTCCCATTAGAAGAGGAGTATAATACTTGCTGATTTACTTATTTAGTTGCCTAGTAATTTTCACGAAATCTACCGATGATGTCACATTGCATGATTGACAGTTTTCTGGCTCTGCGTGAACACAAGAGTGTCTCGTTTTATTTTTGTAGCTCCGGTTCAGGCAAAGTCAGACCAACCAGGATATTTTTCTTCCGATCAAAAGTCATATTTTGGAAAAATGCTTGCATTTTTTTCCTAACAAATGAATGAGCCATGTTTATAAGAATATGCATGGAAAGACCAAAAGTTGGGGGGTTGCAATTCCAAAGAGGTAGTGAAGAAAAAGTGTTTATAAAGAAATTGAGTATAGTATAAAATTATATATAAATTTGTCATGTCGTGCTTCCTAAAAAAATATATCGATGTATTATTAAGCTCTACTGCTAAACAAAATTTGTCAACTGCCACACAGAAATTGATTTGTGTAGCAGTTGAGTAGTTATGTTTGCTGTTTTTTTTTGTTTTTATTAAGATTCTTATTTTAATACACTTGGTTTACAGATATGTAAATAAATAATTATTTACTTAATATAAAAGTATATTTGAGAAGATAATGCATTGCACATCAAATTTCATAATGGCTCAAATTGAAATTTTTCTTATTTTTGGTCCGATTTCTGGAGTTATGAAAATTGTTAATTTCAGTCATGAATTTGGGACATTTCATTTTGAAGATAATGCATTGCACATCAAATTTCATAATGGCTCAAATTGAAATTTTTCTTATTTTTGGTCCGATTTCTGGAGTTATGAAAATTGTTAATTTCAGTCATGAATTTGGGACATTTCATTTTGGCAGAAACCCTGAATATGGAATCTGCGGTCATAGACTATTCTGCATAAGAGAGCTTTTCCATATTACTGATCATTAGCCACTGTCTGACCCCAAAAAAGTAATAATTTGAAATATTGATGTATGTGTGTTCTGATTATTACTTAATTTAAAAAACCTGGGAAGCTTTATATGAAACTAGAATATTCAATTTAATTACTAGAACTATCTTAAAAAAAGTTTAATACAAATATTTTAATATTTCTGAAACTTTCTTCAAACAACACCTTACAAAAGATTTCTGCATCTTTTTAACTAAGCATAATAAAATGCTCTTGATGATTTGAATTATGTTCAAAATGCAGATTTTCCCCCTCAAATATCATTTACAGTGTGAAATATGCCTAATCCATAGATATTTGAATATTCTCCCTCAAAAACTATATTATAGTTCTACCAATCCGTGAAACATATATAAATAGGAAGACACACAAATTGTTAAAAAATCCGAATTTTGGATATTTCCGGATGAGGGAAGTCCAGATTTGAGGTGCTCTACTGTACTTGTATCTCAATACTCTTGCGTGGCTACCAAATTTCCTTATATTGTTAACTCTACCATGGCAGCAATATTTTTTGTACACTTTCGCCTACGGTAAAGAGCAGATGCTCTTGATTTGCTGTCTGATATATCGTCGGTCAAATGACAAAAAAACGAATGTGCAGAATCTAGGGATTTGCCTTTTTTGAAAAATCTCAAAATCAAAAAATAAAATACTGTCTCAGGAGATAGTTACTAGTCTACGGCGGTCATTTTGAAAAAACTAAAACAAAAAATCTAATTTTTGTATTTTAATAATGTATAAACATACTGAATTTTAAAACGATTCATGTATTTCTTCCCTTTTAATACAGCGCGTCCCAAAAGTTTATAGACAGCTGTTTTTTTCAAGTTAAAGAGAAGAATAAGCGAGTGTGAATGACGAAATAATTTATGCAAATATCTAAGAGAGTATTTCAAATAAAAAACGCTCAAACAACTGTGAGAGATCATAAATTTATTTTTAAAAAATAAAAACGAAAAAATGCTGTCCCAAAAGTTTATGGACAAGAGGTGTTAAGAGCTGTTTTTATTAATGAAAATATAAATTTGCATATTCTATTATTTGTACACGTGACGTAATAGCTTCCTGAGATAAAAACTAGTGGGTTGTTCCTTTTTTGATTCATTGCAAAGATGCCTGCCAACGTGCAATTTACGAAAAATGAAAGTTTACAAATTATTCGTTTAAAAACTCGTGGGATGAGAGTTGTAGATATTGCTAGAAGAATTAAGCGTAGCAAAGCTGGAATTTATCAAATCCTAGCGAAAGGTGGCATTTTCGAACCAAAATCTCGTCCTGGAAGGCCAAAAAAGACAACAAAGAGGCAAGACAGAGAAATTGTGAGACTTGTTTCGACCGAAAATTTGTCTGTACGATCTACAGCCAAAGAAATTACAGCTTCAGTATCAAAATCTACAGTCCACCGAAGGCTAAAAGCAAGTAAGTTTTTAAAATATCATAAAATGCGACGCACGCCAAAGCCTACAAAACGCCATAAGGATGCTCGAGTTAAGTGGGCAAGAAATTACATGCATTACAAAGACAAATGGCTAAGTGTGGTTTTCAGTGACGAAAAAAAGTTTAATTTAGATGGCCCCGATGGATGGAAGTACTATTGGCACGATCTTCAGAAGGAACCAAGGTCCTTTTTAAGCAGGCAACAAGGAGGGGGTTCAGTAATGGTGTGGGGAGCCTTCTCCTTCAACGGAACAACTGATATTGCTTTTTTGAAAGGTCGGCAATATTCTGCTGATTATCAAGGAACTCTTGAAGCTCACTTACTTCCATTTGGGGAGTTGCTAGGGGGAAATAAATGGGAATATCAACAAGACAACTGCTCCATTCATGTGTCTAACTCCACTATGCAGTGGTTTAGACGCCACAATGTTAAAGTTATGGAGTGGCCAGCTTTAAGTCCTGACCTGAACCCTATGGAGAACCTCTGGGGAATACTTTCGAGGGACGTTTATGCAAATGGGCGCCAATTTGCAACAGTTCAACATCTAACGATGCAAATTGAACAAAGTTGGTTTAATTTGAAGCCCGAAATTCTCCAAACTCTTGTTTTAAGTATGCCTGATCGAGTTTTTCAAGTGATAATGAAGAACGGTTTAAAAATTTGAACAATAGTGCAAAATTAAATGGAAAAATGGACTTGTCTATAAACTTTTGGGACAACCAAATTTTAATTTTTTTCATTTTTCACTAAATCTGTGATGTTGTTATGTTATTTGTGTACAGTACTAATATTGTATTGATATTTTTGATAATTAAAAATAAAAAAAAATTCTTGCGAAACGTTTTTCCTATTATAAAATTCAAAAAACACAGCAGTCCATAAACTTTTGGGACGCGCTGTAACGTCTCTGAAAAACGATCAAAATTCAAGTGGTTACATGTATCGCCCCGATAATCGCAAAGAGATCCTAAGGGAACTGTGCATTTCTCGGGGGGGTTGACGAACAGGCTACGTGCCCCCTATTTGTGGTGAATGCTTTTTGTAATCTTGTATTGAAACTTTCAAGATTCTTGTTTTGTGCACTAAAAGAAAACCTATGAAGTCCATCTTTTGTAAATGTAATATTAATTAATACTACTTTTGCATGAACCTGTAAAACGCTTGAATATTTTGTAAAGCCTTTTCAAATTATTAGTATGAATTAGCTTTTACTTTAGCATTGTTTTTAGTAACTTTAAATTAAGGATGTATAGTTATTTACTTTTTAAGATTTAATGACAATTCTCTATTGTTAAATATCTGTTTATATTAATTTAGGGTGCTCTATAGGACTTAACATTAACTATTATAGTACATATTTTAATTATTTGGTGTTAGTTTCAGAACCAGAAAGCCAAGCAGTTCGGGTTCTAATCCACGGGACTAGGGGAGCTGGAAAGTCAACTTTATTACGATATCTAATTCATACTGTTTTGAATGATAAGTAAGTTTTACTGTATTTAAACTGATTACTTAAACTTTTCTGGGTGTGAGCTATTGTGACTGCATATGCCACCCTGTAATTGGGGTGAATGAGCCTGCGGGTCTCTGTGTTAATCCAATGGAATTTTTTTCCCGAGCCACATTTCTCCGGCTGTATTGAATATTTTTACAAACTGAATTTTGATATGATGAATGTAGCTGATTTACATGTCACGATAATCCCACCTTTTGAAATTGGTTTGAATATTTTTTGTACAATTATTTTTTGAAAATTAAAAAAAAATTCAAACTAATTTTGAAAGGTGGGATTATAGGGATCTGTAAGTCAGCTGCATTTGACAATAGGGGACGTACATAAATTATGTCACGTAAAATTTTGACTTTTTTTACCCCTCCCTCCCCCTATGTCACGCTGCGTCACGTTTGATCGAACCCCTCTCCCTTAAATTACATCACGTTGTTGCATCCCCCCCCCTTAAAGAAAAAGTTAATGTTAATATTTCCCTTTGTTTCTGAAGTTTGAAAAAAATGCATATTTTTATATTTTAAAAAAATAATTTGGAAAGAAAAAAAATGTAAAATTTACCTTGGTTAACTAATTTATACATAGGAATATACCAACATTGTATTTACATTTCCGTTGTCCAAAGTCTAACTAGCCATTCGCTAATGTCTTCTAAAAAAGGGGGTCTGAGAGTAATCAGAACTGTCTATTTCTGGGTCTTTTGGTGTTCGTCCAGGTAGCTGCCAGTCCTCTAATTGGTCAATAATGTCGCACTTTTGCATGTTACGAAGTACCGTTACGAATAGGTCTTTGAAATATAGGAGACTAATAATGTCAACGTTGGGACATATAATAATATCCCCATCCTCTTTCTAAAGTAAAGTGTTTCTTATGATAAAAAAAAGATTTCAGATTTTTTTCTCAAAAACTTAATTTTATGTTTTTCAGATTTTCCGTGTAAAAGTGAAATTTTCCGAATCGCTACGTCAAGCAAGCGATTACCCCTCCCCCTCCATGTCACGATGGCGCATACCCCTCCCTTCCCCCCTCTGTGCGTGACGTAATTTATGTACCACCCCATACATCCAGAGAAATGTGGTCTAGAAAATACACTGCTCAAAACAATTAGGGGGGTACTTTGCATACTTTTTTTAACCTTTTCAGTTGCAACTTATTTTTATTTCTAAAAATCGGAAATTTGGGAAATCGATTCAGTATGCATCTAGAATGAAATGGTAAAATACTGGGGGGGGGGGTCTTAATTTTTAAACTAAAATTTAAGGGGAAAAAATTGGAATCGTAAGTTTTGAATAAATTATAACAACAAACAAACACTTAACAAAACAAACATTTAGAATAATTTTGTATACAACAAAAAAACAAAAAACATTTAGAATAATTTTTGTTCGTCACAAAAAAAAATTATATATATAATATATATATATATAAATAAATATATGAACTTATAAGTTTAAAAAAAAAAAAAAACAATTCTTCTATAAATTAAAAAAAAAATAAAATATTTATATTGTTATAAAAAGTTAAAATCAATTTTTAAACATCTAAGAATACAAGCATGAACAATTTAGGGTCAAATTTATTTCATAAATGTTTTGGGGAATGAATTTTATTTTACCATGTTTTTCATATTTTCATTTAATTAAAACAAACATTATTTTTTTTAATTCTTCAAAAGACATGATTATTTCATCTGCCGATAAATAAGTGCAAGCTCAACTTAATAAGAAAAAAATCGCAAGCTGATGATTTCGAATGGAATCATTGGGGGTGAAAAGGTTTCAACCATGCCTTCCCCTGTTTTGAGCAGTGTATTTTTATCTCTCCATTGGATCAACACAGAGGTACTTTGGTTTGGAGACCTGTGGTCAGTCAAGTTAATCTCCCTTAAGTTAGTTTACCATAAATAATTCAGCTATTATTCTGTGGAACCTTTTTTTTAATGCTTATAGCTTATTTGAAAAATTAAATAGTACTCAAATTTATTGCAATTCAATTCTTCAAGAATGTCTTTGAAAAATAGTTTGAAAGTAAATAAAGACTTAAATTAGTTATAATTGAGTTTTTTTTTATGGAAACTGGATAGAATTAGTTTCCTTGTTAGCAATTGCAACTGCAATTTAATTGTGTGTTTATATGTACTTATATTTTAACTTTATCCAGGTCAATTAAAATTCTTTTTTTTTTACTTCAGTCACACAGAAGTGTATTATCTTGATACTGATCCAGGTCAAACTGAATTCTCACCCCCTGGATGTGTTAGTTTGACAAAAGTGACAAAACCGTTACTAGGTATAATTTTTTTAATATTCATAATGCTAGTTGATTCTTTGCTTATATGTTGAATTGTGCATCTTTAGCTTGTGTTAGGTGCGACTGGCTGCTAAAATCAACATTCACATTTTGCTCAATGTTGGAAAATACTAGAGAATCAGCTTATTAATTTAAAAGTGCTTTGGACTTAGGTATATTTGAAGAATTTAGTACCTGAAAGATTTTGTATTTATTTCTATATTATTAAATTTATATTGAAACACTGCAGAACCTGGTTAGTGTCATTCAAGGGAATGCAATGTTTATGGGGACATAAACTAGTAATATTATAAACACAGTTGATTATTAAGTGTAGGAAATCATGTAAAATACGTATTATATACACATATTATTAAACAAAGTTATAAAATGACATCTTTTAAATAAATTTTAACTATGTGATATTAATAGTAGTTTAATCAAAATAATTTGTAACTACTAATTCTAAACAAATTAAATATAATAACTTTCAGAGTTTTGTTTCTGCCATTTAAACAGCTTTGCCAGTAAAATAATGAATTATTCAAAACAAATAATTTCCAAGCAATACCAATATAGAACCACTGATCATTCATTTTGAATGCTATGTCCGTTTTTTTTTCCATTATGAAACATCCAATATCCAATCGAAAATCAGCAAGACACAACAGATTTTAGGATTAATCACTTTTGAATGACTCATTTCATTGTTGGCTTGAAATTTAAGTGTTAAGAAACTAAGAACCAAGAAAAATTTTGATATGATCCGACTTAGCAATAAATATTATAGATTTCCCCCCAACTATTGTTAGGAGCAATCTATGTACTAATTTAAAAAACTAGGAGAAAATCCTCATTATCTGGGAGCATTTTTGAGAAAAATATTTATGGCAAAAAATGATAGTTTTATAAATACATTTTATCTACAAACTCTGGAAGTCTGCATTGACCCTGTATTATTTTTAAGATGACCGTAGTTATGCACATGTCGTATAGAATCACCAAAGTTTCTTAATTTCATGAGAGCTGGAGTAGCATGATTTCAAAAGGATTATTTTTGGCTAGATTTTTGGAAACCACCTTTAAAAGTTGATGGTGACATTAAACAAAACTAGTTGCGATAACTGTTATTGAATTTATTTTGAAATCTCAATATTGAATGATTTGGTCGAATTTTGTGACTAGCCATCGTTAATTTTAAACCCTGTTCCACTCAGATTCATTTTCGTAATTTAACATTACAATTATTTTGTAAAATTGTTTTGTTAAAATATTTTTTTATTAAAATTACGAACGAAAAAATTGTTTTTTCAGAGCCACCATATTGTCACGATATTGATCCTGAAGAGTAAGTTGCCTTTTGTTCATCTTTTTATTTTTAAAATATATTGAAAAAACTTATATTTGTTCAAAAATTACATTTAATTTTGAATCTATTTATATTTGGTTACTATCTTTAATTGATTTTGCATTTAAGTATTTTCATTTAAAAAATATTCACTGTTGTAGAATGATATTTACTGGCTCTTCTACACCTTCTGCTTCCCCTGATATGTATACAAAGTGTGTTCACAAATTGATTGAAAAATTTGAAAAGAAACATAAAGATGCCATATTGTTCATAAACACAATGGGATGGGTCGAAGGTGAGTGTATTTTTTATGCCATTATTTTTGTACTTGAATATCAAGGCTTTTTCAACCCATTTTTATCTAAATAAGTTTTTTACAAAAATGTTGTATTGCACTTGCTATGAGGTTTTAAGCTCTTAATATTTTGCTATTTATTTCAAACTAGGCCAAACATCAGCATAAAATCAAAACATAAAGAAAATAGAATAGACTAATAAAAATGCTCACTTTGTAGTGTGAATCACTGTGCAAATTGATCTATGTACCAATGCTAACTGTGTATGTAGTCATGAGTTGTCTTTGTTGGAGGCCCCTAATGCTATTTATGTGCTTAACTGTATGGTGTATATGCATGTGAGAGACCAGAGCACTATTTTAGTTTTAATTTAGGTAACCAATATATTTGTGTTATTTTTTAGGGGTAGGAAATATCTGCTTTGAGGCCCTAAGAAGTGCTATTAAGCCCACCTTATTAGTTGATTTAGTTTCTCCTAAAGAATATCCAGAATTTAACATACAGGCGGATGGTGAAGGTTGTGTTCTGGTGCAAATGCCAATTGTGGGACATACCCCAACGTAAGTTTCAATTTTTAGTGTAAGTCTTTAAAAGTTAATTATTTGTTAACAATTTATAAAATAACTAAAAATTATCATTTGTGCAATAGTAAATCTTTTGAACTAAAAATTACTATATCTTTTAAAATGTATTATTGATACATACATATCACATTGTTTTGACCTTCATTTTATGCAATCAACAGTTTATAAAACACCTCTTAATTTTATACAATTTCTGTTTAATAACTACTGATAAGTTTGTTTCTCTCCCCTTTCTTGTGATCAATTTTATAATAGTTAAAGCTAAATATTATTTTATTCCATATCAGGTGTTTTGACTTTTTTTAAACCCTCAATTTGTATCAAAATATGTTGTTTGAGAAGACCATTATCTTTTTAGGCCAAATGCCTACGGACCTAAAGACAAGCGGAACTTTGCCTTGCTTTCGTACTTCGGCAAGTGCCAAAAACCTTACTTGCCACCAACCTACCTAAATTCCATTAGACCAGTTTGGTAAGCTCATATATTCTAATCATTACATTGTGTTCACTTTGTAACATTTAGTTAAACCATTATTAATATTTTTGCTCTTCATATATGGGTCATTCTCAAAACATTTTACAAATGGTGTCCCACAGCTTTCATTGCTTATAGTATTTTTAATTTTATATTTACGGAATTTTCACTTGAACTGCATAAAAGAACACACTTTTAAGTTATTGTACCAATATTTTAAAAGTACAAAAATACTAAAACAAAATTTGGAGACTTCATTTAAAAGAGCATAGTCAGTAAAATTCACGTATTCCATGACGAAAAATTAAAGAACAAGAGAAGATAATTATAACTTAAAATAAATATTTCGTAATTATTGATGCTTATATTGATTAACAAGTATCTTGGCTATCAAATAAGCTTTTAACCACTACTTAATTGCAAAAAGTTTTATTTTGTAGCTTAATATATTGTGTCCCACAGAATCGAAGAATTTTCTTTTGTTGACTGTTACCAAAATTTCACGACAAAAAATGCAAAAACATGAAGTTTTTTGCTGAAATAAGTACCGCCATAGACACTTATTTCTGAAATGTCTGACAATTTTCTCATAAAATTTCAGTTTATGGAGGAAAAATACTAAAGTTTGAAAAATTAAAGTGAGTGTAATCATTCAATGACTACTATGTTACCGTGTTTTTGTTAAACTGGAGCTTATTTAAGAATAAAGTCATAGTGCAGTTTAAAGCCCTTAAGAATCTGATTACGATAAGCTAAAAACAAATTTTAAATTAAATAAACTTCATGGCAAAAAGTGATGATAAAGTTTATTGTCCACTCTGTTACTGTCCACTCTGTTACCGTAGAAAAAGAAGCTAACTCTTTGATGAGTACAGTGCCCCCTATTCTCAACTACGAACTAATAAGACATAAAAGTTTTAATTGTTGCTTGACATATGCAGAATTTTAGATGACATGGCTACTTATTCGTAACTATGAACAATTGCCAGGGGTGAAACTGCCCACCACTGAAAAACCCTGAAACCAAAAAGGAGTGTTATGGGGGGGGGGGGGGGGGGGAATTGAAGATAACTAGGGCAGGGGTAAAGTGAGAAATTAAGATATCGCAATATTTTACGGCATAGTTTTTTTTTTTTAGTTTCACATGGTTCATAAAATTATTAAGAAAGAAAATATATTCAAGTACTTTTCCAGAAAAATTCAAGGAATAGAAATTGCTGAAATCGTAAAATCGGAATAGATAAAGCGTTATAGCCGAACCTCAATTCTTTTAGTTGAAACTAAAACCTGTATAAAATCCGAAACCCCAGCACAGTAAAAAAAAATTTCTAATAAAAGCTTGACACAGATTTTTTTCATTCAAGCTTTTCTTGCCATCACAAGGTCACGACTCACGGACCCTTGATTAGAACCAATCGAACAAATATTCTGGTTGATCCAACTTAACCTGAACCGGAGCTACAAAAGTAATAAGACACTCTTCCGATAATGCAGAACTGGCAATCATTATGAGGCGTGTGACGTCAACGGTGGATTTCGTGAAAATTACTAGGCTGCAAAATAAGGGAATCGGAATAGTTGGATTGCACTGGGAGTTGGGTTAGCCGATATGTGAAGAGATCAAGGTGTAATCGAATCTTAATTAATCTTCAAATTTTAATTAAATTTTTCATCTTTATTACATAAATTCATTATTTAAGCTTGTTTTTCATTGAAATTTAAGTTTAGTTTTCATTGATATGGACCGAGAAAGGTGGAGTTGAATCCTCGTCGCACTAGAGCTACACGAAAGCTATTGGCGATGTACTTAAAGCAATCAATTGAATTTTTGTCTTTGATTATAAGGATTATTAAGAAATGTTGAGAAAAAATGCCTTTGTTATCTATAATCAATAGAAGTTAAGGATATTCCATAAATCACCACGTGCTTCATTTAGTGCGGTGTCGGCAAGGCAGCGAAAACGAAAGAGGATTAAAAAGTAGTAACTCAAATACTCAACGGTTGCTATGGTGATTATTGTCTTCGGATTAGAGTAGTAATAGTGAGATATTGACGATTAAGCTTATGTTTGGCGCAAAATGGCACCTTTGGAAATTTTCACTGATTTTTCAAAAAAATCACGACTTTTCCCTGATATCATGGTTCTGCCGCCACCCTGTATCGTCACAAAGTAGACGTAGAAAGACATAGACGTCACAAAGTCTCGAGATCTTGTCCGAACTCCGTAAAAAGTGCGGCGCTGATCCTAAAGTGACTTAAAAGATAGAAACTTAAATTTTTTTAAACATTTAAACAATTTTTTAGTCAAAAATAAAACCCGGAATTCCGGGTGAAGAATATTAAAAAAACCCGGAATTCCGGGGTACCCCCGGAAAAGTTTCACCCCTGAATTGCGGGTCACATATTATTGAATATTTGATTAAACAGAGTTTTTAATCATATCGCATTTTTCTAACATTATCGGAGCTCTTAATCATAATTTCTAAGAAGACACGTAATCACGTTGATGAAAAGGTATGCTCTAGTATGCACTAGTGAGACGTAATTTAAAAGCAACCCCAGATCCTTCGAAAATCCAAAATATATTTTGTAGCTAAAACTTCGAATTAACAAGCATGGATTGTATTTTTCAAATACAGTGGATTTGTGTAGCTTAATTTTTTTTTTGTAGTATGAAACTAATTGAAACTTGTTTTAAGCTGATAGTATTTGCTGTTCGTTTTAATTGATCTTCGTTTTAAAACTCTTTCGCTGCATCGGTTTTTGTTTCCGCGTTACACGTCATAGACATAATAATATTATTGGATCTTAAGTTATTGATGCTTTTAGGAATCAACAGCGAAAGTATTGATATGCAAGGCATTGATCCTTGGTATTTCTTTTGATAGATAGGAAAGCCTGTTCGGACAAACGAATCGAGAAAGTAGAATATTTAATATGTAAATTCAAGGCATGTGAATTGTTTATGATGTATTCATTTTAACTCAACAACTTTATGCAATAAAAATATTTTGAAGTATTTTATCCTTAATGTAAAATTAATTTGCATAAGAAAGGGCATATGTTAATGCACACAGAAAATATTTTATGAAATTTATATCTTGGTAACAACGAAAGCATTGTAAAATGAGAAAAAAATCGTTTGCCCATTCAGAACTGTTTAAAAAGTGGGCGAATCTATTTATTACTATTAAAAAAAGAAATAATTTTTAAAAAGCAAAGCTATAAAATTATTTTTTGGAAACATTAAAAATAAAAATAATATAATTAAATTTATATTATTAATTATATAAAAATAGTTATTAACCCGATTCAATGGAGCAATTCATTTTGCTATAAGAAAAAAAGGAAAAATCGTTTGCCTTTTCTGGTTGTCGCTGACGCATTTTCTTTTTTATCGAATGAAAAACACAAATATGAAATTTACGTTAATATTACGGATGTAAATTTCGACCACAACCTAAACTACTGCAACTACATTCGTTTAAAAAAACTTTAAACCAATTAGTTCCACCTTGCAAAGGATCCTCCAATAAGAAGCTTTGTCGTTAAACATAGTTCAAACTAAGAAATCAGGAGCGCTGCTATCTTTGAAAATATTTAACTGTAGAAAATTTGTAGTTGAAAGCAATTCGAGTGTAGTGTCTGTACGTGTATTTTATCACGTCCGTTTCCTTATTCTCGGTATAATAGCATTGAAGTAAGTGAAAAATTTTAATTAAGGCATAAATTATTTTTAAAAAATGTACAGAATTTATGGAGTTTCATTAGATAGGTGAATTCTTAATGTAATAGTAACAATTATTTTAACTAAAACCCAACTTTATTTTTTTAACATTGGAAGTTGGAATTGTAACATTTTTTGAGAATGACCCATATAGTTAAGAACGACAATAAAACATTATATTAGTTCACTTTAAAAAATCTTTTGAAAAATAAAAATATATTGGGTTATTTTTCTAGCAATTGAAGATTACATCTATTAAGCTTATTATTATTATTTTTTAATATTATTATTTTTTCAAAATTATTCTTCGCATTGTCATCTTGTTCCATGTATTCAGATAAAAAACTTTCTTTAACCATTAGATTACACACTTTCTTGTGAGCGTTATAATATAGGCTTGAAGGTGTTGATGCTTCTTATTTGTAAACTTCTAATTTATGTAAAAGCTATAAGGTGATTTAAAATAAAGTGTCAAGTTTGTATGAAATTATATGTATAACTTTTTACAAAATATTTGTTTTGCATACAGTGTCAAATGGGATGACGTGGCTATATCTGTAGTGAAGAAAGTGCATGAAAGCAAATTGATTGACGCTATTGATTGCAGTGTTGTAGCATTGTGTCATGTTGACGATAAAATGGTTAGTTTTTTTTATTATTATCAAATGTAAGTTTAAGAAATTAACTTATATCGTACAAATAATTGATCAATTTATAAAAATCTATTTTAGATCGTTGATTGCAATAAGGTAAACTCAAAAGATTTTCTTAAAACTTTGAAAAAGGAGCCCATCAATAAATGCTTGGGATTTGGTAAGCTTTTGCCATAGTATCATTTATATTATATTGTGTAATTCTCTAAGTTTTCTCTTTGTGTTGTAAAAAAAACATGATAGCCTTGTAAATTTTCTCCCCGGTTTGTTTGAATCTGATTTAGCTTGAATCCTTTGTGTAGATTATGCTGACTTTAGAAATAATAATTGCTACAACTCTGACAATATTTAATTTCTCAATTGGATAGCTACAAGATCCCATGATCCTTTAAAAAAAACTGTAACTGTGTATCTTGAATAAATAATTACTTCTTATCTAACTTTTTTGACATTTGCTAGCAATTATGCTTGTTACACATAGCATATGAAGTTTTGTGTTTTACAAAAAGTTGCTTTATTCCACCAATTGTGTAGGCTTGCACAATTTAGTAATTGTTCAATTATTGTGTGTTTCCGTTTGAGTGACTTAGTGTTGCATTGAATTTATATCTCTTTTATAGACAGCTTTTTTTATTGAGCTCATAGCATTTTTACAATTACGACAAAATCTATAATAAAATATGCATTGATGCATGTTACCTTCTTTTTCATTAAGTAAGTTTACTAGTATTGCATCAAAGGTATTTTAAAGAAAAGTTGTCCAAATTACATCACGTAATATTTAGTAGATCAAAATCATTCACAGTAATGCATGTTTTTCTAATAATCTTTTTGTGTATATTTGAATCTGGATGGGGTTACTCGAAGTTGTAAGCTAGGTTTCAAGAATTCCTATTTCTTTTGAAACATAGAGAATAATTTCAATTTGCACAAGTAGTATTTTTTATGATATTAATTACTTTTTAGTGGATTGCTTTTGTTTTTTTTATAGGTTTTGTTAGAGCTATAGATGAATTGAATCGTTTGCTGTATATTATCACACCACTGTCTTTGGACCAATTGTCGAAAGTTAATGCTCTAATTAAAGGCGAAATAGTGATTCCTGATGATGTAATATTTAAACAGGTGAGAATTGTTCATTAGCAGCTACTAACACTTTCTATATTATTTTTAAAATTGTAAACAAATATTAGAATGCAATACCCATATAAAAAAGTTTATGCTCCATGTTTTATTTACATAGAGCACAAGCATATGCCATTAAAGATAATTTGAAATTCCTTTTATGTCCAATTATAGTTTCACTTGCAATTGAATATAATTTAAGTTTCTAAAGATTACATTATTTTTATTATTTTATTTGCTAAAGAATAAGGCGTGCTTATTCACATTCTTTTTGTGGTTTAATATTTTCTTATATTGGTTATAGTTAAAAGCTATATTTTAAGTATTTTTTTAAATACTATTTTAATAATAAGTTATTCATTCAGTATGTTTTTTTTTCCTTCGGCCTATTGTGGATAAAGTTTTACCATATACTAATGAATCAAAAACTGCCCCCAAAATGAACAAAACCGTTAAAAAGAGACAGTTTATTCCTCAAACACCAAGAAGTTGTTAAAATTACATTATCTGCAGAAGAAAACAAAAGCATAACTGTTATTGAAGTCTTAAAAAAAACTTTATCTGGAATTGTTGGTTTTGGTGTATATAAAGATGAAAAATTTCATTACCAAAAACATGTGTATTAAAATGTCATTATTCGGAATTGCTTCAGCTTCAAAGATGGAATTTTGTACTGTAAGATTATGAAACAACTTTTTCATTAAAGTATTCAAAACATTGTCTTGTATTTTGATTATAAACTTCTTGCAAATACTGATGTGTTTAGTATAATTGAATGTTTACAAATGTTAGTCACTAATTAAGTATCTGTGCTAAAGTTCTTATTATTTCAGTTTCAATTGCAGGCCATAAAGAATTTATTTATTATTACATTTAAATACTATTTGTAAAATTATTGCTGGTGTAATCAACAATTTAATTATTAGATAATATGTTTATTTTTATCTGCTACATTAATAATTGACTATTTAAAAAATATAAGAATAATTCTAAGAATTTGAATGTTTGATCAACATGGTTAAAAAAATTATGTGTTTAGTATAATTCCCTAATCCAGAAATTCTTAAGTCCTGCGATGTCTGGATTAAATTTTCTGTACTGTATTGAATTGTGTGTATTTACTAGGTAATTGTAAAATCAAGGAATTTTTTAAAAAGGATTTTGTAACCACCCTGCATGAGACATTGTAGCAAAAATTTCACACAATTCTCTACACCATGTCTCAATATTCTCGGATTTTGCGGACAGTACAGTTTGTCTGTACAGTACATGACAAAAAAAAAGACATGCTTCATCTGCCCACGAGCTTTTTAATTTTTGCTCAGGCTGAAATTTCTTTGAAAATGAAAAGTACAAATCATAATCTTACAACAACGCACAATGCTATTCCCATGCAGAAATCGGCTCACTTTTGCCCTCCTATACCCCTTTGGCTTCGAATTAAAAAAAAAAAATCGTTTCTCTAATTGCGTCCAGGTCCGGATTTAAAGATTTGCCGCCCCTGTCACAATATTGTCCCTCTTCGGGAAAAGATAGCTGGTTAGCTGCAAAATAGGGTGGTATAATATGCTATTCAAAATTATCGCAACGAAGATAAAAGAGGGAAAATAGGTTTATTTGAAATACAATATAATTAGACCATTTATAAAATCCTCACTTACCCTGGTCTCATTATGGTGTAACTGATGTGAACCACACAGCGACGACAAGCTCAGCTAGCGGGGGCTATATATATGGTTTACGCATTAATGTAAATTATTTGTTTTCATTCTTAAAAATATAAGTATCTTAATATTTTTTTTGTCGAATGCCGCTTCAATTGGTCGTAAAATTTGCAGCCCCCAAAAATTCGCCGCTCTAGGCTACAGTCTACTAAGATTATTTAGAAATCCGGCCCTGCACAATAGTAATTAAAAGTAAACACATTAAAATTATTGAAGTGACTTGGGAAGATAATGCCTCAGAAAACTCTTTTGACAATTTTTATTAAAAGACAATGAATAAGGAGGCTTATGATGCAATTGATGTAGCACAGCGTCTATACTAAGAGATAGAAACTGGCTCTGAGGATTTTCTTTATAAAGATTATCAAATCGAAAGTACAATAATTATACAGGGTGGCGCAAATAAAAGTGGCCCCGGTCTATAGATAGGAATACGTTGAAATGCTTGGGTAGAAAACTCTTGAAGCTGCCTAAAAGCCTTCCAGTGGAAATAAGATTATTCAAGCGTGCAATGAATTTACTTGACAAACCTGTTTTTGGACTGGATTAGCCTCACATAAGAGCTACTCATGGACTATTGGCCAGTTCAGATCGTAGTGAGTCAGTGTAAGCTGCGACTGTGCGAGTGTAAGTTGATCAATTCACAGGTGAAGATGAAACTCGCAGTACAGCAGAGTGTTCATTGTAGGAAGTTTTATTAAAAGGAATTCATGGAAAAAATGTGACCAGTTTGTTAAAGAATTTAAAAGTGTAAATGGGCCAAAAAAGTGCTATGCAACGATTAGTTACGAAATGGCGTCAGATAGGATCTCTATTGAACAAGTCCAAAAACATTCCTAAACGGGTCCAAACACCAGATTTTGGGTCTTGCAATTTAGAATGTTTTGTATTAACAAAAACAAAAAGGTCCGATTCTCCAGGATAAATAACGACCGAAATAATCACTAGTGGAAACTTTTTTTGCACAGACAAACATCTACAAACCTTTAGTTTATATTTCATTTCAACTAGCTTCTCAAACCATAGCATAGTTGCTAGCAAATAATACGCCAAGCTTTTGTTTGGGCTTAATATTGAAGCGATCAATAGCTTCAGTTAGCAAACCTGTTTTTGACATAGCAACATTTTTGTCGTATTCTTATCTCCACGTTGGGGCCACTTTTATTTGCGCCACCCTATATTAATTAGGAAAATTAAAACAATCTAATTACTGACTTATGTGCAGGTTAAGTAGTTACATATACTTTATTTGCGATTAAGTGTTGATATGAGTACATACATTTCCCCCTGCCTGCTTTTGGTTAAAATTGATATTATCATAACAAGCAAAATTTGTTGGTCGCTATATCAAGGTACTTACAAGGTTTTTATACTAAGGCACATAAATCTGAAAAATGCAACTACTATATTCACTTAACTTTTAAATTGCAACAAGATTAATTTTAAAAATACCTTTTATTTACAGATCAAGTAAAAGCATTATAAGAAGTATACATTCATAATTTGTATTTTTTCAAAACAGCAAAATAAGTCCATTACACTGATCGTTTACAAAAATATTGTAAAACATTTACTTGTCAAAGCGTCAACAGAATACCTATGCCTGGGAAACATACATTTTTATTAAATGCATGCTAATGTAAGTTAATTGAATCGATGTAAAAAAGTGGTGATATAAATTCATGCAAGTTAAAACCTATAAAATTACTTTAACAAAAGATCACATTAAAAAAATAACATATCAGGATTTTTTTTTGTCAGACTTGTTCTATGTATCGCATTCAGATTTATACAAATCATAGTTCCTTCTTTTGAACTTTTTCACAGTAGGTGTAACTTCTTCAACAGGTTTTTCTGGTTCAGGATCTGTAACCTCATTTTTTATTTCTGGAAAACTTTCTTCAGATTTGTTATGAAGTATTGGAGTACTACAGAGCTGATTAGAATGTAAAAACGTATTTGCTTTTTTCGAAGCTATAGGGGAAGATCCTGCAGAATCAATACTGAAATCCTCCAATTCCTTCTTTGGTAAGTCCGTGAAACTCGGGGGACTTGGTTGGTGGCCAACTCTGTCAATGAAAAAAATATCAGAATCCGGTATATCTTTGTCTTGATTTCCTTTAATGTCAATATAAAACCCATCTACTGGATCATCATTTGAACCAGTTCGATCAACAACAAAGCCGCGGGATTCGCTGCTGTTTAGATCTGGTTTGGATGCATCTAAGCTGTCATCAACATCACTCAATGACACTTCGTCAGGATTGAACGATGGTAAAGTTGAACAACTGAAGTCTGTATCAGTGCCTGAAAAGTCACTTATACTGAAACTTTCATTGGTCTTATTGAGAAGGACGTCATTGGGATCAGTGATATTTAAAATTGAACAATAAGTCTTTGTTTGAGGGTTAATATATGTTTGTAGTTTATTAGTAGAAGGCTGTGGGTTAGATGGGTTGAAGATAGGTGCTGTAACACAAAAATTCTCTGGTACCTTAAAATCCCCTTGAAACAAATTGCGAATATCTTCTATTTCATCATTGGTGGGGATAAAGTCCCACCTTTCTGAACTTCCAGGTCCAGGCATGTAAGTATTCCTCCTCGAAGTACTCAACAAATGATTGGTGCTCTGCAGAATGCATAGCCATTCAGGATCATACTCAAGCTCTACCTTCCCACTCCCTTTGTTGACATCAAGTATTTGTAGGAATCTTCGCTTGGGCAGACACTTATCCAGGGCAAGAAATTTAGTTTCTGGGCGTTCTGGATCTTCGTGTGGCACGATAGCGGTGAACTTGCAATGCAGGTGTGCTGCAAACCAATAGGAAGGCTTTAGTTTCGTCAAAAGCTCCTCTGCTGGCTGACTTCCCAACTGGTTGTTTTCCATTTCTTCACGGAAAAAGGGCTTGAATTTCAAAAGTTGCTTCAAATTCCCATGGTTATAGACACCTTTAGGCCAATCATGCGATATGCAAATATCAAGGGGACCCTTGATCTGCTTCAATCGAAACACATCGAGATTCCTAACGTGGTAAGCACTTTTTTTGGCGGATTCCTCATAAGGGGGATGTTCAAAGTGACCTTTCAAGTAATCACGTCCCTTGAATATGCCAGAAAGACCAGCTATTCGGACTCCACCAACGTTAATAACATTGGCATAGCCCATGTAATAGATATTAGGACATACCCATCCGCCGTACGAGAGCTCTAATAAGTAGTTAGATGCTTCGTGGTTCCCTCCAACGAAAAGAGTGAGAACAGGTGCAACTTTTTCACCAGAATAATATTTATAAAACGTGTTTAGTTCTCGATATTTTGCGGGGACCGCCATACATTCGAGATCGGCTGGGTTCCTCACAGACTGAAAATCGCCGCAGATGATCAGCAGATCTACTTTTATGTTATTCTGCCTTTCCAGTTCACCTAAAGTTTCGTAAATTTTATCAAGTTCGCCATGTGCACAGCCTTCTACAGCAATTTTCATGATGATGGAAATAATCTGTTGTTAATTCGATCGAAATAATGACTTACGAAAACTACAGCAAGATTTGAAATACAATTGAAATGTTAAACAATGGATGCAATTTCAAACACAATTCTGTATTTTAATAGAAATTAAATACGAAAACCTTAACTAAAACACCACTTTCAATGAAAATGGGCCGTTGCTAACCATCCGCCAGGATGGTAAATAGCAACCAATCATATCGGTTCCGACTGTCGTATACGCTGCGTATACGACAGTCGGGGCTGGCGTAGCTTTAGAAACTGGACAAACTGGTGTACTAGATTTGGCATTATATCGCCCACTTATATTAATTTTCTACAAAGTTTACAAAATCAGCGATTTCCAAGCGGTTACAGTGTTTTTCTGTTATTTTCTGAATACATAAATATATTTGTAATTTTATACGAATTATAAATAATTTTGATGACTAATTAATTTTTTTTATACGTTTTTAGTTTTTCTTGAAAACTAATGTTAGTATTTAAGTTTGCATTGAATAGTTTTTTACATATATATTTTTTTATTTGGGCTCACAAAAAAAGTTATCTTTTAAACTTATTTTAAACCACTTTCAAATGTTGAAGCTATTTCATAAAGTCTCTTCAAAAAATAATATTTTAGCTCATTTAATTCGTTAAATTGAGTCGAATTTTTTGCTTGCAATAGGGTTAAGGTCAAGGTTTCGCTGTACAATTACAAACCAACGTATTTGCTCTAAAACCTACAATTTTCTATGCTTTTGGTACTTTTTTTATAATTGATTCACTTCCTCATAATACTTATATTAAATGTGTACATTCCTTACATCTCGGCGTTATAAAATTATCTGGTGATATAGGTACTCAAGTATAAAAAGTATTACAGCTCCTGTGTGGGTAAAACTTAAACATAAAAAAACCTCCTTTAATTTAAATACATATTTCAAACCCGATACATTTCCCTTTTAAGAAAAATTCAAACATATATCCTTCCCTCTATAATTCTTTGCTCCCTCCATGTAAATTTATATAATGCATACATTGCATCTCCATATACGTTCGAAAATACGTTTCCATACTGAATGGAAATGTATTTTCGAGAGTTTCTTAAGCTCATTAAATAATTTTTAAATTATTTTTTATGTAGCATTCTCTTTGCGTGTTTTACAAAATTTAACTTCTTTTGATACGATTTTATTACTAGTACCTAGTTGATGAGGTCATACCTATTTAAACAGGCAGTTTGGTTTAAATGAACCCATTTATGTTGATTAATCATTTTTTACACACAAATATATTAATTCTAAATAGTGCAAATTAAACTTTCATAGAAGAATATTTACCATCGTTTCACAGCTTATAAGTTTATAATATAGTTATATTATCAGCTTTTGTAATAACTTTCTTTTAACTTCATAATAACTTCGGGTTGGGACATTGACGTATTTAACGTGCATCATCCATCTCAAAATAGACATTTTTTCGTTTGATTTTTTTAACTTCATAATCAGTGTCAGTGATGCTAGGATACCGGAAAAAAAGCAGTGGAAAAAAAAGAAACGGAAAAAAAGCATAATTAGTATAAACTCATAATTATCGAGGTGCATTGTTTATTAACGTCGTTAATGACAGTTTAGAGGGTTGCGAATAGAAATTACGATTGAGGCAGGCCGGACACAAGGGAGTGAAAAATAATAAGTTGTATTAAAAATTCTTTTTTTTAAAGAATGGTATGACATGTGCGACCCAACTTTCATACTTTAATTGTCCCTTGTCTGTACTTTCAGACGAACATATGTACTGTCTGTTCGCGGAATTCCCCAATTGATTAGATTTGAAATTTAATTTCAAGTCATTTAAATGTAAATCGCTGCTTGAAACAGTTTCATTTTGTCATTTAGAAGTTTAAATTATAGCGGATGGCTGTGTTTGGCGACATTGTTTTTCTAATATGTACAAATTTTGTGTAGAAACACTTGTCATCAAAAAGACCTACAAACCAAAGGGGAAGGGGCTGTTTGACACTTATTGTGATTGATCACCCGTCGTCGATAGCTGAGACCTGGGGCACCTGCTTTCCCCTTTGTCGGTCACAACTAGTCGCGCCCGACCCAATAACCTCCAGAAGTGAAAACCAATTTAGTTTGCAGGAGGAAGGCACCAAAAATAAGTGATTGCACATTTTGGTTTGTACTTGGCTGGAACGAGCTGTTCTTTTTCTTCAGTGGCCATATAGTCCAGTAACCAGGTCGTCAAAAAGGGGGATTTTAAGGAAAAAAATACAGGAATTATTTTCTCAACGGTTTTTATATGTTTTCGAGGGTTTAGAAAGTAAAGTAAAAAAAAAAAAAGTCAAAAGTAAAAAAAATTCGTCGGTCTCTTTTTATTTGAAAATTAAAGTTTAATGTTTTTTTTTATTAAGCGTTACTAAATTTGGTTATTTGAGTAAATGATAAATAAAATTGCATTAAATTGCCTAAGCTTATATTTTTATTTTTTGTTAATTTAAAGGGACAATAGATCATAAAGGGCAGGGTTTGTAAATCTTAATATTTTATATAATAATTGCAAGAAATCTTAAAAAAGTAATTTATTTTTTAAATGAATATAAATATAAGTAAATATAATTAATTTATTTATGGAAACTAGATAAATTTAAAAGAAAAGAATATTTTTAGAAAGAATAAATAATAATATATGATTTACTAGTTATTATAAATTACTAATTATATTATTATATACTACTTATTATATAATTTAATCTAGAATGTAATCATTTGTAAATTGCTCCGAATTCAAAAACCTGCACACAGGATAATGCAATTTCTTATAAAGGAATACCGTGGCGCCATCTAGAAGGGAAAATCCATAATGTATTAAGTTTTAAGCGCCATCTATGGAGGCAAAAGGAGAATTTTTTAAATCATTTTTCTTTATTTAAGTTTACAGTATATTAATACCTCTTTTTTATTTGCTTTTTACATGTGTAATGTATTAAAAACCCACTAACCAAGATAAAAATTTCAGATTAACTTGATCTTATTTCCTAAACACCACAGGTAAGTTCAAAGAATATCCTGAAAACCATAACCATTGTAGCCCAAGAAAATTCTTAGATATAAGTTTATTCAAACATAAATAAGAAATAATTTCTTCAAAAAATTTCAATTTATTATAAAAACTAAAGTTACAGTAATCAATTACAAAAAGACCATCTCTCACGTTATGTACAAAATTTTTTACTTGACAATGTTTAACCAACAATGAAAATTCCAATTTCATTAAATGACATATTTCCTAACTCAATTACAATCTGAAAACATAAAATTATATATCTAATGTGAACAGATATTTTAAAATTAAAAATCAGGGACATTCCATAGTTATACCCCCTTCCGACAATGTTCATATTCCTATTATAACCAAAATCTCCCGAATTTCAAACAAATGTATAAATGAATAAGTAATAGGGAACCTGGGGAGCCTTGGCCATAGTTTCAGAATTTTTTTTAAAAAAAAATTATTTTTACACTAAACATTTTCACATGATAGCCATAGTAAAGGAAATTTTATTGGCAACAAGGATTATAATGGGCATAATATAAATAATAATATTTTTTCTTTTATAAATTTGTTTTTTTAAAACGACACCTGGGGGGAAAAGCTTCCTTTATAAGGAAGGCTTGGCCCATACAAAATGCATAATTTTAAAGTGCACAATAATAAACATTTCAAAATTATTTTTGTAAGCATTAAACGTCAAAAATATATATATATAATTTCAACACTCGGAATCATTTAAAAATCATGTTCACCATAATTTATATTTAGAGTGATACATTTTTATAGTATTAAAAATTCTAAAATTGTCCATATCAAGTGATTTTTTTTTAGTTATGTAAAAATATTTTTATTTAGTTTGTACACACTTATAAAAGCACAAGATATATAACTGCCTTAGTTTGATTTCTTTTTATTTTAACGGCACAAATTAGAAAGTCAAAATCAAAGTGCCCTTTAAAAGCTAACCCGTACACGCGTGTCAGTGCCCCCCCCCCCCCCCCCACCCCCCCCCCCGAAAAAAAGAAAGAAAATCAGATAATTCTTTTATTAAATCTGGAGTGTTATTATAATTAAGTTATAATTTAGTGTTTTGCGGGGGAAAATTTTTTATATTTGGTCACGCTGCCCCCAGTTGGGATTTTTTGGGGGTTTTTTGGGGGGAAAATTTTAAAAAGTACAATATTGAGATCAATCTATTTCCTTCACAAATTATTATATACACTGCGAGGGAAAAGTTTAGACAATGAATTTCAAAATCTTTTTTAATACGTTTAGGATTTTTTTTAACTCTACTTCAAAATTCAAATTTTTTCCCCAAAAAAAAAGTCATTGTTAAACTTTTGCATCACTGTATCATTTAAAATTAAAAAACATTATTTATAGATTTTTTAAAACAGTTAATTTGGGGGGGGCCTTTGGGGCCCCATGGCTAAACCCTCTCTTTAAAAAAGGGGGGGCCCAAACCCCTCCCCCCTAGCCTATTTAAAAAGTTTTTCATGGGGTGTATAAAGTTTTTCAAAAAAGACTGTTTTTTTTAACTTAAAAAAAAAATAAAAACCAGTATTAAAAAAATACCACATATTAAAAATTAATTCCCCAAGGGTTTTGGGCCTGAAAAAGTCTTACAAAGCGGGGTCTAAAATTTTTTACTTTTTTGGGATGAAACTTTCTTTTATTATTTCCTCACTTTTTAAGAAGTTGCTCAAAAAAGGAACTAAGGTGGCTGTCTGCTGACAAGGGGACTTTAGTACCATCTACTAAAAAAAATAAAAAAATTTAAAAAATGTAAAGGTGGGCCAAGGGAAACCCCCTTTGCCAAAGGGGTTTCCCCCGGGTTTCCTTAAAAAAAATAATGAAGGGGAAATTTATAGTTACCCCCCAAGAAATCAAAAGCGGGGAAAAAAAAATTTTTGTAAAATCTTTATCTACTTACCCCAAAAAAAATTTTATGCAAATGGTTTTTTTTATCCTCTATCAGCTGAAAGTGTCCAAAAAAATCAGAAAAAAATTTTCAGCAGTTTTTCCCCCCCCCTTACCATGGCTTTTTAAAAAAAAGGGGGAGAACCCGACTTCCCCCCCCCTTCGGAAAACCACAAAAACCCAAAAAAAGAAAAATAAAAAAAAAATTAAAACCCTTTTGGATCCAAAAATTATAAATCTGAAAACCAAAAAATAGAGAAAATTTCACATTTTTGGCGAAAATTTTTATAAAATTTTTTCCCTCAAACAATTTTAAAATTAAAGCATTTTATAAAAAAATTTTTAAATTATTTTGTACAAGGGGTTTTTTTATTTTTTTTCTATGAAGGGAAAAGAAAAATCCAAAAAAACTAAAGAAAAAGATAACCCTATTCTAAGGGGTAGGGCCCAAAAAAAGGAGGTCCAGTAAAATTGGGATGTATCTTTTTTTAAAATTTTTTCGAAACCCCTTCAAATATACAAAAAAATACAAAAAAACTAATCAAAACAAAAATCATAGTATCCCCATCCAAAAAAAGAAGAAAAAAATTAAGGGGTTGAAAAATTTTTTTGGGGGGTTTTACAAAATTCTTTTTTCCCTTTTTCTGTTCTCAAAAACTTAAAAACATGGGTTTTTTTTTAAAAAAATTTTTCTGTGACTAAAAAAAATATTCTATTTAATTTTTTTAAAAATTTTTGGGGTTTTTTAATGTAAAGTTTCAGAAAAATTTTACAGCAGACAATACAGAATCAAAAAAAATTATAAAAATAAAGAACTTACATTTTTTTTTGCACTTTTTTTTTAAAACCCATTTGACCCCAAATCCTCAGAAGAGTTTGTTCTTTTTTTAATTAATTTTTATTCTATAACCAAACAACTTGGAATTTTTTTATGGAATAACTACCATGTTTAAAAAAAACAATTATTTTATATCAATATACGGTTAAACGAAATCTAATTTTATAAAAAATTTTTTTTAAATTTTTGGGTTTTTAAAAATTTCACACCCCAAATTTCAGAAAGGGGGTTTTGGGCCGGAATTTTAGCCATTATTTCTTTTTACTAGCAAAAACACAATTTTAAAAAATTTAAGGGGGGAAAAGCATAAAATTCCTTTACATTTTTAAATATTCATAAAAATCATTTTAAAAAATTTTTAATAAAAAAAAAATTTCTTTCAATACTCCCCACGTGCATACGTGGAAGATTCATTTCACAAAAACAGAATATTTAATTTTAAATTTTAAAATAATAAAGACATACCCCTTTGGCTCCTTAAAAAAAAAAAATACATGTAAAAATTTTAATAATTTAATTTTTTTGTACACTTTATCTGCTTTTAAAAAACTGAAAAGGGAAAAAATATGGAACCCCAACCCTACCCCCTTTTTAAACTGGGTTGTTTTTTACTTTTTTAAATAAAAGCCAAAAGCCCAAAACTTTTGAAGTCGCCCCCAATTGCGTTGGGGGGGGCCATTTTTTTAAGGCCCCTTGGGGGGGGCCGCGTTAAAAGAGGCCAACTTCCCCCTTCCCCTTGGGGGGTGATAAAAAACAAAAGTGAAAATGCGATTTTTTCCTTGATTTTTGCCGAATTTTTTTAAAAAAAAAATACGACTTAACTCATTGACTTCGCTTTTCTTTAATTTTTGGAGATTGTTTTTTAAAGGGGCATACATGCAAGGGGTCTGTCCTTTGAAAATGATCGAAGGAAGTTTTTTTGGGGGCCCCTTTGATTGGTGCGTAGTGATAAAAAGATGCGGTCAGGGTTTTAAAAGACTGAGTCCCTCATGTATGCCCCCCAATTTTTTTGTATTTAAATTTTTATTTTTTTTTTTTTACTAAAAATATTATACAACTGGGGAAATAAAATATGTTTTTTAAAACCTCTTAAAATATGATTTTATATGGAAAATTATTTTTTTAAAAATTAGTTTTTTAAAAAAAAATTTGGGGGGGGAATTGCATTTTTTTTTTGAAGTGAAGAGACAAGAGAGGCCGAAAAAAAATAAATAAATCAAAAATTTTTTTGCTACATTTATTTTCCCCAAAAAATTATTTTTTTTTAAAAAATTTAAAAAATAAAAAATTCAATTTTTTTTAAAATACTTTTTGTTTTTTTAAAGGGGGAAAAGTAATTGGGGAAAATTTTTTTTGAAAAAATAATTCTTTTCTAAAAGTTATTTTTTTATGTACTTCTACACAATTATTTTTTACCTCTGGGAAAAATAGAGTAAGTTTTGTTTGTACTTGATACCAAAATAAAAACAGCTTTTTTGGAAATTTTTTTTGAAAGCCTATTTTGTTATATATATTTTACTTTTTTGTAGGTTAACAGTTAAAATGACAGAAGTTCAAGTATTTCAAAAGCTTAATCAAGAAGTAATTTATTTATTTTAAATGAAATACTTTTCAAACTTGTTTTAAAATCTACCTAGTTTGCGACGTCCTTAAAGTTTGTCCAAAATTGAGTAACAAATTTTAGCACTTTTCCATGATTTTCATCCATTTACTTTATGAACAATTGATAAAATTGTATTTAATTTGAAAAAAAGTATGATTCATACACAAAAAATTTTATTAAATTTTGCTTAACAAAATACTTTTTGCGAAAATTAAAGTTTCATTGATAAGATTGCATTTAAAAAGTTGCAACTTAAAATATTTTAATAAACAGCTTATAATTAAAACAAAAGAAAAAAATGCCCCTTGATGGTTTTTGACAACCAAATTTGGGTAATAATTGGAAAATTTAGGTTTAATTTATCAAAATGCAGAAAGATGAAATTTAATTTAAAGGCCCTCGCCAGATAAGACGGGAAAAATGCTCCCATTCCGAACGGGCTAATTTTTTTTCCTGAAAATACCTCATAGTATCCCTAGTAGCAATTTTTCATCAACCGATAATCGAATTTTCATCGTTACCGGTGAGCCGATGGAAATTCGAATATCGGTTTTTTCGTAAAAAAATTGCGCAAACTGCCCCGGTCTGTCCGCTCGATCGACCACCCCTAGGATGAGTTTTTCCGATGAGATTCCGATCAAAAGTCAAAAGAAATCGAAAGAATCCGATGATAGTATCGAAATCTATCGCCCGATGGAATTTCAACACTTTCCGATAAAATTCCGACAGTTTACGACATGTTAGTAGAAAAGGTTTAAAACGAGATGGCCCTCTATTTTTTGTTAGTCAGGTAATACTTCGAATTTTAGGTGGAGGAGGACAGAACCCAACATCTCGGCCTCCGCGCTTTTTCTTGCAACGAGGCGTTAGTCCTCTCAGTATTGGGTTGCAGGAAGTTTGGGCGTTTAAATAAAGAGCTCAAAAGGTTGATCGTTAAAGAAGTTTTATGTTATTGATTAAGAAATTTTAATTTTGGGTTTTTCTTTTTTCAGTTGCAAATTCCTTTTAAATATTAATTTTTAAATTAAAATACTAATATAAATATGTTTAATTTAAAAAAACTCTTTTTATTTAAATTACAAAATTTTAAAAAGTTGTTTGTTTCATAATAAATTTTTTTAAAAATCCTAAATTTTCTTTAAGTTAAGTTTTTAAAAATTAATCAGGTAAAAAAAGTAAAAATTAATTTTCAAGTAAATAAAAGAAATAAATTATCACAAAAGTGAAAATATTTATCTTCGCAAAAACAATTTAAAAAAGTTGTGGGGTAAGTAAATAAAAAATAACTATTACCAGTTTGAAATAATAGCTTTCGGATATGAATTTTTTGAAATAATTTAACTCAATTTGTATGTCCAAAATAAAAAAAGCCACATTTTTCGGGTTTCTTATTCGTTGGCGTATTTGATTTTGTCATAATTTTTCGATGAAACGTAATTGATTGAATTTTTTACCTTTGACCGATTCGAATCATAACTTTTTGGATAGAATTCCCCTTCACCGATTGCCGATATCGCCTGGGGCACTTTTTGGAATAACGGAAAGCGATCACCGGTGAGTTTTCCGCTGAACCGATGAACATCGATGATCATCGAAGGCAAATTTCGAGAAACAATGTTTCTAGGGAAAAGACAACTTCTCACCGTTTCACTCTAAAATTGACCGGTTTTTTGGGGGGTAAAATTAAAAGTATTTTTATTTTTAAATTGAATATTCCCCCGAATCCCGTTTGAGGGATAATATCCAAAAAACTTCTCTGATTTTTTTGATTCTTGATTGTATTCTTTTGAAAAATCCGCTCATAAAAACTGATCGGTGATCATTGTTAAAATGCAATTTTATTTAAAAGAAAAAAAAAACATTTTTTGCCAAAATCGTTTTGGGACCCTTTAGTTTTTCTATCAATCCTGTTCTCCAAATAAAACTATAATATATAATTTTTTCAGATTTTTTAAAAAAATAAATGTATTAAAAAAAATATATTCTTAAAACCGTTTTTTCGGCCCCTACTTACTACCTACTTAAACACGGCCGGGGAAATTCAATCTGGGACAATTTTTTCAAGAACAGGAATTGATAGAACTTTGTTGTTTAAAAATTAAAAAGTTGTGAAAAAATGTATAAAAATAAATGTTGACTATTAATAAAATAAATAATTACTTAAAAACATAAAAAAGTAGATGATGAGACAAGAAGATGAAAAACAAGAGGATGATGTAGAAAAAAATTATATGACTGTACTAAAGGATTTTAGTGCGATTCCTGTTCCTGAAGAAATTGTACCAAATTGAATTTCCCCGCCTCTGATAGGGGTGCCATCTGCCGAGTAAGTATGCGAAAAATCAGGTCTTAAGAATATTTTATTTTTTTTAACTATCATCTAATATTTTAAAAAATCTGAAAAAATATATATTGTAGATTGATGTTAGAGGAACATGTAGAGATAAAATCCTAAGGTGTACCAAATGATTTTGGCATAAAAATGTTTTTTTTTAAATAAAATCGCATTTTTAACAATGATCACTCGATCAGATTTATGAGCGGATTTTTCTGGAATACTACTCAATAATATCTAAAAACTCATGAGCAGTTTTTTGGATATTATCAAACAGATCAGGGAATATTCAGTCGTCAGATACTTGTCATGTCTGTCACGATACCTTTCATGTCTGTCACGATACCTTGTCATGTCTGTCACGCTAGTCAATATTTTATAACATTTTACAATTTACAATTTTTTAAAAATTTTTTCTTTCTGCTTGAATCATTTGAATCTTATATGGATTCCCAAAAAATTGTAGACTTGTCATGCATACTCATTAAGAGCAAATGGTAACAATATATAACTAAACTCCTCTGCGCAACAGCCCAATAGTGGGCCAAGGCCTGCCGTGTCCAGCAACCTACCTAGAAATATTCCGGTTCACGGGTTTGTTGATGTTTTAAACAGCTCTATCGCTTTGCGCTGTATTCGAGAATGTATAAAAACGAATAAAACTATACAATATATTCTGGAAAAATAAATAGACTGTACAATACAATATATCCAGCATTTATTGTGTTGTACCAACCAATGTGCAACATTTTTGGCAATGTTTTTTTTTAACGAACGTGGAAGCATTGAATCGGATGCCTAGATTAAAATTCTTTATGCAGCTTCCGAGTTCGTAATATTCAACACTTGATTTTAATGATCTAAGCTGTTGTTGACTATTTTAAACATTGATTAGCATCAAATAGAATTTTAAACAGAAATGCAACCGACTTTACCATCAAATTAAAAATAACAAGAATCGTAATTACGATCAATAATTTTAATTAATAAGAAGACTTTAGAGTTATGAATTAAAATACTACAAATTTTGCCAAAAAAGCACAATTCTTCAAATTATTTTAAACTATGTAAGAGTCTAACGGGCTATATAATCTTACAATTGATTAAAATGACAATCCATAAATTGAATATCATTCATAAATTGTCTTATCATGTTTGTATTATTTTTTACACACACGTTATCGACGTGCACTTATATTAATAAATAAATATACATACACACGTTATCGACGTGCGCTATATATTAGTAAATAAATATACATATATAGTAATAAATTGTCAAAAACTTGTATTATTAGCATTTATTTAGTTTTGATAATAAACAAAAAATAACAATGTCATTATGGCAGAGATTTTCATAAAAACAGTCTTCTATCTAAATAATAAAACACAATCTGCAATTGGGAGTAATTACTTTTATATTTGGGGAAGAACTAAATTGTTTTTTAATCGCACAAACGTTAAGTTAGGTCATGTAAATAATTTAAGTTTCTAAATATAAAAAGCAAACAGATTAAAAATAAAAATTATTTTCTCAAATTGTAAACTTTTCCAGTCAAATAACATATTATAAAAATACAATTGATTCCAATTATGTTTGGGGGGGGGGGGGGGGGGGAATTGAATTTTTCAACATCGCGCTACGGCATGAGGAGAAAATCAACATTGAAGCTAGCGACGAAAACGAGCTTCCGGTGTCTCAACCGGAAGTTAACTTGGTAGTTTTTTGGGGTAACCAATCAGAGGAAGGTAGGGTTTGTTTGCAAACTTTAAACCCTCTATATTTTATTTCAGATGAAGACCCTATTAATGCCCTTCTGGTCCCTATACCACCCGCTGACGAGGAAGCAGTACGATCTTTTCTTGCCGACTTTGAAGAAACACTTAGAGGGGGAAATGGACCGACGACATCAGAGTGGGAGGGTCATTGGGAGAACTTTCACCAGCTGATTTTGAAAGGGAGCGACGAATTTATCTGGAGGAGATCGTATCCAGAATTCGTCTTGCTAATATCGGAGAGAGGAGACGATTGGTCTCCGATGTTATTGCCCCCCGAGACGCGAATGAAATTGGAAGTATCCTTGCTTGGCTCGGCACATCTGTCGCCAGCTTCACAGGCTTCCTTTTCATCTACTCCGTTCACGATGGCAACCACATCCACGTCCTCCACGATTGCTCCTTTTCTAATGGAACCTGTCGGTGCCGCTGGAGGCAGCAATCTAGGGTCGCTGCTTCCATTAGGCGACGATTGGGAAGAAAATCCATTTTTGTCAGGAACGTTGGCCAAGCCTCCTGGCACGATATCCTCTCATATTACGTCTTTCAACAGGAGATACAAGGACCAACGGTTTTCCTTGGAGGAACAAAGTCCCCCCTTCCGGTTCAGATTGCAAATGTACGACACAGCGGAGTTGGATACACCAGCGAACTGGTGGAAGCACAAGTCTCTGGAGATGGATGTGGGTTACGTGGAGAACTCACCTCTCCAGAAGACGCTTCAGCGCATAGTGAACTACTGCTGGAAAGACCTCAAAAAACGCGGGGCAAGTTATCAAGGTTTATTATTCAATTATCAGAGTTGAAAGTAAACATATCAATAATCAACCTTGATATGGAAAACTTTCAACTCTGATAATTAAATAATCAACCTTGATTTGAACGTGAGGGTCAAGCACTGTGCGGATCGAATCGTCTTCAAAACTCCTACCCTGATCCTCACCAACGACCCGCTTGAGATCTGCACCGACCCGGCCTTCAAGGACATCCGTGTCAAACATCTCAAGTGGCGAAAGGCTCCATTTTTGAAGGACATTCCGAAGAAAACCTACCCGATGGCATTTTTTGACATCCTGGACTTTTACGATATAAAATTCTAACAGAACAGAGCGTAATCCCTCTGATATGTATTTTTTAAAATGTGAAATAACAAACAAAGAATCTGATTGAAAAAACAAACGTTTTTATTTATTCACAAAATATGTACACTTTCAGGATTCCTCAGGCAGAGTTTCTCCAGGTATGACACCACGTTTTTTATATCTTTTAAGTCCACAAATTAATGACATGCCTTCTTCCACTTCTGAATTTGTGTGAAACAATATCTGATTAGCAGGATGAACGTTCGGCCTTAATGCGTGAGGGTATCGTGTAGGGAAAGTGAAGTTGACAGTGCAGGTAGCTTCTACTTCAAAGTACGCTTGCATATCAGTATATTCTTCGACATCAGTAACTAAATTTTTAGCAGAGGCCGATTTAGAAGGCATAACACCAATATGTATACTGGGTTGGCTATGGGGATAAATATTAGAACCATCAGCAATTTGTGAAATTTGAGATTTATCAAATGTATCATAATAATCAAAAGCTGTTGATGAACCCTCCCTAGTTTCAGCTTCCCTGCTTTGAATAGTTGTCAGGCCGCCTGTTCTTGCTTTACTTAAGATAAATTCCCCTCTAGCTGAATAAAGGATTTTATTAGCCATAGGCAGAGAAAATGTAATTGTACTCCCAGCGGTTTTGTCAACAAAGCCAGGATACGGCCTCAAAATTGATGAAGGTGGGCTTTTTAAGAAACCCATGCTCGGAGCATAATTTACATCAAGAATATATTGCCCTGCTGCCAAATCCCCGTCAAAAACATTCATACTCTGATTTAACATAGCCCATCCAGCTAATTCGGGATTCGCATCATCAGTGTACAGTGCCATATAACTGTTAATTAAAATAGGTAGGCCGATACCCGACTTAGGGTAGATGGAAGTGAAGTCAGCAGCATTTTCTTTTGCTCCCCACATCTGTTGCGCTAATTTAATATGGTCTGCCTTATCGTGGACTGTGAATGTAGGGTAACGCATCTTTGTGTGGGCGAAAGCGCCGCTGAATTTACCATCAACTACATCATGATCCATGTTAGCACCGACTAGAGTTACAATATCCTGCTATTGATTTAGGGTTGCTGTGGTTGTTGAACTGACATTAGTTTGAAAACTTTGTCTACAATTTCTAAATTTAACTCTGACATTACAATTACTAACGGCTGCAGTGGACGGAAGTAAATGCCACTCAGAGGGAGTCATGTAAAAATACGGCTTATCCCAAGGTAAACTGCAGAAAGGCGTTGCCATTAAATATGATTTAACTTTATTCTCTGTCGCTACTTTCGGCACGTCAACTTCATTTATATTAAACGAATACCCATAAGTATAGACACGGTGAACTTTCTTGAACTTCATAGAATTACCTTCCATGTACGTTGCCGGCCTGTCACTTGTTGGGATGCCGCTAGAACCGTTGGCTGGTGCTGCACTACCCATCCCTGCCGACGCTGCCGGTGGGTCACCCGTCCGAGCGCTCTTCGGGTCCGGCGCGGCGATTTCCTCTCCTCCTCTTTCCCAGACATGCCGCTAGCTGATGGTTGAGGTTCGGCTTGAGGCGCGGCACAACCCTGAGAAGTATCGAACGGAAACACAGAAGTATCGAACGGAAACGGAGAGTTTGCAGGAAATGCTGCGGCTCAGAGACGTGGAATTCGCAAGCACCATAAATCAGCCAGGAGAAGTACGTACGGGAAATAATATAAGTGCATTTGACATCTGCGTCCAGTCGTGTGATAGGACTGTGACAAGTCTTGAGTCATTCCCCTCTCGGAAACCTTTGCCTGGCCATGACGAGCGTGTCGACAACTAGGTTGCTCTTGAGCGGATCGCGTTTCAGTAACGCGAGTTCGTGATTCAGAAACTTGACATCGAAAGGAGCGTTGTGCATGACCATGGGACTGTTCCCGACGAACGTCAAAAATTCGCGCACGATGTTGGCAAAGAGCGGTTTGCTTTTCAGAAAATCACGCGAGATGCCATGGACTCGGTAGGCTTGGGGAGTGACGTCCCTTTGCGGATTGACGTACACGCGTCTCTCCGCGTAAAATTTATCCATCGAAACGTGTCGCGTAGCAAAATAGATCCAGAACTCCAACTCCAGATCCAGCTCCAGAACTCCGAGTAGAAGATGTATACGGGAACACTTGGAAAAAACACTCGCACTTCTCAAGTGCTCCCGTATCCATCTTCTACTCGTTCAACACTTCCACTACCTCCGCTTCAGGACCAGTGTCCTCGTCAGTTTCCATTGTTCCCGTATCCGTCTCCACGACGACCTTCGCATCAGGACCAGTCCACGTCTCGAGGATGTCGAGTGTCTCTTGTTTGACGTCGTCTGGTAGCAAGTCTCGAGGATTTCCTCCCGGTTTCATGATCGTGTGAATTCTAGCATGATGTAGTACAGTGGCGCCGGAACTTATTTTTTAGAGGTATGGCAAGAAATGCCTCAATCTACCTCCTCCTCCCACTTCCTCTAGATGTGTTAAATATAATATTATATTATTTAACAAATAAGTATTCTCTCAATAAAATTAAAAAATTCTTAATAGAATACGCACAGTGATTTTTCAAAGCCAGAATACAGTGACTTTTGGGACACCCTGTACTTATATAAAAAAACACTTCAATGTTACCGATTAGAAAAAGACGTTGTGATTTAAAGAAATTAGTTATTTTTCAAATGTCTGAAAGTAAACAGCTATTTGAAAAAAAAAAATGTGCAGAAAGCAAACGAACTTTTTTATCTATATAGAAAACGTTAGTTAACATAAAAAGTTATTATTTAAAACAAAAAAATATGTATATAATGATACATCATTAATTATGCCTAAAAGTTGATTTCCTTTTAGTTGTTTTAGAAACAAACTCTTCAATTATATTCTCAATGTTTATATTTGACATTAGCCCATTACTGCAGATCCAGTGGGGAATGTGTATATACGTGTTATCTTTCTCGATGTGGTGTGGTTGTGGGGTAGGATATGTGACAAAAATATTTGCAAGTTTAATTGTTTTTGTTGGGTTTTTTTTTCACACGGTTACTTTTGGGTTTGATTCTGTGGAATGAAAAAAAAACGCATAACATATAATCTGTGCAAAAGTTGGTATTGCAGCTTCCATACCTGCCATACCAATTCCGGCCCCTACAAAAGCTGGTATGGCAACTGCCATACCTGCCATACCGGTTCCGGCGCCACTGATGTAGTACCATATTTCGTTTACTTGTAAATGATCGATTGCAGTCCTCGCATACGTATGGTTTGATACCAGTGTGTGATTTCATATGTTGGTCTAGAGCAGTTTTTAGTTTAAATGAAGATGAACAGAAACAACACAGGTGAGGTCTTTCGTCCGAATGTACAAAACTGTGCTGTTTCAGGTCCCCTTTCGTGTAAAACGCTGCAAAGCAAGCTTCACATGCGTAATTTCTTTCTTTTGAGAAACCATCGTCTTACATGGTTTAGTATGTGTTAATGAATGCGATATTAGACCGGTTTTACCCGCAAATGTTTTTTTATAGATATCACACATGTAGGGTTTTATATTGGTGTGTACCCGTTTTATGTGAACATCCACTCATCCTTTAGATTTAAATGATTTCGAACAAAAATGACAGCCGTGTGGCTTATTATTTGAATGAACTCTGTAATGTTCATTTAGTTTACTTAAGTAAACAAAAGCTTTTTTACACACATTGCAAATATGCTTTCTCTCGAGTGGTTCCATATCTCTATTGATAAAAGTGAGAGTAAACTCGATACCGGTGACGCGATGTCCTTTATCTTCTCTGGCATTCCTGTTTACGAGATTTCAATCGCCCAGCTGATGCCAGTTTAGATTTCAATCACCCAGTTGTGCTATCGAGATCAGGACCATTGGAATCTCGTAACACTCATCGAGATCAGGACCATTGGGATCTCGTAACACGCATCGAGATCAGGACCATTGGGATCTCGTAACACGCATCGAGATCAGGACCATTGGGATCTCGTAACACGCATCGAGATCAGGACCATTGGGATCTCGTAACACGCATCGAGATCAGGACCATAGGGATCTCGTAACACGCATCGAGATCAGGACCATTGGGATCTCGTAACACGCAACGAGATCGGAAAAAATGAAATAGCAAAACACGTACAACGAGATCGGAAAAAATGAAATAGCAAAACACGTACAACGAGATCGGAAAAAATGAAATAGCAAAACACGTACAACGAGATCGGAAAAAATAAAATGACCACTCACCGGTTAGTCTTCATGCTCACGGGGGGAGGGATGAAAGTCGATGATATGCGGTGATCTGCCAACGCTGTTTTAAAAAATACACAGTGGCAGATAGCAGCACATCGTCAGAACGATCATATGATCCAGTCGAGATAGGTCACTACACACACAGTTCATCCAGATGTTATTTTTTCTTTGATGTGAAAAACGATGAATGAAGTACACCCACAAAAATTCTAAGCTCTCGAAAGGATGGTATGCGTGCGCGATTTTAGATGCAACTCGTTCCAGTCGAAAAGGAAATTACCACCGCCAGCAAGTTATATAAATTCACTATGCTGGTAGGAGGTAATTCACATTTCGCAACACCTGCACCAAAATGCACAGGCATAGCTTGTTCAAATTGTTCATTTTGCGGCGAATATAACATAGTGAAAAAATTACATTAACGGAATCTAATACAGTAAAAAAATAATAAAAATAAATAAATAATAATAATAATTTTTTTTTCACTGTATTGTAAGCTGCTCATTTGATATCAGGTTTTCGTCGACGGCGGACGTGTTTCGCTGCTTACTCTGCTCATTTGATATCAGGTTTTCGTCGACGGCGGACGTGTTTCGCTGCTTACTCTGCTCATTTGCTACCAGGCTTTCGTCGACGGCGGACGTGTTTCGCTGCTTACTCTGCTCATTTGCTACCAGGCTTTCGTCGACGGCGGACGTGTTCCCTCCCCTCCCATCGTGTTATTGTGTTCCGGTAGAATAGAACACGGCTACAGTCTTCAGATTCTGCCGTACTGTACACACACACTCCCGTCTCGATTGACCACCGCCGTCCATCGTGTCACTGTGTTTAGTTGGAATTGAACACGATTCCGATTCGATTGAAACAATTCACATCCATTTTCGAGAGCTCTACATCCATTTGGTGAAAAGCAAACTTTGACAACATGATTCCCGTTCATTATCAATACGACGGAGAATTTCACATGTATTTCGTCAATGTGTCTACGGCCCAATTTCCTCAAGTTTTGGACGAGTATATTCTCGACTGTTGTGAAGAAGCGACCGAGTTGGAGGTACAATGGCTTTTCCGCACAGTGTTATCCGTCGGCTTCTTAAGAGAGGAGAAAGGTTTTGTTATCAAAGAACATCTTTCACCGTACGAAGTTTGCAGATTCGTGTACGGAGAGGGTCGCTTGGACCCGAGCTTCGAGTTTGTGTTGAACGCTGATCTCGAGAAAACGTTTACGAGAGAAGCGTACGAGAGACGCGAAGGTGTTTTTGGAAAAAAGCATTTTACGGACCTAGAATTTCGAGACCTGATCGTCCACAAAGCCAATGGTCTAGTGTCGAATGGCGTCTATTATCCGTCCGTAGTATTCACTCGAAACGGATTCGAGGACAGTTGTGTCGTGTCGTGTAAAGATGAACGGATATTCGACACGGACATGAAAGCACTGGGTGCGAACGTGGTCGGGTACTTGGAACTGGAGAACACACCGCCCGTGATCAAAAACCTGTACGCGTTGATACCACCCTCCGTCTACAGTGACTCTGACTGACTGAAAACAGACATTGCGGACGACTGGGTGAGGACATGGTATTTTTATTTTATATAGTGTCGTGGGGATGGTATGCTTAAAAAATGTTTCTTTTACATTTTATCATTGTAACTTGTATGTTTTTAAATAAAAGGCCTGAAAGCCATCGTGGGAGGTATAAAGTAGCCCACCTGATGAGTCCTAGAGGGGACGAAATGGCAATTTCAAATTTGGACTGGAATATCTGACACGAGAGAGAGAGAGAGATGAATTTGGGTATTATAATATCAATCTAAATGTTTTCGTCGTCGTCGTTACTCTCCTGACCATCTAAATAGCCTTGCTGAGATTTTTTTTTTTTACATTGTGATAGTGTCTATTGAACTGGAATTATGCGTTGAACTTTATCATAAAACTCACAAGATATCCATTGAGCAAGACTTGGTATAAATTCTTCTCTCATGTAGGTTCCAGAGATAATTTCATTGTATGTTTCATTTTTACATCCTTTTATTAGCTGTTGAGAGTGATTATGCAATGTTTTAGGATTAATTTTATTATTATAAAATTCAATTAATTCCTTGGTTTGTTTATTTCGCAACCACCGATTTATATCTTTACCACCATTTTGACAAAGTTTAGTTGCATTAAAAAGATTAGTTGATTTGTCAATAATCAATTTGAAATCACCATATAATCCATACCAATAGGTATCGATTATGTGTTCGTAACAGATATCACTTAGGGTACTCATCTCCTTTATTATGAATCATCTAATATTATTTGATGCTATTAAACTTTGTCAAAATGACTGAATATGATATCAGTTTGTGATTGTGAAAAAAAATTTCAACAATATGGTAATATAGGTACAAAACAATATGGTAATGGTATAGAATGTAAAAAATATACAGAAAATATATCAAATTAGGTTTCGTTACCAAATAGCTGTGGGGATATATTAAATGGGATGAAACAAAGAACGCAACTACGTCTCTGGATGAAAAGAATTGCAAAGTACAAATTGTCGATGCCAGCATTAAATATTTTTTAAAATGCTAGCAACGACAAGCAATACTTCGCGGTCAGATCGTCCAGGGAAATCTCAGATCGCCCTGGAATTTGAAACTCTAAAACCGAACTCTGGAAATTGAAAACTGAATACCTCACCCGACCTGGAATTTGAAACACTGAAGCGGACAATTCTCTAAACGTAACAACTTCTCTAAACCGAACTCTGAAAAAAAGAAAAAAAAAATATTATTTTTTTTCAGAGTTTGGTTTTAGAGTTTGGTTTTAGAGTTCCAGGTCGGGTGAGGGGATCTCGTTTTCAATTTCTTCAGAGTTCGGTTTCAGAGTTGTTCACATTGCGGTCTGTGTTTCTTCGGCAGCAGTTGAAATGGTTGGCGCATTTCCTTCATCCTTCTCGGTTAATCGCTTCGCTGCCTGTTGTTGGAGAATATCACTCAGGACCGCTCGCAGTTGTTGATGTATTTCCCATTTCATGTCTTCTTCTATCTGACTGGCTTGGATTCGTTCTTGCATCTTCTCTTCGAAATCTACGACGGCTTCCTCCATTCTGGCAGCCTCCGCAAATGCCATCTTCACTTTCCACGCTCCTACGGCTACTTGCACCTCCCTATCTTCTTCTCTGGTGTAGTTGGCTTGCGCATTCCGTTCATACTCTTCGATGTCTGCTCGCTTCGCTGCCTCTTTTTTAGCTAGTGAAAAATCTTTCATCCGTTCTTTCTGTCGTAGATACATAGCATATTTCCTGTTTTCTTCTTCCATATGGGCAAGGGTTCGTGTTTCCTCCTTCGCATCGAACTCTGCAAGGATTTCCTTCATTCTCGTAGTCTCCTCAGTCAGCAGCCTCGTTACCTCTTGCCGGCATTTATACTCAGCTTCCATAATCTCTAGGAGGTTTTGCATGAGTGATTTGCCCAAAGTATCCTCAGCTGACTCTGTTTCATTGGCTTGGACCCCTTCTGTAGTGGATTTGGTTTTCTTCCGCAGTAGCTCGAATTCGTGGGTCTTCCGCAGTGGTCCTGGCTGCTCGCCTCGCTTCATCTATTCGGAAAGAATCATCCAAAAAATCCAAAAACCTGAATTCTTCTACCTTTCTGGCTCGGATTCGTAAATCCTTCTCCGCATCGAAGAAAGTAGTTAGGGTTTCCTCAATTGTCGTAGCCTTCTCTTCATCTGTTGGGGACTCTGTAGTGGTTAGCTCAGCTGGTTGAGTGGTGTCCGAGATATCTCTCCTGACTCTTGCTGCTGGAATGAAGGCTTGACTGGCCACGGTAGACGCGATGCACCACAGGAGAAGAATGGAATGAGCCATTGCTGGTCAATGGTATGTACTGTCCTCAGGACACTACAACACATTATAAATTTTTTTTTTTTTAACAGAACTCTCCAGTAGAATTTGGACATTACGATTCCAACCTCGATGTAGACAGTTTCAAGTTTTTACGAAAACGATTCCAACCTCGATGTAGACAGTTTCAAATTTGGACATTACGATTCCAACCTCGATGTAGACAGTATCAAGTTTTTACGAAAACGATTCCAACCTCGATGAAGACAGTTTCAAGTTTTTACGAAAACGATTCCAACCTCGATGAAAACAGTATCAAGTTTGGAAACAACGAGAGCATTTGATTGGCTGATACAGAGTGTGGGTCGGTTTCTTCAGCTATATATAATTTGAAGTCTCACATCCTTCCATCCTTCCATCAAAGCTAACAAGCCACGATGGATTACGTTTCGGATCGTCAGTGTGGTGTGCCGTTGTATTACCACCGGGATACTTGCAAGCCATTCGACGGCGACTTGATCGAGTTCGTCAGGGGTGAAACGGTATGTGTACCCATGCCTCGCGACCAGTTTGCAAACTACATCGGTGCATTCTTCCGCGAGCGGTCGCATCCGGCATCGAGTCTGCACGTAAACGGACAATGGAAGAAAGGTGCTGGAGGCGGACAAGCGAGCTTCAGCTTCCCCCTCTGGGGACCGAGGGACAATATAAGCTACATTTTGAACGCCGAGGACTGGATGATCGAGCTGTACAGGTATGACCCCTTCCAAATGTGCAAAGACCCCAGCTAAGAAAAGCAGCAAAAAACCTTGAAAAAAAATTGAAGGAAAGCTGCAGGAAAACTGCAGGTATTTGGAACCAAAAACCTTCATCAAAAAACCTTTATTTTCCCTTCATTCGAAAACCTGCAGGATAAGTGAAGGTTTTAGGTTCCAAATACCTCCATTTTTCCTTCACCAAAAAACCTTTATATTTCCTTCATTAAAAAACCTTTATAAAAACCGCAGGATAAGTGAAGTTTTAAGTACCAAGTTCCTTCACTTTTCCTTCATCAAAAGCCTCCATTTTCCCTTCATCAAAAAAACCTTAATATTTAATTCATTGGAAAAACATTTAAAAAACTGCAGGATAAGTGAAGATTTTGAAGTTGAGTTGTATTTATACCCAAGTAGGAAGGGAGGAGCACGGGATTCGATCTGGGGGTAATTGTGTAGCTGTTCAGCGCGCTACCAACTGCGCTATTGGAGCTTGCAAATTGGAGCGCGTTTTAAAATTAGGAATGGTATATCTTATAATTAGAACATACACAATTACACACTCCATGGATTCGATTATAGTCAATAAATTTGATTCATGATTTTGCGTACAATTTGTCTATGATTTTTATTTAAAAATATTTAAATTAGATTTAATTAATTGTTCTAAGGTGGTAATAAATAAATTGGATGCAAATTTTGTGAGTTAGAAAAAAAATATATCTTAAGAATTCCTTTAAGATTAATTTATTTTTAAATTTTCTATAAAAAGGTGAGAGCAAAGCTATTGGCAAACTGAAATATAAAGCAAATAATTTTTTAATCTGCTTTTTTTCGTTTAAATTTTACTGTCTCTTTATATAGGGGGCATTATTTTCTCTTTTTTGCAAAATCAAATCAAAAACGTCCATGGAAATTGGAAAAAAGAATTTGAATCGCCAATTATAGCTTTGATATCGTTTCTGAATTTTTAGAAGTTACAGATTAACAAAATCTAGATCTGCGATTTGAACATATTAAGCTTATTTGCTGCAAAATTTGCTAATAAACTGCAAATGTTTACATTAAAAAAAAAAAAAATTTCCGCGAAAAATTCCAACAATTTTTAGCTGGGATACAATTACTACAAGTGTAAAATATCGAAACTAATTTCAAAAATAAAGAGCAATTTTAAGATAAAGATTCACTACAAAAAAATTTACAGTATTTTTGGGGTTAACGCACACATTATTTTTTAAAAATAACTTCAAATAAACTCACAACTGGTCAACCCATTTGATACTTATTTTCAAAGACGCTTCATTAGAGTCGTCAAAAAAAGTTTACACTGGTATGATAATGCAGCACCATGGAAGTTATTGGTTTTGTAATTTCCCTTGAGCAGCAACCCACTTGTCGACATAGTTGCAGAAATCGATTTTGGCCCCTGCAGGCTTTATGTGTAACTCCATGCTATAAAGAATTATGCACTTGTTGTAATTATTCTCTGCAGAAAGTTTTTTAGACAAAATATTTTGCTTGAAATATTGTCCTTATTTTCTCAGAAAGTTTATATAAATTTTTGCATAAAATTGCACATTAAGTGCTATTGAAATGTGAGTTTAAAGATAAAACAGTATTTTAAGTGTACTTTAAAATATAGGTTAAAAAAATAAACTCTAAAGAAAGGTAATAAAAAGTATAAGGTTAAATAAAGGTAATTTTCAGCATAAAATTTTAAGAGAAATTGCCGTTTTTATGTAGAACCGAAACGGCTAATTCTTTGTCTTTTTAGGATGAATCCTTCAGAAAAATGGCAGTTTTCTTTAAGAATAAAAAAAATCACCTTAAAAACGTTTTACAAACATGCAGTTCTCCAGCTGAAACTCAGTTGCTGAATTTCTCAGTACAATACCTTTAAAAAAACATTTTCCTTGCATAAAACCTTCATTTCTCTTCAAAAGCATTGTTTTTTTGCTGAAATTTAGTGGCTGAATTTTTCATCACAATACCCTTAAAAGTACTGCAAGTTTAATGCTGAAAACATTTCCCTGCATTAAATCTTTATCTCTCGTCTGAAAGAAGCATTTTTTGTTTTGAAATTTAGTTGCTGAATTTTTCATCATAATACCTGTAAAAGTACTGCAGGTTTTATGCTGAAAACATTTTCCTGCATAAAAGCTTTATCTCTCATCCGAATCATGCAGTTTTCCTGCTGAAATTTATTTGCTGAATTTTTCAGCACCGTACTAATATAAATACTGCAGGTT